>OZ016503.1:39799907-39899907 GCA_963966595.1 Physocephala rufipes | reverse complement strand
CGCGTTGTGTCATCATGTGGTTAAGTGTATAATGCGATTCGTTGCGCTACGGAGTTCGTGACATCTGTTACGCTGTTGAATACTATACTACGTCATCAATGATTATTGTTGGCTAAAGAGAAGATCAGCGAAGATCGCGTGAAAAAAATTCCCGACACGGCACGAAATGCAACAAACTTCGGTGCTTTAAGCGGAAGCCTCAATGAAAAAGAGCTGCCCCTGTTTTTATAGTTATTGTTTGGCGGTCGTTCATTGGGCACAAATGTGCCGATGTTCCGAATGACCTTATTGAAAGAAACTGCAGATCCTACTAAATTATGAGGTTTCATTTTGTTCGCCAAGTTATTTTGATTACGGTTTTTGACTCACACGTATCGGTGAAGTTCATGTGGTTAAAGAGACGCACCCACATGCGTTTGCTCTGAGCGTAAGCAACAGATGATGTGAAAATATAAGATAGAGGCTGTTAATGATTTAAAATTAACTAGTTCGTCATAATCAACTCATTTCAAGAGGTGTCGTTTAGAACATTACACTAATTTACCATTTTGAGGCACATTATGTTTTTTAGTATATCGGTCATTATGGTGTTTGCAATTTCTTATGAAATTTTGAAAACACAGTGCACTAAAGTTGCGCTTTTATAGAAGTTAAATAACATAAAAAAGCGTTTCATGGCAAATGACTTATTAGGATTCACTAAAGTATTCCTAAAAAACGTCGATCCAAATCGACAGTTGGTCCCGGTCAATTTAAATGGACGTTTTTTAGGAATACTTTAGGATTGTGCTTAGTGAGTCCTTTGTCCTGAAATCTGAAAGCTGCGAGTTTCACCACTTAAGTGAAAAGCTCATGACTTTTATTGATTTATTCTTCATTTCATCTTTAATTTTTATGAGCCATTCATTGATAAAATTTGTACCGAACGAATTGTTTGTTTAATTTTATGTACGTTTATGCACCAGCGATTTGTCGATATTGTTTGTACCTTTCGAATTTCTGATTCAAATATACTTTTTGTCATTTAATTTTTTGCCACTTGGCCTTCCTCTCCCCTTTCGCTTATCGCAATATTGGTTAGAAATTAATAAAAACGATTATCAGTTTGAGAACGTGGTATCTCTAAAGACGGAACACTTGACCAAACAATCATTAGTGCATGTATTTGTTTGTATAGAAAAAAGCGGCCGCTTGGTTCTTCAAAAATAATATCATATTCTTACATCCTCGCGTTATCGCACATTTAGATGCAGCCAGAAGAACAATGAATTGCTGGGCACGTTCATGACCACACAAGCAGTTTGTGTGTAGGATATTAATTCTACATTTTACCAATGTCCACTAGTTATTTCTGAGTCATATTTAAACTGATAATTGAGGCTCATTATGGTTCAGATTATGTGCCTCTGAGGACTAGATCTTCAGCGTCAACATGGAAACATACACGCCCGTTCGGTTTTAACTA
Source organism: Physocephala rufipes (assembly GCA_963966595.1). Taxonomy (NCBI): domain Eukaryota; kingdom Metazoa; phylum Arthropoda; class Insecta; order Diptera; family Conopidae; genus Physocephala; species Physocephala rufipes. The sequence continues at coordinate 39,898,442 of OZ016503.1, read as the reverse complement.
AACGAAGTTTGAAAAACTAAAACAAATTTAATAAAGATCTCCTGAAGAATCCCGTATGCTCTCTATCGTCGAGAAGCAATGAGAAGAACCGTGTTTTAAAGAAAATTTAACTGCGCTACGGTAAATTAATAATAAATAAAATATATTATTATTAACACAAATATTATGTCATAACTTTGTTTCACCTGAATGTCATCGTCAGGAACGTAAAGAATAATTGAGTAACGAGTAATGAAAATAACAACGAAATACTGAAACGAACAACAATGGCAGCTTAATGCTTGTACGAGGTTAAAACAATATCGGCAATGATTACTACAAACACTGACACTCGGCAGAAAAGCCCCGATTGAAATTCAAGTTATTGAATTTATCTCGCGCTATTTATCTCGCGATGTAGATACGTAGATATGTAATTATGTAGATAACGCGTATCTTGTAGGGTGTCGTAATCTAAGTAATTTCCAATTCCTAATTTTGAAGTGATATTACGTGTCGGATACATATCATGTACTCACGGGATTACATCCTTAATCCAATGAAAAGACACGATTTTATATCGTTCAATTTTGATCACTTTAAACTGAAAATGTGTTTTCCCGTAATGCTTTAATAAATTCTTCTCTTGTGTGGTGGAAAAACTATTGAGTATCGTTGAATATTTCCTGCTAAGCGTTTGTTTCCCACAATTTCCTTTTTCTGCCCCGGCCTTTGTTGCAAATTTTAAGAAGTCACGGATACCTCTAGAGCCGAAACTTCTCCATCAACATATTAATACCATCTACCCAAGGAAGGGAGGATGAATATCTAAGAAACATAAGAAAATATTGAGAATTTTAATTATTCTCGTAAAAGATAAATTCAAAAATGTATAAACGAGCAAAACTCGTTATGAATTCGGTCAGTATCTTCGCATGCACTGCGGCCCATTGGGGTCCACGTCAGTCGTCGCTAACTCGCTTTAATCTGTAGATGTTTCAGTCCAAGATTCACAAAAATAGAATTGGAATTCCATCAGAAATATGGAAGGGGGCGTTACCGCAACTAAAATATGCAATAAATATGCAAAAGCGAAACCAATTCCTTCATCCTGGACGGACGGACGGACGAACATCAGTTCAATTTAAATAATTCAGTTCCCATCGAATACCTGAAGAAGTGAATGAGGCTGAAGCACGGGCCATGCAAGCAGTGCGGCTTTAATATTAAATTTTTATTAATAGGTTCTCTTCAAATAGTCTCATCTTTTAAAAGTGAAGATGAACGAAACGTGCGCACAGTGGTCTAGAAATGGAATCCGTCGGCGAAACAATTTTCACTTCTGAATGGATGGGTATTTTCTTCCACGAGGTCTTGGTTAACAGAGAAATGTTGAAATCTTGGTGTAAACACGCCCATTGATATATCGGGTTTCGTGAACAGAGAGAATTTCTAGTTTTGGAATTTTAAATCCAAAATATTGCATCTTTTAATTTTTTCTTTAATTTAATAAATTTTACTTAAAATTAGTTAATTTTAATTAATTTTGTTTTTTTAGAATTATTTTTTTTAAGTAAAAGTTAGAAAATGAATAAAAAATGTATAAATTATTGCATTTTGTTTCCATTCCGAAATTTGAAACAAAGTCAACAAATTTCAGAATTAATTATTTTAAAAAAAGAACCAAAAGTGTTGGCATTAGTGTGGATGATGTGTGGTCATGAATATACCCTCCACACATCTACCTGAATCACTTCGGTAATGAACTCGTAAATCGTCATTAGTTATTTCATTTGTTTAACATTAAATTCGTCATAAATTTATTTTAGTATCGCGCTAATTGATCCAATGATTTTTCGTTTACGTCGTTATGGACATTGTTGTTAGGGGATGGTATTGTTGTTGCTGACGTTATTGGTACTGGTAATGTTATGATTGTTTAGCTCAGCATTTCCCAACCGAAAGGTCGAATGATTTATGTATGTAGGTCGAACGATAGCCAACGAATTTTTGCTTAAAAATGTCCTTTCCTAATGAAAATGCTATCCTTTAAAAATATACTCGCATTCGCCCCCCCCCCCCCCCCACCAACTTTACACAGTATAGCTTTTACACAAAAAATACCGTTTACAGAAAACGGGAGCCTTTTATTAGAAGGAGAACATTTAAAATGGATTATTTAGGTTACTGCGTTAGTACGTAATTTTTGTTATGGCTCTGATAGTGAATCATACCTCCAAGGGAGTTAAAAAAAACTCCTCAATATTTAGAAAATTTTGAAAAATATTAATTAATTAATTAATTTTCTTAAGAAAAGTCACAACATTATTACTACTATTAATACGATGATTATAGTAATGATAAAAACGGCGTCTGGTCGCGTACAAGGTTCAGTGTACTCCACACATTTCCCAACAATTTATTTCAAACTGAGAAAATCATTTTTAATTTTCTTTAATTCTACGAAAATTTGCGCTACACTCCGGGCACACAGAGAGCAAAAATATGAAAAGAATTATGAAGAAACGGAATATAGAGAGTAAAGAAAGACGCCAATTGGAAAATTGAAAACTCCAGACTTAAATCAATAAAAGCGGACGAGAAATGAATTTATGATGAGCAAAGATTTGGGTAAGAGTTTTGGAATCACGGCATTTACTGAAGAAACAACAGGAAGGAGTAGGAAGAAGAAACGAATAAGATTAGAGGTCAAATAGATATGATTTCTTACGAAATTGTGTGATCCTTCATGAGAAAATTTGACATTTGTTATTATTATTAAATTCTGAACACATTTTCGGTAGTTGATCGCCTTATTTGAGTCCCCTTTTAGATCTACGTCTTCGTCTTTTCCTTTACTGACAAGAGCTTTACTGGCATGCACACCCGCTTGAATGCCATTTAGGAATATAATGCTATTTAACATTCTGTTAGCGCCACCAAATTTTGTTTCCTGAGCCTTCTTTGAGGCCTCGTCGCGTCTACTTTTTTGGTCTCCCTTCTCAAAAGGGACTACTTTATTACTTTCTTATTAATAAAAATAGTTGATACAATAATTCCTAAACCAGTCGACAATCGGTATTACCACGTCCTTCATATCATTCAGCCCTATAACAACTCATTGTAAATTCAGTTCATCACACAAAAATTATCGCAAGCCAAAGCGAAATATAAATTGCTTGGAAATCACTGTTAGATTTGAAACAATATTGATCGAACTAAATTTTTTTTATTATTTTTAATTAGCTTACTATATTATTACACCGAGCAATTTTTTTATTTTTATTTTTATTTTTTTTTTTTAATTTTTTGTTCTTTTATTTTGTAAAGCAAAATCAAATATCTTTACATTTCTTTGCAATGACTTCTTATTGCAATGGATTGCTATAGAGAGGAATTCTTGCGCTATTAATTACTTTTCCATAAATTTCTATCGTATGAAAGTGGCTGAAAAAACAATTTTTTTGATGTTGGTTTTTGTGGCGAATTTTAAGTGATTCATGTTTTGTTATAAAAGGCAAAATATTTTTGGTTTATAAAATAGATGACTGATATACTCGTTGCGAGCAAGCGAGTAAACGTTTTGCATTCGTAAATATTTATCTTATTTACCCCTCAAACAAACTGCAAACAACTGCAACAACAACAATTTTTTTGTTTAACTGCAAACAAAAAAATATGGCAAAAATATTATTTAAAAATTCTCACGCAATGTTTTGCTTAGAAAAGTTAACTTAGAAAAATTGTTGTATAATAATTACGATCCGTTAATTCATGAGTGTGTAAGAGCTTATCAGTCGTCATAGAATACGAAAATATGAGGTGGATACTCTTTGAAGGTCATCCAAAAAATTATGAGCGAAAGAAAAACAATTTAAAGTCAATAGAAATCGTTTCTTATCAAAATTTAAACAAGGTCAAATCATCGAATTTAAAACTAACGTGAGAGATAGCTATTCGTTAGTCGTCAACTGTCGAATGCCGACACGTGTCTGAAGCTTAGTCACTACACTATACTATTCCTCTGAGAGAGGGTGTGAATTGTGTGCCTTTTTTGAAGAGAGAAAGGTCGTTCACATTTATCGCAAGTCTGTTCGCTGTTTTATTTTATTCGTATGTAATTACATCTGCTCGTATGTATTCCCATGTGCTCAAGTGCACCCATTTGTATACGCGTATACAATGAGTAACACCTGAATCGCTATTTTGACCAAGGGTGTTGCTGTAACAACGAAACATGGCCCAAACAATAATGATATCATACTTTTTTTCCTCTTGAGAAATAAGCAATTTGTATTCGTGAATATGAAAGTGTTTTAAAAAAAGTTTTAAAAGTATTCCAAGGGATTTAGAGAATTTGAATTTGGACGCTTAATTGAAAGTTTAAATGCATCAATTTATCTCGTGTGTTCACTTTCGCGGTAGAGGCGGAAGGATAGAGTTTGATGGAATACGTTAATTGGGAGACTGACTAAATGAGTTGCCTTAGCCTAGATTGATAATTACTTCTTAAATCTGAAGGCCGATCGATTGATTTATTTGACGAAATCTTATCAGCTGGCTCTTCAAATAACTTGAGCTATTCTCAAGAATTCACCTCATAAGACCATCTTATGTATCTGTCAACATACTAGTCGGGTTTAATGGACCGATAACGCATCGCATCGCATGCTGTAAATAATTTAAAGGCTGTCTCAACGAAATTTGCATTGATTGAGATGAAATTTTGACTATCTTTATCAAATATTATTTGTATGCGATTCTCAGAATAATGGCGCGAGGTCCTCCACGCGTTCCCTCAAACTCTTCCCTCAGAAACTTCATAACGCTGAGCATACGTGCATCTGCGGATTTTTAGGTGGCTAAAAAATGGACGTAGTGATCCCAAGTTCAGTTCCTCGTGAGTCGGCGATCATCACTCCTTATTCGCCTCCGTGATCATCACTGATCTGCATGGAAACAAGATTTCAACCGATAATTAGATGAATTTTAAGCCCGTCTAAAATTATAGGCATCAAATGCGTCTGTTGGTTAGCACGCGGCTGATTATGATCGCCCCAGAGAGGACGCCTAATACTTTGGCTCAATCCTTTGCCTCCCTTACACTTATTTTTTTCTATCGACTACTGATGACCCGTGATTAGTAGTCGGTTGTAGCACATTTTCAATCTCTTTTATTTGCTAGCCAGATGGTCCATATGCACCAGCAGCAGCGACACAACTTGTGTACCCGCAGGTCATTCTCTCCTCACTTTTTGAGAAACCATTTTTGGCAGAATTCTTGCGTGTCGCAATTAAGAAGATTGGCCCTGTTGGTTGGTAGCCTTAATTTTGTGGTTGCAACTTAATAGCTGGGTGAATAAATGACTAAAAAATATGAAAAATGGATTCAGAATAATCGGAATAATCAGAAGAGAAGAACTAAAAAAACAGGACGAGAATATTCGGAAGAATTTTCGGTTTTTGCGACTGAATTGACTTTTGCCGATGATGTTATAAATGGCACTGCTTACGGTCACAAAATCGCCTTTTATGTAAAAAAATAAATACAATACAAACGAATTCATTGCGGCTTGTATGGAATATTTTGAATTATGACGACTGAAATGTTCGACGTGTAAGCAAATTACTGCCAAGTAGACAGTAATTGCACCAGTTCAAACGATATACCGCAAGTTAATTGACTGATTACGTTAAATCCCAAATGAAAGCAATCAGTGGTATGAGATTTGTACGAAATGATACGTCGCACCTTTCGGTGTTGATCGTGATGCCACGATTAAATAACAATAATAGTCACCTCTTGCGGTTGTGCCGCCTCGGTTAAATAATCATAGAAGAAAACACCAAGCTGAATCAAGAAAGAGAGAGAAAGAGAGAAAGAGACAGAGAGAGAGAGAGGGAAAGCGAGTTCGAACTAAAGGTAAAGGTATAGTGGCCAAGAAATTAGTGGTAGAAAAATATCTCTCTATAATTTGCATTACATTTTCTTAAGATGAATGATTGTTGAAATTAATTGCATCAATAAATTCTTTTGACAATACGGTAACACTTCTCTGTTTGAATTATGTAATTGCTTATTGGTGTACGTTGCCTTCGGTACATTGTTGCTGCCATTGCGAAAGTCGTCGCCATTGTCGTCACGGTCGTCGCCTTTTTCACGTCACAAAACAGCTAAATTGACGAAATTATAAAGGAAATAGAAGAAACAATTCCAAAATGAACGAGGAGTTAAATGGATTTTTTATAATTACCATGTCTAGACCTTGGAATGATGATTGTGTTTAGCTACCGATTGGACGCTTTTCTTATTGGAGGCACTGAAGTCGTAAAGACGTTGACAGACAATTAGTAAAAAAATTGAGTAAAAGCAAATTTTGGTGGCACATTTTCTGCATTGTCTAATACACGTATCCATCTTTCGTTTATTGTCAAATATCGAGGTCTTTACATAAATATATCACAGTGTTGGTGGTCGGGATTTTTATGAAATTCTTTGTGTATATTTGAAAAATCATGTAAAACAACAAAAACAAATGTGGACAATATTTTAGCTCTTCATGACACTTGTGTACGGAATTTTTAGGAAATTAGCCAAAGTAGAAATAACAATAAGCGCTCGTATGTCAATTCAATAATTATCAAATTTATTCTGAATTTGTTTTGTATCAAATTTGTTAAGAATTGCTCTAATTTAGAGTAATCAGTGATGGACGTTGAAATCTCTGTGGACTTTGGTTCTCATCTCCTTAAGCGGTTGAAGGAAGGGAAGATATTTGTAATCCATTAGCATACGAGATGTAAACTGTAAATGGATCATACATAGCACAACTGTGATAACAACAACTGCAGCACACACTAGGTTAAGACAACAACAACAACAGTGAACAATAATAACTACAAACTTGATCCTTTGTCTTGTCACGAAAAAGCCACAACATCGTGAAGGATCTGATGAAGACGATGGTGGGGATTCAGTGGCAACAGCAATGATAGCAAAGAAGACAAAACTGTTGGCGATGGCTTTTAGGTCTGGAAGCATCTTGGCAGAGTTTGGCTTGCGGCAAAACTAATTAAAATTGGTCCAAAAGAACGTATTCGGGCACCTCGGAAGTCAAAAGCTTGGCGTAACTGGTGTGTCAGTACGCACCGTAATCAATGCGAAATATTTACTCCGGCTTGGCCGCTACCCAAAACCGCATATGAATCGCAATTAAATCGCCGCCAACTCATTTCAGTCCGACTGGTCAATGCACCGCGTCGTAACAACAATGATAGGGTTGTTACTTTTGTTCACAAAACCTTTGAAAACCAATTAATAATAAATGATTCAAGTCTTAAACTTAAGCAAAATTTTCATCTTCCGATTTTACCACAAGCCATGTCGATGCGTTTAACGCTGCGGTCATTCGAATGGTGGAATTTTGGGTACCTTAAGTCATAGCTAAGAAATTGTTCGACCACATGTTTTTCTTGAAATTGCAGCAATTCGTTCGTTTTCGCCAAACGCTTACGTGCGATGCAAAACGGTTATTGCAGTTGAAACGTATTCCAGCCTTCTGTGCCATTCCCAAAAAGTTACCGTCAGAAATTCTCATGCTCCGCTAATCCATCGCTATATTTTTGCCTATTTTATAAGCTGTCTTCCCCCCTTTAAATTCTTACACTCCTCTCTTTAGTCATCCACATGTATTTAGCAACAACACCAACAAAGGAGAAGCTTATTGTTTGCGATAGATGACGTGGTTTAATTTTGTTTTCGTTTTTATTTTACTTTTGTTTGTGACTGCTTTCATAATTGATAACTTTTACTCTTGTTGTCGCATATTATTAGTATTATTATTGTATTTGTTGTTTTTCTTACTGCAGCCAGGTTTCCTTAGCACATTATCCCACGAATGTAATGATCCGTTTTTCAAGGTACGAATATCTCGAATGAGTGAATAGTGCCGATAGCATGACACTGTGCGCCGATGTACTTTGTGGTACGTGAGAGCATAACCTGGTGAAACAGTTTTATTCACACACGAAAGCACACAAAAGCACACTTACACTTACACATACACTTTGTCATTTACAATCGTCACTTTCCTTGAAGTATCTGGAGGATTTGAAGCACAAAATATTGTAGAAATATGTTGAACGCTGCTTGTTCTTTTACTTCGTAGTATTAACTGCGCCTTCCACCGCATAAATATTGCTCAAAAAAGATCTCTGTTAACTGCTTTTGCCTTCTTTTGTCATATGCATCCACATTTATACCGTGCGACTATTTGTGGAATGTTATGAATGATAATCCCTCTATCTGTCTTTATTTAGTAAAACAACTAGAGATAAGAGACAAAATGAAAGGTGTTTTAACGGTACTTCGACCTAAGCTAGAAGCATTTCTTTATCTAAATGCTTTCCTTGTAATTTTGTTTACCATCGTGTTGGGTAACGGCGATGAGACGATAATGAAGATAGAGGTCTGTCTGTCTGTCGGTAAGTCTGTATCCCTTTGTGTCTGACTGTGGAAATGACGATTACGGGCGGACGATAGGAGACATAGACGTGGGAGTTGGGCACGAATATTCTATGCCGTTGTAGGATTGAAAATTCACAAAATCGGGCTAGAGTCAAACCCATATTTTATGATATAAAAGGGCAAGAGAAATGTGTTTGGCCTCTATCGGAACTTTGATGCTGAAAATGTTTGGGTGGGAGGAAGTTCATTATAAATACAAAGTAAGAGGACGCGGTTCGCCCACTATATACCACACATTGCGAGGACTTTTTGAGAAATTTGACCGAAATTATCCAAGAGAAATTGTACATAAACCATACATTTTTATATTACCGGTTTATGGGCTTCGGTCATGTTGAAGTTAGCGTTTTTACTTGTTTTTACGTTTTATTTATCTTCTTCAACAAAATAGATTCCTCAATAGATTCATCTTGATAGATAGTCCGACCAATAGTTGGGTAAATATAGTATTCTGTTTTGTGTGTTATTAGTTAGGTCGTTTCGCTGCTCACCTGGTGGGTTTTTTGGTTGGTTGTTTTCCTCCATCCATTCTCTAGAGTCCTCTGCTTTCGACGACTAGCCAATTCCTCACGTGAGTGCACGTCGATCAATTGCATTCTTATAAATATTTCCACAAAGCGCCAAAGTAAGACTGGATCTTTTATTTATCTTTAGCTCTTTTATTCGCTCCACTTTTATATCGCACTTCAGTCGTGAAGAGTGCAGTTTTCACTTTTAATATCTTTAGATTCTCAGGTGTTTATTTATGTTTCAATCATGTCTGCAGATATCTTATGGATACATATTTCTTTTGATGTCTACTTTGAATAAATTTCTGCTATTTTTGGAACCGATCAACGAGAAGTCCGAGGTCGGAGAAGTCGTACCGAACAACGAAGTCGATAGAGCAATAATAATAAAGAATGAGAAAGTAGATTAATTGAGAGGGATTCGCAATGGAATGACGGGAGTGTGTGAGGTGGATTAGGTGGATAAGGAAGATTGCATTTCTATTCAGTGAATGAAATGGAAACCTTAAGAAATAACATTTGAGCGAATAAGTTAAAGTGATCCGTAGCTCTTAGCTTTGTTTTTACTGTTGCATGCCATTGCTTAGATTTATCTTTTGTGTTTTATGTTTGTGTCTGGTCTTTTAGATTTTATACCCTACAGGGTTTAGTGCGATATTACCGATAAGGGTTAAGTGCGTATTCACTTTATAAATATTTCCGTTTGCAGCGCCTATTTTTTACGTATTTATTTGTCTTATGCATTAATTTTTTAACATGCAAGAAGACAAATTTTTACAGTGAAATCAATATTTAAGGAAATGCCACAAATGCTACAAAGGAATTGCTACAAAGTATGGACGTGATCCGTCGACTGGTAACCTTAATCGCAATTACAGAAGCATGAATAAATGCATCGCCTCTGCTTTATTTATAGCTCTATTTCTTAATTTGCGGAACAAATTTGAAGCTCAAATTGTATATGCAAACTAATCGGGTTAGAGAAAGTATGGTTTCAAAAGTCTCCCCACTAGATTGTGAAATTAAACCACAAATTAATATTACAATGTAGTGTGCTAGATACACGCAGTATCAGCCGAGACAAAATCTTGCTCATTCTTTTTATTTAGCCTTTTGCTTTTGCTGTTATCGTACATTTTCTTCCGCAGAAGCTTTACTTTGAAATTAATTGACTTAACGGTCTATATGCACTCTTCTTCTATTGTTTCACTTGTCGTTACTGCCGATGTTATTGTTGTTGTTGTTGTTATTGTTGTAATTTTAACGTAACTTGTGGTGCTTGTTCAAGTGCCGACGTGTTCACCTATATGTTATGGATACAAATATTATGTTTATGAAAAAGAATTTTATACAAAAATTTTAATAAAAAAGATTTGATGTCGAAGCATTCCTAATGGCATCCTATTCCCGTGAAGCTCTGCGGTGCTTTTATTAATTAAATCATACCAAAAAATTAGAAATTTCAATTGCTCTTTGGCAGACTTCAGTCGTGATTACATGATAAAAATGTTCCATCGAGCAAACGCATTCTGTTGGAAGTTACTGCAACTCGCGTGTTTTAATAATACACGAACTCTTACCCTCACCCACCCTCCTCCCGCGTGTATTTACTTACTCCCTTTGCTCATTTTTCGTCCGACCATAATCACTTTAATCATGAATAATTACGATCGTTTTTTTATTACGATGGTGTTCAGCCTTTTCGTCCTGGTAACTATAAATATCTCCATTTTCGCCACAACTGTTTTGCGTGACCTTACCATAATGTTGTCATGGCAATCGGTGGAAAACTCTACGCAGGTGTAATTTCTTAACCCCACCGGACCGTCAAAATCGAATTTTGTTTTGTTTACTACCATAAATACGGAAGCGGGCGCCGTACTAAGGTAGTGAAACTACACCGTGTAACCTTATTAGGTATGACATTATGGGTAGTGACTAACATATGGTTACTCATATTCCTCTCTGTGTTGTTTTTTCTGTTGTTTTGTTCGATATATTAAAGAAATTTTCAATTTAATTGAAGCTTGAAAACAAATTGTGAAGAAAAATGTATAAAATGCGTCTGATCAACAACAACCGTAGACGAAATCAATGCGGCGTTACAGCCTAGTGGTTCTCCATAACGACCCCTTTTTGTAGCCACGGACAGGTGCGAGGGTTTGATTTACAGTTCAATGGCGACTGCTTTACTGCCGTCTGCCCATTAGGGTCAAAACGAACCACTACATAAACACACACAAATACGCATTAACTGCTATTTGTTCTCAATCCATAAGTTCTATGATTGATGCATACGAGTGGCTAGGAATCATATCGAATCGGTAGGAATCAGCGAATGAGTTTTGGATATTAATATCTGTATTACGAATTTTCACCATCACTCGTTTTTCGGTAAATCGTGTACTTTATTCTTTCTCATTTAAATTTTCAAATTTTACATAATTTTTTTTTTATATATAATTAAGAAAATACAAGTGAATATTTTCTTCAAACTATTATTTTCGAAGGTAAAAGTTGTAATTTTTTATCTCAAGGTAATACATATCAATCTTTCATAAACCACGCCCCCTGTGGGGTTGTGCGTTAATCGTATTACTAAAAAGAAAGCAGAAAGATAAACAGATAAAACTCGAAAGGTTGAGAAGTAGTTCAGGCCTTTGTTGCTGCTTCCGCATTTTTGTTGTTGATTTTATTTTGTTATTGTTTTCTTTTTGTTACGATTCACAACAATTTCATTGCATTAAAGAAATCAGTACAAAAGCATCAGAGACCATTGAAGTTAATTCGCCATCTACTTAACAGAACTCACACACAAAAACCCATGCACACTCGCACACACACTGACGCATAGACACTTGCGTACACACGCACTCACACATTTTCTCATGAATACTGCTAAAGATAATTCGGTTAATTAAGATTTAACCGCTTCTTAAGCAAAGACCAAATGTTTGCTTCTTTTGATTTTCCTAGTTATTTTCTTCTACTTAAGTTTATTACAATATTTTTCCTCAAATTTACGGTCAAGACATAAGGTGTTCTTCCTCTTTATCATTGTCATCGCCTGCCATAATTGTCGTTCATGTTATTGTTGCTGTTGGAAGACACCGTAAAATCCTAAAAATGATGCGGCAAATTTAGAACGTATGAAATATCACAGTCACATACACAATGAAAAACATGTTCACAATACGTGTGAACACATAAAATTGATGCGTAGCGTGCGTCGTCGCGTAACCCAAAGAGGTTCTACAGCACACAAAAGGTAAGCGCAAGCAGTGAAAGCAGTTTTTTTTATTAATTATACAAAATTTGTAAGTTAGATGAGAATATAAATTAAAAAAATTAAAGAAAAAAGTAAGAGCATGAAAAATCGAAGAAGAAGGAAAACGGGAGCAACTTTAAATAACAGTAATAATCATAACAAAAGAAACGGTTTCCCGGCGTAATTTTTTATAAAGTATTTTGGCAGTATTGTTGTTGTTGTTATTAATATTGTATTTTTTGTTATTCATTCGTGCTTGAAGTCTTTCTAACGATACTATGTCTCTATCCGTTAACCAGTTTGCTACAGAAGATCTAGCACAAAGTATTTCCTATTTTTCCTCTATGTTTCCCTTCCCTTTACTGACTGACGCATGACTTGCCACTGAAATTCTCTTGCCATTGCCAAATTACAGAAAATTCTACCCCGCCTCTTTACAAATCTCCTCTCTGGAAATCATGCGTCTCCATACAAGTTTTTAGTTTATTCTCCTTCCGAAATCATCAAAATTGTAACAATAATAATCAACCTCATTGTATTCTCCTTCAGGATCATTGCAATCGAAATTATAATAAATGTATCCTGGGGTTGAATTAAACTTTTTATTTAGGAATACATGTAAATATCCGGCGCTACTCGAAAGAATTGCTAGACATCCGGCGCAGAAGATATGCGTTGCACATAAAAGATAAATTCTACAACATGTAAAACTCGATCGTTTGCCAAACTTGCCGTCGATTTTGATGCGTCCAATGAAAGCATTTATTCGGTGACATAAAAAAACTTTCACGATTCCGATGTCTAGACATGGAAATTATAAAAATTCCATTTAATTCCTCAGTCATTTTGTTATCGCTAATTCTATTTCGAATTCGTTTCATTCTGTTGTTCGGAAATTTTCTCCGTTTGTCAATTTAGTTGTTTTGTTCTTCAACAAAAGAGACAGCTAGAGTGACAAAGATGGTGACGACGGTGACGTCGACGATAATGATGGAGGTGACGGCGATTGCAACAAGAATGTTTTCAACGTAATGTGCACTAATAGACAAATAGACGATTAAGTATTATACTTCGTAGCAGAGAAGAGGCGCCACGTGCCAGAATTATTAACTCTTGCATTTAGTTGGAATGAGAGAATTCTTCCTCTGGAAGTGACTTGAAACATTAATTTGTTTATACTCCAAAAGGGCTGAAGGATGGACGAAAGACAGCAAGACGTCCAGCCATCGAATTTTCGTTTATTTCCGTCGATTTCTTCACTTTGTAATTTTCGTACTGCATCCTCTCTCTTCCACTCTCTCTCTCGTTATTATTTAATTATCCTCCATCTACATAAAATGTTATTGCCTTTATTATTATTCTTGTTAAAGTTTCCGTAAATACTCTTAATGCCGATAAACTAATATGCCCATAACTGATGGAAACTCTAGCTCTTTTATCCTGACTCTGAAATATTATAGAAACCTTTAATTTGCCTTGACCCATACCTCTTCATGCCCACTAGAGTCTACATGCGATGTTTGCATGCGATATTGGCTCGTTTCCGGCGCTACTTCCGATATAAACGGCTTTGGCTCGCATGCCAGAAAACGCAGGTCTAAAGGCGCTTCGGCTTTAGTTAGAAGCATCTAATTTTATAAAAATTACAGTCTTTACCGAAAGTCTCTAAGTAAAATAGTTCAATTTTTCATGATTAGCGTTGGTTTTCGTTTGCGTTGGTTTTTCTAGGTTGGCGATAAGAGAGAAAGAGGGAGATAGGAGAGCACCGCACACCCACTCACAAATCGCAAAAGTCACGAGACCGTCCTTCCCAAGAAAAGCAAACAGTTCAATGCACTCTAGAACGGGAAACAAATGGTAAAGAAAATATTATAGAAGGAAAACAAAACGATTATCAGAGGGTGGCGTACGCCATGGACCGTACGTACGTCGCGACGTAGATTGTTTGAATTTCTTTTTAATTTTATCCTTATTGCCCTCTCGGCATTGTTGTTGTTTTAATGGAAAATTAATTTCTTTGGACGCATTTCATTGCATTCTTTGCACTTCTTTTCGTCTAAAGACAAACTAATTTTAGGCCAGTCTGCGGCGGGATATTTTGCTCTCATGTGTCTACATTACGGTCTTCATTCATGATGAGATTCCGTCGTTCGTTTTAGTCACTGACTCGCTCGAACATTTTTTCGGAAGACACCGTGACAACGGCGCGACTGCCTCTTTGTCTCTTCTTCGTCAACAGTCCTCTGGGGCTCAACCTTGGCGAGACTGCTCGGCTAAGTCTGGAAAATTTGCTGAAGTTCTTTGGAGTGTTCATTCCGTTGTGAGCGAGATGGCGCGTGCTACAAAGGCAACCGAATGTAATGCATTGGCGTCAATGATTCGTTCCTTTGCAACGCATCACCATCAACATAAATAACGCGTCGTATGTATTAGCGCCGCGCAGCGCCATTGTCTATTAAGCACTGCGTAAGATCCGGTTCGCTGTCACAAAAGTGCCATCTCTTAAATTTGGAGCAAGTCGCGGAAATTTAAAAATAAAACCAACCTCGTTACAAAGTACATCATTAGGAGCGATCATATGTGTGAGAGACCAATTGAGGATGGTGGCACGTGATCATCGCCCGGAAACGCCACTTGGTATTAACATGATGTGACAGAAGAGCTGGCGCTTCTCAGTTAGCATCGGCAACCGTTGACATTTAAAACCACGCCTCAAGGAGGATAGGTCATGAAGCAATGGCATTGGAGTACCGACTACTACCAACTAGCGAAGGATGGTAAACCGGGAATTTGAATTGAATTTCATGATATTGTGGCTTCTCCTAGAAATGGGGCACTTTCGTATCCAAGATGTAGCCGTAAATAATTTCAGATTGTGTTCATGAAGGCGTATCGACTTTTCATAGACAAAAATTTAGGTGTTTTTCCCAAGCTTCTGCCAAGTTTCTCTCTTAGTCATCATTTCTTTCCTCACAAAAAAATTGACAGAAAAGGCTCGTTTGAATAAAAGATATTAAAGATATTACTTTACACAAATCCAAGGCAGCGCAATCATAATAATCGCAATAGCCAATGCTGTAACATTTTTTACTTGAATTACTACCAGAGCCAAGGCCGTAGCGGAAATTGTTCGAAATGAAAAACACCCCAAAGGAAAGACAAACAAAACTATGGAAATCTTAAAAAAAGAAATCTTAAATATCTTAAATAGCGGGAACAAATGAGTTGATCAAGATATCACTGATAAGCGAAGGTAACAAAATAATAATGACAACAACAACAACATAAATTGTGTGAATAAATAACACAAATAAAATTTCACAGGTGAAAACGTTAATTCGATAAAGTTCAAAAAGAATTCAAAAAGAAAAAAGAAAACCAAACCTAGAAAAAATGAACTCAACTCAATTCTGGACTGCGTCAAGGATTTCTTTGCATACTTTGCGTACTAAATCAATATTCATCCTCTATATAATTCGTTATCAGGTGTCGAAGGTGCGCTCGAAGGTTATCCAACATATCACTTGATGATCGCTTTAGAGTGTGCGCAAAAAAGCGCGATTAAAAAGATTTTGAACTGATAGAAATGTATTTGCTTTTGCCGTTTGTTTTCCCACTCTTGCCACTTTTGTTGCTTTTATTTTTGTTCTTGTTCTGCGATGGCAGTCGTGACGGTGATTAAGTTACGCAATTAATTCCGCAGCCAATTGAAATAAATTAACCACAAGTGTTAATTTATACAGTATCCAACGCGAACAAATCTTATTTATTTCTTTCCATCTTTATTTATTTTATTCCATTCTTCGACTAAGATGAATGTTTAGAGTTTCTGCAACAACACAAATACCACTCAAAAGACACGTACTTAGCAACTTAGTCGTTGAATAGGCTAAATTTTAAGATAAGAATGCAAGATATTCGACAGTGTTGTTAGTATCGGTCTGGTTTTGAACGTTTTTATCGTTCAAAGAACTCATAGAAATTGCGAGTTCATCCGAGAACCTTTTAGTGGGAACTGTTTCAATGATATCAATAATTGGATTTCATATAAAATTACACCCCAAAACTTTTCTATTATTTATCACAATTTCTCACATTGCTTTCAATCCATTTATTACCAATTTTTAATAAATTTTAGATTTGTCCTGACCCCAAATCCGGGTTTTCTGGGTGTTCAATTTCGCTTACCTTGGTTTTGAAGTGTCATTTATTATTTCCTGAAAATTATTATCCTGCCATTATTATTTCCTGAAAAAAAAATTATGTAGAGGCAAAATGTTAAATAGGTTTGAGTATTAGCAGATTTAAATATATCAAAGATATCACCAACATCAGTTGCAACTTTAGAGCAATGAGTTTAAGAATTTTTTCTAAGAATTTATAGCTCCTCATTTTCGTCCTTTCATTATACACTTTTTATTCTGTTGGTCTATCTTAAAATCTTAGTACTCCTCCCTCAATGTCAAGAAGTTAGATCAGACGACAAAAAATAAGAGAAAAGAAAACAGGAGAAAAAATTGAAATTGTTGACACCTTTAAAGTTCTGCGATTGATTGCAAGATGTGGACGATTCATACCAAAAATACTCAGATCCATAATCCATTCATTTCGTCCTTTTTTAATTTCTTCCTTTCACTTTTTCGTTCTTTTATTTATCTGTAATGCATGATTTAAACGAAGAAACAGCATTTATTTGGTTAATGTTTGCAAACAAAAGCATTAGGTATTATTAAAAATCCCAAACGATTTAAAAACAAATATAACGGTGGCAAGGATAAATGACATGATTTGTATGATTAGTAGCGAAGCGAAGAGAGATAAAAAGATAACGAAAGAAAAAGGCAGTCTTAAATGATTAAATCTTTACTTGGGCGTGAATTAACGTTTTATCATGAAGAATTCTGTTTACAAGATAAGTAAGCTCAAATCCAAGTAAGAGGTATCAACGAACGTGCCGTTTTTATATTGGTTTTATAAACTCTGACAAATATTAATGACAAACTGTGGAATGCGCAAAATTCATTTCAATATAAGAATTCATTCGTAATCACCAATAATAAATTTTCGATCGTCGGGTATTTAACAGAAATCATAACATTTCATAACAAAAAATATTAAATTTCTCTGAGATCAATAAACCGTAATAACTAGATTGATCTCCTCCTAATTTCATGTTTGTGCACCGTCGCATTTCTGCAATACACTCCTTGCTGAAGCGGCAAAACAAATATCGATCATCCATCCCAATCTAATCAATTGTGCCGTTGTCCTTTTGCAGGATATTCGTCCTTAGCCGGTCATATATCAAGTGACAATGACCACTCACAAAACATTTTGTGATGCAAATAATGAAAAATTTAATAATAAAATTTTGAAATACTTCTACTGCAGCAGTATTGAAAGTGACTGTGGCTTCTACTGTCAATTACTCCTAACGTTATTACTCTCCATTCATGCGCTGTAGAAATCCAGGAAAGGGCAAGAAGTCTGCTAAATCTGGCAGTAAAGCACTCAAGGCACTTGAAAGGGTTCCTCTTTATGTCGTTGACGTTGACTTTGGGGATGATGTGACTAAATACTGCTTTAATCCAGACAGTTTCATTAGTTAGACGATGTCTAGTATACACACACAATAGCAATTCTCACCCTCTGGGACATCTTTGCTGAGCAAAGGTATTGGTTAGAGCATTGGTTTGCTTATCAGCCAGACACAATTGGATTGGGTTTCGGATGTGGTAAGTTGAATGTCGAAAGCCTCGCCTGTATTTATAATCATGCAGTTCATGTGCTTTCACCCGTTCACCTCTTGATCTCTTCACAACAAAGAGAGTACATTCCACATAAGCTGCTCTTGAAACTTTAACTTTGGAAAATGGTCAAGAGGAAAATGAGCCGAATGGAGCTGTGCCATTATACAACGTCCTAACCGTATTCCGAAGCACAAACCGGCCGGCAAGGTATCGATTTTCAATGAAAAGTTTCGATTTGTTTCACAGAAAACGAAAGAGTAAATGGGGTGAGATTGTCTGGTAGTATTCTAGACAAGTCTGTTCGTCCAAAGCATGGAAGGACAGTGATGGTGTGTTTGGAAAAATTCCCACAAGGTATAATTCGAACAAGAAACTGAGTTGTGAGTGGGGTGGGTTTGTTGTGCCAAACACAGTCTTTTTAAATTAAAGAAATTCAAAATCAACAACTAATGCAGAAAAAACTAATAAAATAATTACAAGTAAAGTGGAAACATTTTCAAAATTAAGGTCGCATGAAGGTCTCACGTCATTCTTAAAATATCTGGGAAATTTGTATAAAAAGTAAAGCTTATTTCCTGCAGAGATACTCTCATACGCTCACGCACTTTTATTGTATTTAATGCTTTATTAGCTCTATTAGTATTATATGCCTTTCACCTATAGGCAATTCCTTTCGGTAATTCGAGAATAATTGAAATAAAATTCAGTGAAATTTCAAGGACGTAAATTGAAAACTGAATATATTTGTAGTGAGTGAAAATGTCAATAAATTTTTTACGAAAGAAAATTGGATGCAAAGTAAAAGGATGAAGCAAGAAAGGAGGTTAGAGGAAATGCAAAATATTAATAAAGCAAGAAAAGGAGATAGAAATGTAAGAAGAAAAGAGAATTTTCTCGCATCTTGCACCGACAATTAAAGCAAAACGGATGCTGGGAGTACAAGAAAAGGCAATTTCCGGTTTCTTAGTCGATTTTGAAGTGTTTAACAAATTGATGAGAAATCGAATATGTCGAATATTAATTGCAGTGTTTGCTTTTTCTTCTTAATTTAATTCTGATTAAATGACAAAAAATCTATTTATTTCTTGAGGCACAACGTCTTCAAGACGTTATTTTCAAACGCTATTTTGAAAAAGATTACCTTTACATTATTTCAGATCCTTAGGCCAACGAATGTACTCCAGGCACTTTTATAAGTCTGTCTGGACTTTCAGAAACTTTTGCCTGGAATTTCTTTGATGTAATGCACTTTGCTGAAAACTTAATTTCTTAAATCCGAGATTAGTTTGAAAACCAAGGAGGTGTGTTCAAATATGCGATACTAATGATAAGAGTTTCTACTAGTTTCAAATAGATAGACTTGGGGGCCTCTTTGCGATGAATCACTTCTTTAATTCATTACCATACTTCTCATTATGATCATGTACTTCCTAGAACATACACGATCTAATTACCGTATGGGGTAATAATTATAGACTGGGGAAGGGATTCGTGCTTGATTCAGTAGGCACGATCAGCTAGATTCAGCAGCGTACGGCTAATATGAAAAAAATTGTTGTTGTTGATGTTGTTGTTGTGTTCACTACTGTAACTACTATGGCTGGTGGTCAAGTCAGCAAATTGGTTACGTAGTATAAGCAGCGTCGCATGCAGAAGGTGTTGCATGATGGAAATGCAACAATTAACGGCAAGTACTTAACAATTCTTGATTGTAAAACCGATGTTCGGTCAAGCTTCAGTGAGAAAATAGCACACGTAAGAGCGACTATGTCTAAAGACAAACAACAAATTCCTATTCCTCCCGTCCATAAAATGGTTTTTGTTATTTGGCTTTACAAAAAGTTTTCTACTTAGTCGATCACGTTTGCTCCTATTGTTCTTCTTCGTTGTGTTGGTAGCTGCTTTGGTCTGATGATTGGTCAAACGGCCAATCAGTTCGTTAATTAATTTCAACATTTTACTTGATTCGTTGATTGAAAGGACTGAAGGTTAAAGTACTCGCTGTTTGATTATGTAAGATTAGATCGAGCAAGTCTTTCCTCGCATCGCTACTCGATCTGTAAATTGGTGTATTTCGCTTGACGTAATTTGTTGCCAGGAGACGAAATATATTTTGTCATAAATGAAGATTTAATCTTCATTTTTGCCCCTGAATTCAGAAATGCAACATCTTCATAACATGACTTAGCAGAATAAATATCTCTGGTACGATGCGTGATTATACTCGTTAAGGGTCAATTTTGTTCAAGAATATTAAAGAAATACGGTCGTTCTATACTGTTATTGAAACGGTTCTATTGAATTGTTGCCAGAAGTAATCAAAAGCCAACGGTGTATTTTAAAAAGCATCGGCAATCAATGTATTCCCAAAGTCATGATCAAAACATTGCGATCATATTGAAGATCATTAGTTTAATTTTATTTAAAAAAAGGATTTACAAATTTCTAAACAAATCATGTCAAATCGTTGACGATGGAGAGTGGAAAGGGACTGCTATGATTCCAATGAAATTATTGAAAATATCATTTCACTTTCTATATTCCTGCCAAAATTCAGAGTTCGGTTACCCCAGATTTTCCTCGTAAATTTTTCAAATGAATTCTTTGTTGTCTCGTATATTCTGACCGTTGCTACGCTTTCAAGGCTTCAAAATATACGACTCGTCCACCGACTGGACTGATACTAGAATGAATAAATTCTTATTTGCATAAGAGATAATCTTTGAAAAGTAATAGAATGGAATGGCTTACGGAGTGAACGGAAAATGTATTGAATCAAATTTTAAGATCGATTTTTTCTTCTGTTAATTTTTTGAGTCCGTTTTGGGTCAAATGTTTACTCGCTGGGAACAAAGTGATAATCATGGGTTTATCTCAATTTGTCAAGAATTTGTAATAAAAAAATTATTTTCTCAGTTTTTTCTTAAAAACTTTCCATTTCATAACAAAAGAAAAGAGAAGAAGAATCGAAGGTAAAAGAGGATAATACAAGAAAGATTTATCTTCTATTTGTGATAATAATGGATAAAAAAGGATTTAGCAATTAGGGATTAAAAATGAAATTAAGAGAAAAAAGAAGAAAACCAAGAAACCCTCAAATTTCAACTGGCGTGTTTCGTTGAAAACAAAAGTAATTTTGTTTGTAATTTGAATAAAAATTAAATTTGTAAAGAAATCGTTGCAAAAGAGTTACTGGAAATTTCAAATTATTTGCAACCGAAGACTATTTCTGTTTATTTTCAAGAATTCTCTTTTCAGAACGAGATTTACGGGTTGGCCTAAGCCTTCTCCGGTTTTGCCATTCTTAATACATTTCATTGGCAAACGATTTTGGCCACTTGCGGATTATTATCCCTTTTGTTTGGTTTCCTACAAAATTTTAAAGATCTTCGTGGTTTTCCTTCTCATAAAAGAAAATCTCTGGATTCCAAAAAGGAAAGAATTACGAGAAAAATTGTCCATAAAACCGTGTGAAACTAGCAAGGAAAGGATGTGAAATATAATTTAAGAATTATGGCCTAAACTATTAGATTCATCATTATATTTCGCACAAGAATTAATTAAGCGTTCAGAAAGTACGGGAATTTACTCTTTATTAGTGAAAAATTGAGGGAAAATTAATAAAAAAGGGTCCCCTGAGTGAACTCTTTGTATTTTTCAAAATAAACAAAGGAAAAACTTGACCCTTTCAAACGTCCTTCGAAGCCCATCAAGGAATCTGTTAAACAGAATCTCGTCAAGCAGAATATGTTAACTAACGGACAGCCTTATAGCTCGTCTCTCTCACTCTCACTTCGTTGTGAGCACATCTCGGTGATCTCTTAATACAAATTAAACTACGAGTGTTGATAATTACATTCATTTTCAAATTTATTAAATGCTTTAGAAATATCATTAACCAAATAATTCCGAACCTATACAAGAGGCGCTTTACAATACGACGCTGTTTCATACATGCTTGTCAAAATTCGTTCATCGTCATCGAGGATTAGTCTATTATCTCTTTAGAGAAGTAGAGGTTGAGAGAAGTGGTCTGTTCTCATAAACCTGAAAATATTTTGGACACTTTTTGACCACAGTTTCAAAAATTTTTGCGGTTCACATCAAAACAACAATAATAAAGTTTTTTTTTTTTGTTCAAGATTGTTTCTGAATAATTGATCGATTTTTCAATACGATTTGTGGTAGCGACGGCGAGTGGATATACTGTCACGCAGTAGCAACGATATAAAGTGCTCTGAAAACCGCAGGGACAATTTAAATCACTTTGTACATTAAACTGTCTATCGTCTGTCATTCTTGATATCCTTATCTTTTGAACGTTGCCGTAATTTGTCGATGGCATGCAATTGATCTCCTTTGCAAAAATTCTAAGCATTGCTCGAAACGTTCTTTCCGAAGAATACTTATAAAACCATTATAAATTTTAAACTCATTTAGGAGTTTAAACCAACACATGATCTTAACTAATTTGGGTCCATTATTTAAGGAGAAAATCCATTTAGCCGGATAATCTCCATTTCTCCCTGATTTCTCAGATTTGCATAATTTTTGCACTTTTTTAGCTAAATGCATTATCATTCGACAATTTTCGAATGTGATTGTGCTCAGCTTTTTCAGATTGTGCTCAGTTTATTAAATCAGCTTAAAAGGTTATCAGAATATTGATGAATTTACTTCTCTTTTATTTAATATTTTTTTGAGAAAAAATCTCTTAAAGGATTTTCCAACTTAACCCATTTCCCAAATCCCACAAACTCAATTTACTCCAATCCCAAACAACCTGTGATAGCATTGAATATTCGTGCCAAATTTCATGTCGATTTTGTCATGCATGCGTTCGTCTGCAATCGTGATTTCCGCAGACACAAAGGCAGACAGACCGACCGACGGGCGGGCATGGTTAAATTGACTGAAGAAATTGTTTTAAGCAGGTATATATATACTTTTCTATACCTGCCGCGCCTCCTTTAATGCGTTTCAAATAGAAGAAGTAAGTGAATATACCCTCTCCCCCCTCCTCCCCTTCGGCTGCAGGGTATAACAAGTATACAAAGTAATTTTCCAATCAGATATATAAATGTTAATGATGTTTGATTACCGATCGATCTAATAGTTTCCACTGCGGTTTTGGCATTATGCGACGATGTAAACATCAGAAGTAACTCAATAAAACTGACGCAGTACCAACGGCGTAGCCTCTTCGGTCCAATCCATTTATGCAATATTTGTTGCATGATTTTGGTTGCGGTTCTGATGGCGCGTCAGTGTTCGTGATGAACCTACTGCGCATTTTCTTTTCTCAATCAAACCAAGAACAAGTTTATTTTAGTCACAACTCACCTCATGAAATTGCACCTCGGATGCCATCATGAAACGCAGTTCTCCTCCCCTTGGGCTTCCTTCACTTCCTTTCTTTTATCTTTCCGCAATAAACAAATAATATTTTTGTATGCAATGCATATGCAATTGTTACTGCTGATGATGTTGTTCACTGTTGAAGTTGATGTTGCTGTTGCAACGGATATTTGTGTGTTTTTGTCCTTATTATTATTATGAAAACATATATTTAGATTGATATTAATTTTATGACTAGCTTTAAAACAATTAAATTCTTGGAGGTTAAGTTTAATCGACTGGAATTGATGCAAATTCGAATTATATTGTCCATACTTCGTCAAAACTCCTCCAGGATTCCTCGGGAGTTTTACTTAGAAAAAGTAACCAAAAAATATTAAAAAAATTTTATGTACGCGCTTACTAGACGCTTACGTCTTACATATATTCCAGAAATACCACGCGATAGCTAACTTCCGTAAGCATATCCTGACTGTAATCTGAGATCATACCGCATGGATTGGCGTGTGCTGACCGTTATAATATCGAATGCCTCCTTCGGCGTCGAATTCATTTTAAGCATATGCTGTTTCGGGAGCTCTGTAACTGAGTGTTAAAAGGAGGTCAGTGAGTTTTAAAAAGGGCCAACGAATCGTAAAAGCGAGGGTCACATTTGTGACAAGCAAACGCTGAAGTCTGATGGGTCAGCTGAAGGAAAACGTGTCCTGGGAAATTGGTAACAAATTGTGTGTGATATCGTTTACCATCGGTTTTATTATTTCCAATTTTTCAATATATTAGTATCTATCTAGTCTCAATTCTTTGTCCACGACGCGAAATATTTTAGATCAGGTCAAATTTAAAATTCGATTTTTTTAAAGAAATTTCAAAAAACCTGACCCACGCATCACGAACTTCTGAATTCTAAACAATTACTGTTGTAAATTTCGACTGTCTGTCAAAATTCTTTAAATATTTTCCACTTTTTACTTCTGCTTACCCTTCGTTTTCTTTCATTCAAGAAAATGTAATTCAAAATGTAAAAAAATTAATTTGTTTAAAACTTTAACAAAAATGAAAATGGAAGTGGTAGTGACGTCAGTTATTTTTCCCGGTATTGAAACTTTTATTGTTGTTGTTGTTACGTTCTGTCTCGCAAAATGTTGTAACTTTTGTTATGCCGAAGTTAATTTCATTCATAACTTCTTGTTCCTCGAAATAATTGATGCCAACTGTAACTACAACAACAACAACAACAAAGCAATAACAACTAAACATGTTCCAAGGAGCGAACGTTTGAGTTTCATTTATTTATTTTTAGACACAAATGTTGTTTCGTTTCCTTGTACAAGCCTGTTGTTTTCTTTCATAACTTTCATAACTTAAGTCAAAATACTTGATATTACTTGTTGTTGTTATGCGTGTTGTTGCTATGACGACTTCTGTTTCGAAAAGTATTCTACATTTTCCGTTGGAATAACTTCCGTTTCGAAAGACAACAGAAAGTGATGCTGCCGGAGCTTCGTGCACATTACACTGCCTCTTAATGAGATGGAATGAGATGGAGAACAAGAGAGGATAGACCGTTAGGAACAACAAAATGAATTTTTAGAGGGTGTTCATGCTCTCTGCTTTTCGTTTCGTTTTAATTTAAAACAATTTCTTAGTCGAGTGTCTTTTCCTTCTTCTCTTATATTTCTCCAACGCAACAAAAATTCGAAAATTAGAAACTAGAAGCTTTGGCTGAGTTCTGTCCTAAAATAGAACTGTTGATCGATGAAGAATTCTCAAAAAGCTTTAGAAAGTTTAGCAAATACAACCACTAATTTAACAGACCTTAAAAAAAGTATAGACGAATCCAACCTTTAAGAAAGACCTTTTAAAAAGCACGGCTTGTGTTGGCTCTACCTGGTGTAGTGCTGAACCAAAGATCAGGAATAACCCTTAGCGCAAAATAAAGAACGATAGATTGCGGATACCATTAATTTTCGATGAAATAAACGGGAGCCCCGACAAAGCCTTTTGCTTCCCTCATTTTTACACTAATTGACCGCTAAATATATTCTCCTGTTTTTGGGCGCATATGCGTTGATGGCCCTAGAGTCCGCATTGTAGAACCTGTTAAATTATACATTTTTATTTTGCTCGTCAGTTTAATTTTGGTAGCGGTTTTTTGTCTATTTATTGTCGTAAATGATCCAGAATGATGAACATAATTCATTCTTTATTTGGTTATTTAGAGTTTGAATTATATTCGAGATATTTCGAGAATAATTCTAAGGATTCCAACAGAAAGAGGATATCTTTTGTTGTTTCATTTACTTAAAGAAAGTTAAGTCTTTATTGTCCTCTGATCGCATGTTCAATTAAAAATCGTAATTTATCGTCCTTTTTCACTTTTAAGTAAATGTACCATACTGCCTGATTTATACGATAGTTGAACAAATAACGAGTAATTTTTCAGTTCGAGAACAGAAAATACTCACACACAGATGTCCCCAAAGGAAATAAATGATCGAGTTGTTGACATTTATATTGACAGTTATTGACCTTCATGAAAAAGTGAAAAAAATATAATATTGAATTTTTATTTCTTTTATTAAGAATTCTTGACATTTTGCTTGTTGTTTTTTTGGTGCCGTTTATGGCTAAAATTGGTACCGAATGAAATGCTTGAGTACCTTCATGTGTGGTTACGGTTACTATGAATGACAAATTTCATCCATCTAATTTTATAAATAATAAGAAGTTAATTAATAATAAGAATAATAAGGAGTTAATTTTATAAATAATTCATACAACTATTTTCAGCCCAGGGTTTACCGATGTTACCCGCCCTTCTAAAGGGCTTTTCAACTTTAGGTTCAAACAGGCTCAAAGGCTCGTACAGGCCAGTATGTATGTAATTTAATATCGTTTCCCCGCCGCGGCTTCTCAGGTTGACACGGAACCATATGGTCCAATTTTCCTTAGATGGTGTGGGTTATACTGACTGTAAGAGTGTCAGTCGATTGCACCTTATTGGTAGAGATCAGAAACTTCAGGAAACCGCACAAGTAAAAGCTTAACGCGGTCAAATCGCATAATCCTGGCGGCCAATCCGTGTCACCTCTTGGAAAGATAATTATATCCTCAAATCGTGCATACAGACATCGTTCATACATCGTTACGTCCGCTGTGTGATCTTTAGTACCGTCGTGCTCGAACCACATATAGTCTCCGTGCATATGGTTCATTTTGGCCAAAATAGATATATTATTCTTGAGCTGTACCGTAAACCTCATACTAGTTGGAGTCGTCCCATACACAGAAATTATGATTGTTAACGATGCCATTCATTCAAAACTGCGTCTCGCCGCTTAATATGATTTTTAGGCCAAAGTTGGGCATCCTCTTCCAAACGGTCATTAATGATCATAATCATTAACTTTGATTTGTCAGTACTGATTGAATAATACAGAGAAGATGAGACAGACGCCACCAAAACAACATGCTCGCCACAGGCTGCAAATATCGACTCGCTCCAATTGAAAAATTGTATTGAAAGAATCCAATTGGCATACTCGTCACAAACCATTTAATGTGTGTTTATTAAAAGGAATTATATATCAATCTATTCCTCAATCCGGGTCATTAGACAGTCTTTCTGTACCTCCGTATCAGTCTAACAGATTCGTGTTTTGATAAGCAAGAATATCTTTAAAAAATTAAAAAGCGTAAATATTACCCTATTCCGAAAATGGTTATCAAATAGCAAACATCACATACTCAAAACAGGGAACAGTTAACCAAATAGTCACGTGTTAATCAATGTTTGTTTATACAGAGGAAGGTTAATTCTATTTGTTCTTTCGAGGGGGCCAAAAAAAAGGTTTACAAAAGTTTTACTGAGCGTTATCTCACGTTGAAATATTTCAGGTCCTGGCCGAAGAACTGGTTGGTTCTCATACGGGCAATCGTAGGACACGTTCATGGCCACACATGCAGTACACGTTTAGGGCACTAGTTACCCTCGAGTTATATTTAAAATGGTAATTAATATTCATTAATGATTCAGGCTAAAACTTGGATACTTGCATCTCTTAAATTTGACTCAAAAAAAGAGTTAACCTTGACAAATATACATTTTGATTATTCTCAGAAGTTTCCCAGCGTCGGAAATTGTCATCCCGACTTAAAACTCAGGCTGATATTTTTATTTCAATAAAAAATTGTATACTTTGATAAGCTCTTTTATTTGAAAATTACCAAAGAAATACAAAAATATCTTCAGTGAAGCAAAAATAAATAAAAATCTAATGAAAATTCTCATGCTCTCGATCAACGAGTCATCATGAGAAAAACTAGAAAAAACGTTTTCAAACCTATTCGACTACATCGCGCCGCACTAAACAAATAACGAAAAAAGACTTGTTAACAAAAAATATTCGTTATCACTTTCAGGGAAGAGCTCGAGGTGTACTCTTTGTGAAGAGAGTGAGAGAGGGAGAGAGAGAGTGGGGGACAAATCATTAACTTGTTTGTTTTTTATTGTTAATAATGCACAAAATAATTGAATAAAGAAAAATGAACATAATGAGAATAACAAGAATAACAGATAACAATAAGAACAATAACAGCAGAAAAATAGCCCTAATGAGTTAACAGAGTATCGGCAATGGTTCTTACACACACTTTGTTCAAAAGCCTGAGAATATTTTCCCAAACGATTCTTGACCTATCGTTGAAATAATTCGAAGGCTTCTTTTCTGGCTTTCTTTGTTTGCTCATTTAATTTGTTTCCATCGTTTATTATTCTATTATTATCCTATTTCTTGCCTTCGTTGCTTTTATTTTCGAGTATTTCGTCTCTATCTGGTCGAATATTCTTCTTCCAAAGAGCCTATTATTTTGTCGGGGAGAGGATTTTTAAGCCGGAGTTCGATTGGGGGTTAATGCATTCATCATCATCACAGAGAATTTCTTCCTTAATTTCTTTGCAGTGTGATAAAGAAAGGAGGAGAGATGGAGACTCGATCAATTGTCCTTCCCAAACCAAATTTGTCAATAGGTGACGAAACTTCGTTCCAATATCTCTCAACTTTCAACCCTATCGGATGGCTCAACAAAAATCTATAAAATTTAATTAAGTTAATAATATTATTAAAATTTTTCAATTTTAGAACAAGTCTTTACCTCGCGGTCACTCCGTGGTGGGAGGGTATGTATTTAGATGTTATTGTGACCATCACAATCACATTTGCCATTCTGGTTAAGTCTATCCTCATCCTCTCCATCTCAGTTAGTTTTTTAGTTAGTTCACCCCGATTCGATTGAACGACGACTAAAACCACAGTCATGGATTCACTGGAAACCTTCAGTTACCTTCTTGTCGGGTATGTCGCATGCAAATGAATTGCGTGGGACTAGAATAAACGCGAGAATAGTTGCGGTAGTGCAGATCATGTGAAGATTTCTGATAAAACTACTTCATAAAATCTAGCAAATCGCTAGGAGATGCTATGTCGTCGCAGTCAACAAGTGCAAACAAGCCAGTAGTGAGCATTATGACGGTATCCCTTCTCATCATCACTCTTCCCTCGCTAAACACTCGGTTGAATCCAAAGAATTTCGCAGCTCGCTGATAAAGTTCAAATAAGAATACAATGGGTACATACTGACGAACCAGTAGTATAATACAAAACAAACTAAAAAAGAATAAGAAAAATGTGAAGGGAGATCGAGATTTAGTCTGTGACAAGATTAGTATGTAATGACGTTTGTGTATTTGCTTAAACTGCCCGTCGCGTTTGCAACGCGAGCTAGAACATCGCAGAGTGTCGTGGCAAGCCGATACTTGGCCGCTGATAAACCAACGAGTTATTGCAATGAGTATCGAAAACAAGCGGGTAGAGGTGTGATGGTATGCATGCTGTTCTATGACTATTCAATTTTCTTTACAATCCTTTAAAGTAATTTGAGAGGATCTTGGAAGGCATGCTGAAGACGATATTTTCATGCTTTTTTGTGTTTATTGGTTCCTTCCGTAGCCTTCTCCGTATTCCTTTTTAAATGCGCGGCCAATTTTTTTACAATATGCTGTCACCACTTGGTGACCATCAAATGAAAACGCGGGGAACGCGGTGGTGTCGATTAAACATCCTTGTTTTAAAGGGAAAAGCATGGAAGCGCACGATTTTGTCACATTAACTTCTTAAAGAAATCACTTCGTTTACCATTTATTGCATTCTTTTGTAATTTCTGGAAGGCAGTTTAGACTCGTTAAAGGTATCAGCTTGGCAACCGTAGTCTGCGTCACGTTCTTCGGTCCTTTAGCCGCAACGCCCCGAGAGTCTATTTAAAATCGCCTTTACGATGAGGTAACCAAAGGGCCGCTAGACCAAATAGACCCTTTACCATTCATGCCATACCCCTTTTCAGGAATTATCTCGTATTCGGAACCAATCAGACTGTAAGGCCCTCTAATTCCATGAATTTTGCAAACTATAGCCCAGTCAAACGTATCGAAATGAATTTGAATTTTCAACCTTAATCGATTAACGTCACTGATAATTACCGTAACGTTTTGACATCATCTTACATTTTACAATCCTGTTATCTTGTTATCCATTCATCTATCCATATATTTCTTCCTCTCATACATCTTTCTGTAAATCTCTGAATTCATCTCAATAACTCAATTCTCAGTAGCTCATGTTGTTGTCTTTTTTGCTTTTTGTTGTTGTTATTGTTCTCTAATTAACCAGCGAATAATTATCCATCACCATTATTAATTCCATGTCGTTGGCAATAAATCATTCCAGTCGATTCTCCGATAGTCAGAAAATGAGAATAATAACAATATCAGTATCGAGTAACACACCCATACACACATACAAGCAAACACACACACACCTATACTTTTCACTCGCCTGCGAACCAACTGACTACCAGAGTTGCTTTACTAAGGTTTGTGTCGATGATATGGCACTGACACGTTAAATTAACTCAACTCAACTCAAAAATACATACGATCATACTTTTACAATGACGGGCAGGAATCTACCCGGATTCCTATACAAAACATTATCATTAACATGTACTGAACTATCACAAAAGTCTGGGATCGTCTGCGCCAGACAACTGCAATCGGTTGGATCGTAGCAGCTCAGTTTTGATTTCAATATGCCTTTTCAAACCGAATTCGTTATATCACATAAATAGTATGCGAACACTCACATCCACACGCACACAGTCATAATAAATCAGCTGCTCAATATCGGTTAAGCCTCGAAACCGAATTTCTTTTTTCGATTGTCTCTTAATCGTTTTAATTTGATGCGATGGTTTGGTGTGGTCTAAACAATGATTGCGTGTGTGCCACGTTGCGTTGATGCAATCACTATTATTATCCTAATACACTACATCCTTATTATCTTCGTCGCCGTTGCCGTCGTCACTAGCTTCATCATCATCACTGCCATCGCCGCCTCCATTGCCAGCACTCAATATCCAATCCATTCAGCTTCCCTTGCAACGAACTCCGATCGAATGTTCATCGAAGAGGTGTGCCACTAATGAGCTCACGTCTTCGGCACCACAACAAGATATGCCTTAATTAAACAACAAGATATGCAATATGCGTCAATTCATTGACCACCCGCATTCGTTTTGTCGGTGCGATTGATGTTACCACAGGCAAGTTTAATGGAGAGCTGTCAATGTGGCGCTTCTTTTAACAACTATGAGACGATGGCGAGGAGGTGACTAATCGATGGTTTTACAAAGCATTTAATTCGAGATTATCTCTATCCTCGCAACTCCGGTAATCATAGAGTTTCGTCGGATAATTTCGTATTATAAAATTGTTAAGTGTTCTCCCGATCTCCCGAAAAGAAGTGACCAATTTTCAGGTAGAATGCGTTAGGATAAAGCCACTTATCAGGCAGTTTCAAGACTAAAAATTATGATAAAAAATTATACTTAAATGAAGGAGCGGCTTCCCGTAAAGAAATTCAAGTTTAGAACTTCTAAATATTAGTGAAAATCCTCGACATAGGGTGACGCGCAATAGCTTTTTTCACGATAAATCTAATGAAAAGGCTTGGGCTAAAACTTCTATAATTTCTTCTGTGAGCACTAATGTGATTCTGAAATACGTCCTTCCACTAAACATCGCTTCCACTAATACATTCCACTAACACATTCCACTAATGCATTTAGACCAAAATCATCTATGTATTTTCAAAATACTTTTTGCCTTTGATAGCATTTACCAAATTAAATTAACAGATGTAATTATCATTACAGACACAGACCATCCTTAATTATCATCTACTCGGTCTACCAGTCGATCTTCCTTCGAAGATCACCCACAAAAAATCACCACCCGTAACGGAGCATCGTTGGTGGCTTTATGATCCAACAAGTTGGGCGAGCAGCCGGCGAGTCTAATAATATCACTTCCCTTATCGCCTGTTCGTCCTTCCATGCCTACATCCATTCATCCATCCTTTGGATCGATCGACCTCACAGAATTGAGTGGCGGCGCATTGCGATCAGGTTACTTTAAACGCTTTTGACGTACCTCACACCTGTTTCAATACGTTGATCCCAATCAAACGGGGACATAGACGCCGGTTGCATCAAAGCCTGCTCCAACTACTTTCTTCTTCTTCTTCAAGTAGCCACGCGATGGATCAAATTACATTGGGGCAAACGTGTCGTAGGGCGATAATGAACAAATATGTGTTTGCATAAATGGCACACATACACAGTCACAGATTCTTCTTCTTCATCTTCTACGAATATTGCCTCTTAGCGATACTCGTTTTATTCCTGTTGTTTTTGTATATTGTGCAACTGCTTATATTCACGATGGTCCTTCAACACTTTTTGGCATTGCTTAATATTGATCTGTCGCTGCTTTTGTTGATTTTCGTTGCTGCTGGCGCTGCATCATTTGCCTTTCGGTCAATTGGAGTTGGTTTTTCCATTAGTCAGACTATGCGCCGTTGCGTTTTTTTTTGCGTTAAATTGACGTGATGGTAAATAGGCGGCCGATGCACGCACGATTGGCCGACGGTTCTTCAACTGGTGAATTGATCGACTGATTGATGGTGTCGTACGTATGTCGATCGATCTTTACGGAAAGCCATACAAATTTTGATGGCAATGTGCATACAATCAATGCACGCAAAACCAAGAGACGAGTCTTAGTGAAAGAAATAAAGAGGAAGAGAAAAAAAGAGGTAATTTGACGAACTGCAGATGGTTTATTTGATGTCATGAATAAACAGCCGATGGACCTTCTTCTCCTTTTTTCTCTCCTCCCTTCTTCTTCTTCTCATTCTTCCGTTTCTTGGCAGATTGAAAATTTTAATCACGATCGATAACAAAAAAGAAAAGGATGCAAAAAAACCTGAATTATATTTAAAAAAAACATTAGTCGTTTTTGCTTTGGCGAAAAGACGATTATATGACTTTTCTAAGAATAGTTCCGTTTTATGTCAGCACCTGATTAAATTGGTCTCAAACATATATTTTTCTAGATTTTTTTCTAGATTTTTCTAGATTTCTAGAACATATATTTTTCTAGAATATTCTCGCGCGATAAAATTCTTTCCTTTTAAAATGCTTACTCTTATTCTCTGAAAAATAGTTGAAATGATAACTAAAAGCCATTTAGTTGTGAAAGTGTAAGACGTACCAGTCCTTAGAATCATGGTGGGAATGCAAAGGTAGATCATTATTGGATGTTATTAAAAAATTATGTAAATAAAGTAAAACATTTAAAGTGAGTAAGATTTTCTTATCAAAATTGATAAGAAACGTCAATGCATGCTAGCATGCGACTCCTGACCACTAATCGTCAACTGCGAAATGCCAAATCATCTAGAGTATCGTGGCCCAAGGATCGATATGGACATTTTATGCTGATAAAAGAATAATTCGTGAGCGAAATTGTAGAGTTTATCAACTCTATGTTTATTCTTAATTCAACTTCTTCATGAATTAAAATTCTGAAATTCTAAATTGATAAAAACTCTGCACATTTCTGCATACCTTACTGGGTAATGCTCTATCCTGCTTTACCCTGCTATTGGTATGCCATTGGTATGCTATACCCTGCAGACATTAAGCAATCCTAGGCATTAAAAGTCTTAAATGTCATACACATCAAAAGCTCGATACCGTCTACTTTCCTGAATTTCCTGAGTTTAATACAAAAAAAGACAACGAGATAATTTTGACAAGATTTATTTTTGCCGACTTGCTTCAAATTAATCACCCTGGCTCAGTAACGTATTTCTTCTTTACTACTCTCCACCCACCCTTCAGCGATGCGATGTGTTGCAGAAACATATTTCAATCGAAGGCATTTTCGAGAACCTGAGGGTAAAATAATCAAAATAGTGGGTGAGATTATTTAGTAAAATCGTTGCACAGTCGACTCAGTCAGTATTATGTAAAACTTTAGCCATCCCTTCTTCAATATTCTTAAGGTTCGCAATACTTCGCTTTAATACAATCGCATTGTTTTGCAATTCCTTCAATGAAATTCATAGAAAACGGCTGAGGAAGATTAAGGAGTGAGGAATTACATTAATTTTGTGAGATTCAAATTGCTATTCGCACTCCAGACAGCTATGACAGGAGGGGTGTGGGCGGAATGATTCATATCAGTGGCAGCAACACTGATGGCACCGGCAGCCAGCGTGTCGGCATTCCCCTTTTATTGATGCACGCAACACGGTAGTGGGTCTACTGGGTCGACTTCAGTTTTTTTACTTCTGACCATTTCATTCATTCGCCTGCCACACACTCCGCATAATAATAATAGTCATTGATGCCCATTGTTTTTCCCACAAAAGCCACAGAAGTTATTGAATTTCAAGTATTGAATAAGACGAAGAAGAAAGCGGGTGCTGCAGAAACATGATTTACCGCTTGCCTCAACATCGGGATGAAGAATGGTGGCCCATTTTCTGTATCGAATACATTACTATTATTAAAATGAAAAATAAGAAGAAAGTGGAGAAAAGAAAATGAGAAGCAATAGCAAGAAAAATACACTTGCACGAGGCGGTATTAAATGCACGTGCTGAATTTCTTCCACGAAATCACTAAAATCACCCTCAAAATCGAAAGCAATCAAATGTAGAAATGGAGCTTCAAAAACTCTGAGCACCACCAAATAATATTGCCAATATCTGCTTAAATAATCCATGAAGAAGGTAAAGAACGGTATAAAGAAAATAACGATATTAAACGAGGAAAGATATTAAGAAATTCTTAAATTTTTCCTCAGAAAGATTTTATTATAAAAAATAATTTTAAAAAAGTATAAATAATTTATGTAAATATTTAGAATAACATTAATAAAAATTAAAGGGAAAAAATAAAATTTTTTTTAAAAAATGCGACAAAACGCAATTTGTTTTTGCTTAAATATTCCTTAGGACTTTTAATTTTTTCATATTAATTACAATGTTGAAGAATAATTTTATAAAAATTTAATATTTAAAAAGAAAAAATTCAGACATTTAGATTCGAAAGCAAACACTTAAAGTCCGATCATGAAAATATAAAAAAGCCGTAAAAAATAAAATAAAATAAGTAAGAGTTCTATCTTCGTTATGGCCGGAGCTTAAATACCCTACACCCACAAGATATGAATATATTCCTAGTAGAGATGCGGATCACGCCCACTTTTTGCAAAATAATTCAGCATTCGTGGTTCAGTTCCAGGATAAAATTTTGCTATCAAATACACTCTACAAACGTTGAAACTGAGCTTCGTTTGTGCCTACATCATATAAGCTCTAAAAAGTGGACGTGGTTCTCATCATATTTCGCCCATTTTCAGTAACAACCTGCTCACAATAACAAATCGCTCTCTTCGTTCTGTAGTATGCGTGATTACAACGGACAGACAGGGATAAATCGACTCAGGAGATTGATCTGAGCCAGAATATATATACTTTCAAGGAACAAACTTAATATACCCTAAATCCTTAAAATTGTGGAAACTCTTACGTTTTTCTTAGCCTTGTTACAAAATATTATATTTTGTGTTGGTTTTTATTTCATATATGTTGCCATGTATTCACAGTTCGTTCCTTTACAACAAAAAATAAGCTGACTAACAAATTTTAGGTCATTTATTCTCCTCGCCGAATACAATTTGATGGTGTTGAATCCATACCAGCAAGTCCACCAGCGGTCATGGCTAAGCTGACCACACGTTTTAACTTAACCATGGAAGGACGTTGGAGGGTTAAAAGGGAGCTATATGCAAATTCAAATATTTTGCAAAGTAATTTGATCACTTTGTTGTGCTTCCAATGTTACCAACGAGACTGCTGATAAATTGCCTGTACTCACGAATTTTTCACATTTTTCTTATCGTAACGGCCTCTATCCTATCCTAGAAGGTACACATAATTACCATCGAAAGGATACGGATATTTTACTTTAAATGAGAACTGCATAGCCCGTGCTCGCGTTATCTCAAGCAGAGATATCAGAATGGTAAAGAGAGGGGCGGGTAATGGGGTTCATAGTCAGATAAGTTTTTGTGTTCCACGGAGAATCAGTCTTCCTGCTTGGTCACCACTTGTAATTCATTACCATCGCCTCATAATCCGTCCTATCACATCCTATGACATGACTCGTAGTGTCGATGCGTAGGCTCCTCTCTCACTCATCTTTACACCAAAT
This sequence comes from Physocephala rufipes, assembly GCA_963966595.1. Taxonomy (NCBI): domain Eukaryota; kingdom Metazoa; phylum Arthropoda; class Insecta; order Diptera; family Conopidae; genus Physocephala; species Physocephala rufipes. The sequence goes on along the minus strand of OZ016503.1, from coordinate 39,862,370 downwards.
GGTGCCTAAGGAATCGTTCATACTATTGATTATTCCGATGATCTACTCTATATCGAAGAGGAAATTCTTTTTAAATTTCCACAATTCCTTCAAATTTAGAAGATGACAATTCGTTTCCATTAAAACAACAAATATAAAGGAATAAATAAAGGAAATATCCTTCCAGAAAAAACAAATGCAAAATGACTGGAGGGGAAGTGCCTTTTGGGCTCAGTAAACATATTGTTATCCTTTTATAGTATTTACTTTATTATTTGTTTTTCATTCTAGAGAGCATTGAACCGCTTGGCTTTTTCTGGTGATATTACGTAACTCTTGCGGGAGTTTAGAGTGCGGGAGTAGGGGAAAAAGTATTCTCTGCCTATTCCCATTCGCGAATAATGTCACCAACGAAAACAACCAAAAACCAAACTATGTTTAGACCAAAAGGCTTGCGGTTTAGACTATAATTTCACATTGAATTAAATATTTCCAACTAAATCTACCCAAACGCCTCCAAAGGGTTTTCTTTCGTGCGAGCCAAATTTATCCAAGTCGGAAGTAGCGCCGGAAACGAGCAAATATTTGTATTGCGTGTTCTCAAAGTGGGAAGCGAAGTGTTGTGGACGAAAGCGATTTAGTTTTCTCTAGCATATCTTGAAGTCAGGATAGAGTAGACAGAGTTACCACCACGTTTGTGATTATATAAATTCGTGCACCTTAAGTGCCTTAAAGAATTAAGACTGTAAAATTAGGATACTAATTATAAATAAGGTCGATAATTATCGATTTCAAAAAGAGTAATGGGCGTCAAGGTGTGAAAATCGCAAAATGATTATAAAGTACTGAAAACCGCAAAGTGGCAAAAATGGATAAAGATATTATTAAATAAGACGGAAACTATGTGCTAATAATTGAATAACGAAAACTTTTGAATGATTGAGCGAAAATTTTGATAGTTGAACTTCGGTATATTCTGTCAACTCTTTCGCGACAAAGCATAAAAAAAATCATATTTTGCGTCATCTCTCGATTGTTTGCACATCATTCCCAGAGGGATAACGCTCTGATGATAACTAATTGAAACAATAAATTCTTTTGACAGTTGGCAATATTTCTCTGTTTGGACAATACTATATTGGGAAGGATTCCTGTCTACTTCGCTCTCATGGTCAACAACAAAAAAATGGAGAAAATAACTGAATGACATAAAGGACTGAAATCGATGTAGAAGAAGCAATAGGAAAATAAACCAAAAGTTAAATGGAATTTTTATAATTTCCATGTCTAGACCTTAAAATAATTATAGCCATTATGTATCACGGAATACTGACTTCTTTTACTGGATGCATTGACTAGTAGGAAAGTTGGCCGACAATCAAGCAAGAACAAAAGCAAGCGCAAGAAAAGGACTTTCATGGATAACTTATAAAATTTTCTTATACGCAACACACCACCCTTACATCGATATATGTGATAGCATATCTTCGCTACGTCATGTTCGTATATGCTCGTATCTATTGGTTTCTTAGTTTCTTGCCAAAAATTTTATAGCAATTTCTCGATGAAAGGTTTGGCTCTGCAGCAACCCATTTATAACAATCATCATGGTAATAATCATAAAGTTGCAGAGAAAATACTGCCCACCATGAAATCAGGCAATCCCATGAAATCAGGAGTAGGATTGCGAGAAAGAGAAGGAAAGAGTTTTGCGGTTTGGTGCGGAATTTTACACAATTTGTCCGATTTCTGCTCATCATTACTACCTACAGGAAAAAAGCTGCAGAGGGAGGAAACTTTAAAAAACTGTTTATACTTGTAGATGGCTTTCTTGTGGCAGGGCAGAGTTGTCCTTGATAAACTCATGATAATGTGTTCTTAAACTCATGTTACATCTCGACACACACATACAGACGCGCTCACTCGCTCACACGCTCACACACATACAGGTCACTCACATTCATAAACACAAAGATACATGTACTCGCATGTGATCAATTTAATTCCTTATGACTTTAATGGAAACTACGGATTTGAGAACGATCACAGAAAGAATAAAAGGATGCCAATGACAGGACATGTGCCAAGAAGCAAAAACTAACAAAAATAACGAAAACAATAAAAAATATATTGGGCTTCATGCATTTGCCTATCTCTGCTGGAACCTGGTGAACTAACGGATACAAACATGTTACCGCAGAAATGTACACCGGCACAACAAAAAAACACTACCAATACTGACGAGACACACTGTTAAATAACCACGCATGGAAATGGCGTAAGTGGAAACCTGTTTATGTTTTTTATGATTACAAGTAATTTTCAAAAGGGTCGATAGCTTCGTTTTAAGTCGAAGAATGTCCTTTTCTAAATAGGGTTGTCTGAAGCTCGAGAGCACTGAAATTGGCTGCGTCAATAACAATCCAACGAAATGAAAACAACGGAGCGAAGCGGACTAAAGGGCAAGTTAATAAACCCAGTTCAACAAATACAAATTGGAATGAAAAGTTTTTCGCACACCCACAATTGCATTTAATACTCAAAACGCAAAAACAAATTAAAGCATATCCAACAACCACAAGGGCTATCGCGGTGTAGAAGAAAGGAGAGAATATCCCAGTTTTCTTCAGGGTGACAGTCGACTGCATTAACTGCATCTTATCCGATTGTGGACATATTTAGTCCCAAATGGCTTACAATGGCAGACAATACAAACAATACTCCTCAAGGATGAGACTCCTCATGAGGAGGAGACACCATGGCTCTATTCGTTCCCCCAAAGCTTTGATTTGCGCAGACAGTCAGACTGATAAATCAACCAATATTATTATAAGATAATTCTGAGCTAGAATTAGCCTTACATACCCTTCCCTATACCTGTCGTGTCCGATGTCTAGTACGTTACAAACATTGGAACAAAGTAAATATACTCTTGCCCCTTCGGGTGCAGGGTATAAAAATAACAAGAGCAGTAAAAGAAATAAGTACACCAATGCACACCCAACAACAACAACAACATGTACTATTATACAAGAAGTGTGGATGTAGAATGTCGTGCCAATTAACTTCAAAATTAAGACCATTACGGAAGAAAATATACATTCGATTAAGGCGAAAACCGAAAGCAAAAAGAAACAAAAACGAAAGAAGAAATACAAAAGAAAAGTCAAAACGACGACGTTCCGCGCCGCACACGCAATAATAAAAATAATGCAGTCAGCATCGAAAGCCATTGAACTTATTAATCCGACCATCCAGCCATCCACTCAATAGTCTTTCCTAGAATTTTTCATTTTCATTTCCCCTTTTCCAATTATTTCACCCGTTCTCTTCCCCCTTCTATTTTCCGACTGTTCCCCTTCTTATTTATTCTACACTTTTAATCTTTAACACTGTGAACCTCGAGTGATGCTCGATTGCTCTCATTGATCGATTGCTCATTTTCTTTCAATATCGATATCAAAAGTAATTTGTATAAAGGAAATATATACATACTTTATTCATATATTTATGAGCACGTGAAGGGAAATATGTTGAAATTGATAAGTGTGAAGCTTGAAGCTTGAAGTGGAAACAACAAGAACAGCAAAATCAATAGTTTTAAATAAAATGTTGAAAGAATTTCTAAATGAAAGAGTACACACAAACAAATACTAATCTTCATTCATTGATGTCCCTACGAATAAGAGGAGGATGGGGTGTTTTAATCAAAAAAATAATCAGTCGTAATGTACTCCAAACAATTGGGCCTCATAGGGAACGAGACTGAGTTACAGGGTGACACAGGCGATGCTAGAAAATGAGGAGGTACAGGACATAAACCTGCCCCGATAATATAAGGCCACAATTGGACATAACTTTATCTAATAAATTACTTTCCTCTATTAAATCCTGATCAACTATCCCAATTTTACGGAGATAAATTTTGTCCATAATCAAGTATAATTTTATGATACAGGGAGAGAGAGATAGAGAGAGAGAGAGAGGATATTTCAATCGCTAACCACTTTCATCACAAAAAGTATGACATTACTATCGATAAATGAAAGAAGTTTTCTTACATCGAAAATCGGAACAAGGAAATATCAGAAATCAGCAACTATGAAAACGTGTCGAAACGGTGTTTAAAGGATTGTAAAAACTACAACAACAACACCAATGTAAATGATATTACGCCATCGAAGTAAATGAATTATGACTTACTTCATAAAGAGGAAAATACAAGTTCGCTGGGAAATTCCGCAAATACGAACGCAATATTTACAAATCGATGACTCTTGGTTAACTTCTCATTAGCCAACTCGATTGTAAATAAAATTATTGGGTATATCCCATAAGTCGAAACAAGCGACAAGATTCCGTTAACAATAACGGCAACGGCAACATTCCACAAATTCTCTCTCACACGGTGGATACGCGGATACAAACGGAAAAAAATCACGAAAGTGTCAACTATCTGAGCAATATTTAAATGGTACTAGGTGCAGTAGACTAATAGTATAAAGTGGAAGAACAAGCATCTCACCAACGTCAGCTCTCGTTTATCAAACCATGAAAAACATACCACAAATACGCAAATATTCATTCACTAAGCACCTTGAAAAACGTAACTCAACATTTGTGAGTAATGGTTTAGGGAGAATTAGTAATTATTAGGAATCAGTGACTACAAACAGCAAAAATAACAACAATAATAATGTAAAACAGCAAAAAGCAGAAGCACAATAAAAAACAAAAGCAAATCACATTATTTCATAAATAAATAAACACGCTTTGGAAATGACTTAAGAGCAATAACAAAACCATAAGCAAAAAATTCTGAAGAGAGTCAGAGAATTTAAAAGAGAGAAAGGGTAGGAACGAAAGTGAACCGAGTGAGCGCAAGACCGCCGAAGTGTTTTTATTCTTTTCATGGCTTTTCTCAAAAAACAAGTGCCTATGTGTCGTTAAAGATGAACCGGGAGGGCCTATAGATGAGGTGAGCAATAAACAAGTCCTGCACTTACCCGGCATGTTTTTAAAATCGACTTTTGTTATTGCTACAACTGTTGTTTTGGACTCGTTAGGCTTTGCGAATTTTTTTGGTATTTTTTATTGTACATAGACGCAGATGCTGACGTAAAAGCTAACGTCAGATGCGACCGCATCTTCGACAATTAAAATTGCTAAAACAATTGCACATTTTTGGGATTTGCTTCTCTTTTCATTTTTCCTTCTTATTACAATTTTAAAATTGTTCATTGCCATTTTATGATCACGCTCTTTTGAATTTCTTTTTCTAAAATAACAAAAATGAAACGATTTATACAAAAATACTATTTGCATCGTCCCCTCCCCCCTCCATCGAGAGAGTATACAAGACATCGTTTTTGCATGATTCAACATCAGCCCGATTGGTTGTCATCAAACAATTCTTCATATTTGCTTTAGCAGTCGGTTAATTCCATCTTTGTTACCTCTACTACTTTTGCAACAAACCGGTCAAACTTATATGCCGGCTGATGTTGTGGATGGGTTTTCTCTGTCGCCATCGTATTCGTGCGAAATACAACACAACATCGCCATGTGCCATCTGTTACTAAGGTCCTTAAGTGCTTGAACACATACTATTGTATCCACATATATTGACTATTTTAAGCCATGGTGAGAGAGAGAGAGAGTAATGGATGGAAAAACTGAAAAGAGCATGCTGAGCTCTATATCAGTTTGTTATTTGATCGGGTTGCAGCTGTTTTACTTACAGTCGTTTAGTGTTTCTCTTACTTAGCGGTGGTGCATATTTTGTATAATACGGCACACGCCAAAAGGCGAAGTAAAATCCTTTGCTTTGATTTCATTTCATGCGAGCAACCCTTCATATCATAATAAGGAGTTGTATACGACCAGCCCACGCTGACTAAAACAAGTTTGAACACAAAATTTACGTACCGTTATTTCTGAGCAAAGCAAACACGTTGGAAGAAAAAGAAACGGGTATGACTGTATGGAGCAAATGAAAATGTGGAAAGAGAGAGATTGAAACTTTCATGTAGGAAGAACGATTTGAGAATATGAGCTAGAGCTCGAACGTTTTCCGTTAATAAGAGAGTAAAAAAGTAAGTCACAAATTCACTTTCGTTGGGTCAGCGTACAGAGAACGAAACAGGATTTCTTTGCTTTGGAAAATATCTAACCCAAGTAAGTGAAACCACTCTGCGTACACCAGATGCAACTAAATATCTCCCCAAATACACGCGTTCTTCAGCTCGGAAAACAATAATCTTATTGATCGAATTCAATTTTAGTGATTACATTATGCCGTTTGTATGAAGAATTTGTAAATACAATAAATCATTCTCCGTTGATTCCTCGATATATCGGGTTTATAATGACCGGCTTTTGACTCATAATGACCCACATGAGCTCTTTTTAAAAACAGGGCGTATTGCGTTTGTTGTAGCTGGATAAATATACGCTATTGAGCAATGAAATGAACGCAAAAACTTAGGAAATGTATATATATTTCCTTAAAAAAATATATAAAAAGGCTCACAATTATTTCCTGTTTAAAGAATGTGCATCTAAACACACGGCCAACCGAATTCAAAATTACCGAATTTTGGCAATCTAATCAAATTTATTGATGGAAGCAACAAGAAGCGAAGTAACAACAACGACGAGGAATTAACAATGATAAAGACCCGTTGCGGTTTACGGGGTTTCGTCGGACGACCGGTCGCGTTAGTTTTTGTGTAGGCTAACTCCAAACCAGAAACGCGGGGAACGAATCACAATTGGTAACAAACCTAAGCAAATATGAATCAGAAGACCGACGCGCAAGGTGTGCGGCTTTTTTGTTGCTTTCCTTGTTGGATTTATTTTTCTGTTGTTGGGTTAAAACTCGTTTACATTCATACCCGGTGCTTGTTGCGAGTTGCGTTTCGCCCTGTTGGTGCAACATGATGACATTTGTTGGGACCAAACATGTTGTTCGTGTAACAACATGAACTAATACTTTATACATGTATCGTCAAGGAGATTCTCATTTATAGAAATTTAAAAGAGTAGGAAAGCCAATGTAGAGAAATTTCAATGAGTCCAAGTTTGTTAAAAATGAAGAGAAGAGAAAAAATCAAGAAATAAGAATTTCGGGTATAAATATTGATGGAATTCATCATCAATATTGAACACCATACTATTTAATGGGCAAATTTATTTAATTATTAAATATCAACGCAAATAAATTCAATTCAGTTACAAAATCGATTTTGGGATTTTTCAGAAATAAATAATTTTTTAGTTTGTACAAATTTTTATTTTAGTTTTTATATAGTATAAAAATATGTATTAGTCCCTAAAGTAAGAAGTTAATCAGCCGTACACAACGAAGGCGTGGCCTATTTGATTCTTAAGCCATGCCATTACGTCGTGTAACGCAGACTGACTGACCAACAAGAAGGTCACTAAAGACAAAAACCGGTTTATTTTCAGATAGCAAGAACAATAAACTAAAAAAAGAGATTTCCCTTCTAAAGGATTTCTCCAATCGGCTCAATGGTCTTGACCTACAGATTATGATTTTGTGGAAATAAAAAACAACAACTACCTGGATGTCTACCTGCCTAAGTCTACCTGACAATTGCATCAATTGCTTCGTTTTATATTCTTCATTAATTTGAAAAGCATCCGAAGCTGTTTATCACCAATCCCTTCATTTATGTTGAATACTTTAAGCCTTTCGAAAGAAAAGCTTTTTCAGCGAGTTTATGCCTAAAACATTATCATTCTAACATAAAAAATATGCAAGGGTTTTGCAATGATTTACTACGACTAACCTCGAAAAGCTTGAAATGACATTTAAAATGGAAAAGATAACACGTAGAGTAGAGAGAAGAATACTACAGAATGGAGTTATGATTAGCGGTCCACCATTATAAACGAAAAGAAAACAAAAAAGAACGCTAACTTCGGTCTGTCCGACGCTCGTATATCCTAAAACCCGCAATACAAATTTAAATCCCATAACCAGTGGGCGAATCACGCCCGTTTTGGGAGTGGTTTTTCCTTACCTTTAAATTCCCTTTACATGTTTGGAACTCATGGTTTGCATGAAGCACGGAACTATTACGACAGATGAATAAATACGTAATAACTTTAAAGAGCAAGCATGACAATGATTCGGTTACGTTTTCAAAGAAAAAAGCCTAGAGAGAAAAATGACAAATGAAAATGACAATGGATGCTCAGTATTCAATATTGTCACTATTTCAAATATGTAATTTTTTATATTGACGTGCCTATTTTATTAGCTTGGTCAGGAGAGGAAGAAACCACGGAAGAAATGTTAATGTTGGTTACATGTTAAGGTTGAACTCTTTGATTTCACTGATTTAAGGCTGTAAATATTTATCACAGTAAATATTTATGATATTTGTATCAGCAATTGGGTGTTTATCGGGAAACGTACAATTGAAACTTTTCTCCAACATTTTACTGAATTTTTAATGAATTAATAATTTTTTATGGATACTTTCGACGATCTACATGTCTTGTAAGAAAAACCAGAGGATCCCACCAGAAAATTGCAACCATTTCAATTACCTCTCAAATGAAAATCCAAGAACTTTTTATTATTATTTTATTATTATTATTATTAAACTTTTAACTTTTTATTATTATTATTATTTTTATTATTATTAATTATTTTTAAAGACTGTGTTGCCTGTCTGTGTTCTGATTTCCTTCATCGGGCCAAGTGAGATATATTTCATTACTTTTTCATTTGCCATCGACGCAACGTTCTGATCAACATTTTCACGTTTATTTTTTTCATTCGAAATATTTGCTTTCAATTTGGTTTATTTCAAGAATGTTTGGAATCTTGAATAGTGCCTATGCCGCAATCATAGGCATTAATTCATTCTCACTTGCTTCAACTTTCTTCTTCATCCTACGCGAGAGAGAGGAATCACTAGAAGTAGTTTCCTCTTATTTCTGCTGCAAAATTCTTACTAAAAACAGTTTATTCTTATCCAACGAAAATACAATTTCATTGAGAGTTTTTACTATTCCTTTTAATTTTCTTGCTGAATTTCAATTAAGCAAACTTTGTGCATTCGTTGAGAACATCGTTTCCACTACCTTCAATTTTTGTTTCCTATTGTAAATTATCTTAAGTACACTAACTAAAGGTGAAAAGTTAAAGTTTTCAAATGTGAATCCTTAAACGATGTTAACGATAGTGCTTCGTATTTCTAGTTAGCGGTAATGGCAGGAGGAGTCTTAATATTACAGGAGTCCTCATTGCGTGATTAAGAAGTCTGCTCGCGTCTGCCTCGTGCATACTTTAATCAACTATTCAAAGTTTTAATTGTTAATTTTACGTAGCAGAAAACTTTTGAAAACTTTACAAAAAGAGAAATTTCTAGAATACGCGCATGCTTCGTCATTTACTTCATTAAGTACGACGTAGCCAACCCACAAGTGATAGGCGTTAAAATTTGGCTTTCGAACGTGCTTCTTACCTCTCGAAAGAGCGAGAGATATCATACGGGCTTTATTAATTACAAACAAGTCTTCACACCCAAACTAATTTCTTGTCAAACTCGTCTTACTTCCATCCTGCCAAATTACACTAAAAATTCTCGCTGACAATTAAGTCTAGACCAAAATAGTTTCCAGTTTATAGAGATGGCTGTCGCTGTGACATTTTTAATCACCACAAGTAAGTTTTTAAGAAAAGTTTTCACAAATATTTAAAAAACCTTTACCTAAACGAAACAATATGTATAAAAATTAATATCGATAATTGAAATTACGCAAGAAACGAATAGCAATATGAGCTAAAAGGAAGCATTAATGTAATACCACACCTCGCATACGTCCCTTGCAATATCTTGCCATTTGCCTCTTGTAAATATTATTATTATTATCAGTTAAAACGGAAATGTTCCAAAGATAATTACACAAACCGATGAAAAAAGGAAGAGAAAGGAAGTCGAGGACAGTTTATGGGGTAGGTTCTAAGAGGAAATCACTCACCTACTCCGCCTCCACTCTCCGCCAGCATCATGCGTGGATTCCCCTCGAAAATATTCGGTTAAGAATAAAAACTAAAATAACGCAGATACTTCAGTCTACCGTGGATCAAGTATCGGGTATCAAGAGAGGGCATAATGTTTTGTTGAAGTCTTTTAAAAATGAAAAATACATCCTCTCGAGCGATGCACGCAGAACACTAATAGTGTTGACAGTGCTTGTCCCTTTCCGTCTTCATCTTCATCATCTTCTTCTTGCTCGATCAGGGATGATGAGATGAAGTCACAAAGACTGTTCAAGTTCGTTAAGGCTGGATTCGTTAAGGTCTTTTAATGACATTCAATTGAGTTATGAGAGCATTAATAAATCACGTTAATGTTTGAGGGCAAATGCTAAATATCGTCGGAGGATAAGGGCGAACGATGTTATTAAACATAAAGGAACAATCGTCCGCTAGCCGTCAATCCGGAATAAGAGAAATATTAATTCATTTAAATACCATAACAGTGAAGAAGAGGAAGAGACGGGTGAAAAGAAGATCTAATAAATAGGAAACTATCTAGAACCGCTCAATGTCATCTTTCCCTCTGCCACTTAACAAGAATGTCCTGTGAACATGATCAATGTATGTTGTCACTAATTCTGACAATGTCATTTTTACGCTCTGAAGAGAAGGAACCAAAAAAATCCCTGTCTGGGGTTGTGCCATCTTTGACATATTATCACTATTTAATGTAGTCGCGGTTTTCTTTTTATTTTGAAAAATAGCATACAATTGTATGAAATGTCACATTGTCACAACCTTTTTAACATTTTCAAATTAATTACGCATTTTGTCAATCAGGCGAAAGGCTGTCAGTTTCGTTTCGTAAACACTTTAAAGTGGTTTACGTGTAAACGACGAGTAGGAATGTATTAAATGGTATGGTTATTCAGAAAGCTTTGTGGTTTATGTATTCGCTTAGAAGTGATCGTAATGCAATGTAGGATATATTTATTTTAAAAATCGAAGACACTTCTCAGGAAAGTAATAATTTCTGAAACAAAATCAAATGAAATCATCCTAAAAATATTTTCCTTCTAAATTTGTTTTGGCTTATCCAACTTTTCACTTCCTTTTACCATTTCTGCACGAGTGAAGTTCTGATCCCCGGTTATGCTTGTTTGAGTACTTGCGAACTTTTGAACAAGATACCAGAAAGCTGATGCCAAATTGAAAAAGACTTCGAAAACATACTCGCATCACAGATTTGTGTTCCCTCCATGTTGAGAAAGTGGATCACTTAGATGGAATTGACGCAGACATGATTGCTATCAACCACTCTGTCAATCAATCGATCAATGAATGCCGATGTGAGTAACATATTTTTTGTTCCAACTGCAACTGCAACAACCATAACAACACAAGTAGCAACCGCATTAGCATCTGTCATCTCTGCCGCAACGGCTCGTGCCACCAGCTTCGTTGCCAAATATCCTTTTAAGATGACGAAGGATACGAATATGCGTCTGTCGAATTGTGCTCGATCCAATTAAAACCTCCTTGAATATAACTATGTAGATAGAGCTAAAGTGAGTCGAGGTGAATTGAGTCGTCGCTGATTCCGATAACCTTTTCAACCTTTTTTTCTCCTTCTATTCTTCTACTTCACTTCCTTCGAAGAGGCTGCAACAAATATTTCGCTCGCTTTGTATTCCGGATACAAAGACATGTGTGTATCCGAAAACACATACTGGTAAGTGTGTGTGTGTACGCGTATGCTCAATGAATCGTACCGGTATCTGCAAAATTTAATATCCTTGTTTGCTGAATTCCTGAATATCCTGCAGCAGCTGAAGTCGTGTGCTATGTGAACAACAAAAAACAACAATAAAAGATACTGCATCACTATCACTAGCAGCGATATCCTCGACTGAAGCGTGACACGCGACGTTCCTTCTTCCCCCAGAAAACTCGAGCCTCGACGAGGTTCACGCCACAAATCTTGCTTCTGTTCTCGAATAAAAGAAATTTGAGATATTCGCCCAGTTGAATTTGAATTTGATTTGAATGATTGAATGAACGAATGAATGAATATGGAATGTGTTGCCGATTCTTTTCATTCAGGTCTTTTCTACGACTGACAGGTGGCCCGAAGCAGCTGCCTTCTAAAATTGATTGAAATAAAGAAAGTGTTCTGCTGCAGCACGTCTAAAAGGTTTCGGTAATGACGGAAGAAGAGAAGCTCCGTCTGAGGTGGAGCCCTTTGAATTTGTATAAATGCACGTTTATTCCATGTTTGTGTTTTCTCAATTTCAGCTGATTTCCTGTCGAGTTTCATGAATTACCGATTGATCAGATTAAAACCGACCCTCATTGAAGAGTTCTTCGTGTTATCGTTTTCGAAATTTGAAAGAGTAAAAGTAATCGCCGTTTGCATCAAGTGCTTTTAGGAAGCCGATGCTGCTACTGCTGCTTATGATGCTACTACCGGCGACGCACGTGCCCTACGGAATCCGGTGGGTTTTTTACTCTCTGTTCATGTTGTTGTTGTTCTTGCGGTTAGTATGGTTGTTGTTGCCATTGTTATTGTTCTTATGATAAAGCACCGCATATTATCTCAAGTGTCGATTTAATTGCAAAAGAACTGCTTGCGATGAAACCACTTGAGTGCGTAAGTGGCTTGTAAAATGCGTAAGTGGGTTATTTGTGAAATAGCGGCATAACCAAACAAAAAGCAGGAGGAAGAACAACAACAACAACAAAGCCAATGGGAACATGGCCCTATCTTCGAATCAAAAGAAAAAAAGAAAAATTCGTATCACTCACAATTTTCGCCACTATTAGACATAACGCTATTTCCAAAAGCGATTTGCGAAATTTCGTTTTAATTTTTTTCATCTTAAGTTGTTGCAATATATGTCATCACTAAATTCTTGTTGTCAAAAATTCAAATTAGGATACGGGTGCGTCACAAGGCCCAAAAGGGCACGCGCAAACATTTCCAAACACAATAGTTTTATTTAATTTTGAAATAATAGCAAGGATATTAAGGACCTCACACTCATATAAGTGCGTTATGAGTCAGATTTGATTAAACAGCTTATCGTGCCTGGATTTGACAGATTTTACGTCAAAACATTTTCATATTAGGGTAGGTTAGCACCGTGTAAGGCCCACGTAATCAATGCTCAGAATGAAATAATTTCAAAATCAAATTCTGAATGACATTCAGAATCCAGACAATTCAGAAAATACGTGTATTTAAGTAAAAGGATATGTTTCTGTTTATTTTTATTTGAATCCTATAAAATCATGTTTTAAGTTTTATCTCGATTTAAAGCCGGAGAAATTGGCCATGTCTCCCCCTCGGGAGAGATTAAAAACAAAGGATTTTATTCGATTATCCTGTCACCGATTTGGTGTGTTCATTAAGGGATTCCTCTTTCCTTCCTTCCAAGATGGTTTCGTTTCATTCATTGTTTCCGAAAACCAAACCAAATCGAAAACGTAGAAGAACCGAAAAAAAACCGGGGCAGATGTTCGTTTGAGAGAAGTCTGTTTATAAATAAATGCACGTGTCCCTAGAGGGACAATTCATTACTAAATCAAAGCGCTGTTTTTACGATCCTTAAGAAGGTTAAACACAGCCTCTTGACATCCTCCAGAATGGAGTTCGGTTCGGTTCGGTAAACATGCCTGAACCGACATCATCAAGCAGATGAAAGCAGCACTTGTCTTTAACAACACTCGATTAAACCTCGGAGGGCAATTGTCAACTACTAGGACCCAACATTTTTTAGGATATCACCATGTTTTCATGTGTAATTATTTGTTTTTCTAATTTTACGACGGGTCATTGTCGGTTGAAAATTAATAATATTTAAATATTCAAAAATTGACAACAATATTTTCTACCCGCCATAATAATAAATAGGAGACCCTCAAGGGAGAGCTAGGAAAATCTCTTTGGTTTTGGGAGAGAGAGAAAGAGTGAGAAGATAATACAAATTTAAATTGTGAAACAATAAGATTAAAAGCGCATTTGGTTAATGATTAAAACACAGTACAATACTCTTTCTCCTCCTCTATCTCCTCCTTTCTCTCTCACTCCCCCTCTCTCTCACGTGATTTCTCTCCCTCTCTCTAATTTCGTCCAGAAAATAATGCAAATAGTCCTTCGTTCACTTTACGATGTGCCTTTCATCAATAAACAATTCACAGCGAGGACATTTTGCAAAAGAAAAAGAAAAATTAAGAATATTAAAGACACCACGTGATTTCAATCCTTACAAAGAAATCGAGCCAGATGTTGGCCGGCGAATTGGGCTCGAAAACAAAGCAATCAGAATCATTTGATTGCAAGAAAATCCTGATGGACTTCTTGCGGAAATAAATGAAAGTAATCAGATCAGATCGGGAAGGGGCGAGGGAATGAAGTGAAGTGAATAACAACCGATTGAGGAGGGGGATAATCATATAATTTGCTATATTTCATTTCCAATTTGTTTTGTAATGTCTATAGAAAAAGCACAAATACTTTGCATTCTCTTGCAGTCTCTTCCTTGAATAATAAAAGGAGTCTTAACAATTCGAGGACAAAGGAAACAATAAAATTATATATATTAAAAAACAGAGGCAAGAGTTTGTGCATTTGTATATGTATTTGTGTGCGTGCGTGTGCCTGTAGTTGGGTGGGCGTGTGTATGTGTTCGTATTTATGACTATTATGATATTTAACAAAAATCAGATCTGGGCGGAGAGAAGAACAAGAATAATCAATGCATACATATGAATTATTTCTTATTCCCGTTCTCCTCCCCGAGAGGAGAGTTTGGTTAATGCTAAACCCTTAATGTTTGTATAATTGCACGTATATAATACGGAAACAATTCGGTGACGGAGATGACATGACAAATTCGCTGCCCCGAACTGTTTGCGTACATGACGAGTCATTTAATTCCTTCCCTTTCCCTTTTGTTCTTTTTGCTGAATTTCCATTCTGCCGTTTAGTCATTCCTTCAGCGAGGATATCCGTCATAAGGATGCGATGACACGCTTAAAAATTTATTTAATTCTTCGGATGCATCAATTAATCATTCAATCATTCATGACTTCTCTCTCATGCCTCATTAGTTTCAATCATCGGGTCTGGTTGATTAGGAGCTAGTTTTATTCGTAGGTTTGGTTTCATAAAGCACGTAAGAGATTATTTATTTAATTATGCTGTTCTCATTAAGGAGAACAAAATGGGGGGTCAAAGATTGGCGCTCAGTTTTGTCAGTATTCAGGACATCGTTAAATTATTTAAAGCAAGGAGGACGAATTAATTGCTTAACTTTTTTAATCGTTTTTCATTATTATGTTCTATTTCATTTACGCTAAAAATGTTAAGAAATCGCATTTTTCTTTAAAATTGAACCTAACGACTGTCACGATCTTCCCAACCCGCAGAAGTTTTATTCCGACTTGAGTTCAAAAGAACGCCGGAAAATTGACGGATTTACTTGATGTTTTCTCTTATCATTGTTGTTTTAGGGTTTGTCAAATCATTTACTAACAGTTCTAACGAGATGAAAATTAATTATATTTAATCTGTTGAGAAATCATT
This sequence comes from Physocephala rufipes, assembly GCA_963966595.1. Lineage (NCBI taxonomy): Eukaryota > Metazoa > Arthropoda > Insecta > Diptera > Conopidae > Physocephala > Physocephala rufipes. Next base: position 39,846,783 of record OZ016503.1, on the reverse strand, counting down.
CCATTCCATTCCATTCTGTCATTAATATTAATTTCGTATGAAATACATATCAGAGGTCGTAACGTGCTTAACGTGACACAATCCCTTAAGTCAGTCTCCTACCGACACCCTGACACTCATCACACTCATCAAACACTTCGTCGTACAGTGGGTTAAAATGAGGGACGATCTTATAAACTTGACGGTATGAAATTTTCCTTTTTCCTTTAAATTCTATAAATTGTTCTCTTTATTATATCAAAGCATTATATTTGCTGTTTAATTATTATATTTACTAAAAATTGTAAAAGGCGGACTTATAATAAAAATAACAAAACAACAAAAGATTGTACTAATAAAAGAGCATTTGAAGCGCAAAATTCGCTTCAAAACAGAAGAAAAACATTTTAAGCCTAGAAATTCCCGTGAAAGGAAAAAGTTTTGCGCAAGAAATTAAAAAGTTCAGAAATAGAGACGAATAGCATGGAGGAAGAATTCAAGACATTGGAAGAAACAAAAACATTAAAACCACTAAACCGACCTGCGTATCGAATCGCATTTATTTTCAAAACAATTTTTTCGCTCTTATTGAATTCGTCCTTGGGGATAAATGGGAGAAAGCATTACAAAGGATTTCTCACTATCTCTCTATCTTTTAGTTTTCTTCTCAAATGCATAATTCGGTTTTATTCAAAAAAGAAATCTTGTTTTAATCGAATCGAGCAAGAGTTTCCTAAAGGATGCAATAACCCGAAAGAAAATGAGAAGTAGTTCAGATCGTTGAAACAATTAAAGCAAAAAAAAAAAAAAAAAGAAAAAATTGTAGAAAAAAAACGAATAATGAATAAACTCCTGAAGAAAAAGGAAATTTCAAAAAAGTTTCGCAACAAAACAAACCAATTGTGAAACTTACGAATCAAAACTTATTCATTCAGATATCCTTATCCATTTCCGTATCGATATCCGTATCCGCATGCATGTTCATTTCCCTTCATCCACCTGATCTAAAATGACTGGATTTACAGGAATGCCTGACAAACTTTATAGCGTGTTGCTTAAGATTTCTTTGCTTTTTCTTTGTATCCTTTTAAAATTACAAAAGTTCGTTTATTTATGACTCTCGTTGTTGTTGGTGTTGTTTCAGTATTTATTCCCTAAATTTACGTTACTTTTCGATTGCATTTCTCTGCTATTTATTCACAAGAACGTTCAATAATTTAAGTTTTGATAATTTTGTGCTTTCTTTCTTCTTGCTTGATCTTGTGCCTCTTGTTCTTCTACATACGTATGGAAGGATATGACCATGTTTCGTTTCTAATAAACCAATTTTATTTCTTCATTTTTACAGATTATTTTATTCAATTTAATTTGTTTTTGTTAATTATTAGCATTATTTTTAGAATTTGTGAATTCAATTATAAATAAATTATTATTTTATATTAATAATTTTTTGAAATCATAACAAAAAAGGCTATCGGTTGTTTGGCTCTTCCGACTACTAAAGTATTCGAAACTAAAAAAATTTAAATCCGGTACGAGTAAAATCAATAAATGAAAGAGAAATTATCATAAATTATTTTTTAATTTCATTTTATTAGATAAACTTATTACGCTCAACTGACGAGACATGAAAAAGCTTATTAGACGACATAATTTCATGTCAAAACGCGTCACAACATCTCAAAGAGTCAAATTCGAGAAAAGAGTTCGTCGTGGTGTAAACTCGGGCAGAAAGCAAATGGGGTTAAATTAAAATTGAGTAAATATTAAAAAAGTTAAACGAAATAAAGCATGAATGCATTCTCGATGCAATAAGTTAAGGTTAAAAAAGAATGCAATTTCTGAGGTTGAAGAGAATGCAAATATCTAAAAGAAATTGTAAAACAAAATAAGATCTACTTTCATTTTTATAAAGAATGTTAGAAATGGTAAAACCACATTTACGTTAAATTAGATTTAATAAGAAGAAAGTTGATGTCACGGATTTCTAAATTTATTGGCGTCTATTTCAAATGTCTATTTCTCCCCAATAAACTTTACGAATACCTTTACAAAGAATTACTGATTTCATTTACTAACGCGAGTAGAAGGAAGTGATGCCAAAGTGTTTTAATCTTCAATGCATTTTAAGCCAAAATGCATTTTGAAGCCCCTCAATGGCTAAACAAGTAAAGAACTAGTAGAGATTGAAAGATTGGTAAAAGGGAGTTGTAAGGGAGGCGGTAAAGAAATGTTAGTTGGATGAAGAGTCATAAAATCCGTGTAAAATCCGATTAAAGTGCGTCGAATTTGTAGTAATGATGATGATGATGATGATAGTGATGGCCTAAAAACATTTTTAATAAGACTCTGATTTTCTCGTTTCCTTTATTTTTAAAATTGGTCACGTCATGAGCGAGAACAGTTCCGGGCCACCTACGATGGTAAATTAATTTGATTGTTGGGAAACTCAGCAATCATTTCAAAGGTCTTCTTCTTGTCTTCTTGCCCACAAACTGGAGATGAATCATTTACTTCTTACTTCGCAATTGTCATTCAAATTTTTTTCAATTTTCATAATTTAAGTTATGAATTTCATTTTCAGTTTTTTAAACTGAAAATCCTGCCGCAAAGAAGAGGAATGTACTAAAAGCCAATGAACAACGCTCTAAAAACATGTGTAAACCACCACCACCTCACAAAAGAAAATAACGCATCAAGAAACAAATTTTAAAAACCTCACGGTTTTCATCTTAACTGTACACACTTGAATTTAACATTCCAAATACCTAAGCATACTTTTCGGTTTAACTTCCAACTCCTTCGGTTTGAGTCTTTACTAACATCTAGCAGAAGACGAGTAGTAGTGAACTCGTCGTGTTTTTACCTACAATAAGTGATGAGTGGTTGAGGTGAGAAATGGTTGAGAGAAATTGATGGGGCATGGCGACATATTAAAAAGTTAGAGTAATTGCATCGTTCTCACGATAGCCAATGTTGCCGTTTCTTCCCATTGGTTTTTAATTTAGTAATGAATAAATTTAGTAATTTGTTTTATACGGAGCAGAATAAATTTCAAGCGCTCCCAGCTCTTCCACTCAGTCAAGAGAAGAATGCGAAAGTGCCAACAATAACGTTTAGCATTATACTTCATTGGTGACGAGAGGTTAAACATCAAAATTCTATTGACAATAGAAGGAAAAAAGAATAAACAATAGTTTTTATAACAGAGAAAACCTTGCACAATTAAAAAAAACTAATTCAATTATTTCTTGAAAAAATCTGTAAACGTTAAACTTGAACTTAAACTTCGTTTTAGGAAGGAAGGAATTTTGTGAGGAAGAATTTGAAAAATCAATTTCAATGCTTTTGTGTCTAACGCACAAAACAAAATATATTGACAACAATAACAACAAGAACAGTATAAGGCAATAACAACAAACCGGAATACAATTAATATTTAAAGAATCAACAATAATTTGCTGCGATTAAAAACAACGAAGCGTCACAATTGAAACCGGTTTGTTTCACACAGTGTGAGAGATAATTCAAATAATTATCATTTTAAGTGATATAATTAATTTCCAAATTCGCGTCCCAACGACCCCAAAATCGGTGAAAGGTTCAACGAAAAACAATTGCAAAATGTCAGAAGCACTTTCTTCATCTGCCTTGACCGAGCTGACAAATAGTCAAAAAGTTTATTTGCAACAGGTAAGTCCATGCATGCGCTCGTATTCAAGTGAATCCAATTCGATCTTGGCCTTGTTACCCCGATAGTTGATTTAGCGTCAGGCGATCGGTCGCGGTGTTCGGTGGTCGTGACTTGAATGAAAAATTCAATGTATTTAATTTCAGACTGATTTGTTGCGCTTCATTCAAACAATTTTATATTTCTATTTCTGTTTTCTGCAATGGTTCCCCTGGCACTCCTCTCCGCACCCCCGCATTCATACCAATTTTTATCTAAGGCAGCTTGACATCGATTGCGGTCGTGTCAATGTTAATACTTGGCCAAATGCTCTCTTTATGAGTTTACGGTTCTTTACTTGTTTTGTCGCTGATGCTGCTTCTTCCTCCTCTATTACTAATACTCTCACTATTATTTCTTTGCGAGAGAGAGAGAGAGCAAACACAACGCGAACAAATAGCGCTAATTTACTTTTTATAACATTTTGCTTCTTTCGTTTATTTTCATTTCGTGGAATAAATTTTGCCGGTACGAAATCAATCTCCGTGGGCTGCGGTCACTGTCATGAAATAGAAACAACCACTATCGAATTTTATCGACGTGTGACAATCTTGCAAAGATGTTAGTCAATACTTTACAAAACAATGCCTTTAATCGGACTACTTTTAGCCAACAATATTAAGCAATTCAGACCCAAACAAACGTACACCGACTCAGCCAAAGACACATTGCATTGTTTGTTTTTTTATTAATTTGTTTCGACATTTTCATTATTGCAAAATTCGTAGATTTATTAAACGAAATAACACGTAAGCCGTTTCTGTTCAAGCTGAATAACAATAAGAATCATCAACAAAAACAACTATGATAAAAAACAACAACAACAAAAACATGTGAAATCATTTAGCAATTGCGACGGCATTTAAAGTGAAAATTAAATAAAGTATTTTAAGAAAGCTTTTACTTGATTAAAATGTGAGAAAAATATTCATGCGTTTAAGAAAATATCGACAAAATTCGCAATTTTTTCACTAGAAATTTTTTACTTGGTTAATGATTTTATTATCTCTCCTCCTTCTTTTCAATAAAGATTTTTTTCTGTTCGGTCAATTTGAAGAAATGTCAAACAATTTACGTTGGAGAGCTGAACTTGTTTTCTCTCCTTACCCCAACCCTCTCTCTCTATCCATCTCTCACATACTCACTATCTTTTCAACGCCCCTAATTTATTGCAAAATTTAATTAGCTTTAATTATTCCATTATCATTTTTTAACATTTACTTTTTTGAATTCAAGTAAATTCACCCGTTTATCAAGTAAAGTTGTTCCGGTAATCCGTCACTTCTTTTTAAGTTTTGACAAAAACCAAATCGATTTTAATCGTTTTGAATGTTTCTATTTTTTGGAAATGCAATCTGAGGGAAACATTCGATTTAGAGCAAATATTCAATAGCTCTCTTCCCGACACGTTAAGAAACCCTGCTTGCGAGAAATCAATTAAGCATCACTTATACCTTGAGAGGGATGTGAATCTGTTCGAAGGTCATCCCAGATGAGTCTAAAACGCTAAAATTGAAACGTTTTCTGAGGTGATTGTATTCGACGAATTAAAAAACGGCGTCATAAAAAAACAAAAATTTGTAAATGTAAAAAAAATTCGAAAGCAAAACGATATAAAATATTTCAACAAAAAAGAAATTTTAAGAAGATAATTTCTTAAAATTTAATCCAGTTAATATTAATTTTTTTTGTTCATAATCGTAAAATTTTCTCAAACGAGTAAGAGAAAAAAATTCCATCACTAATCATTTTTTATTTACTTGCGGTGGAGTCTCGATGAGTCATCAAGTCACTTCTAAGCACTCTGGCTTTTTCTCCATCCGTTATTTTTTGTGCGGTTTCTCGTTTTCTTCCATTTTTTTTCTCTGCTTACGGTATTCCGTGCTATTAAGATATTTTGCAGTTGTTGTTGTTATTGTTATTATTATTATTATTGTTGTTGTTGTTGTCATAATTGTTGTTTACTCTTCTGAGATCAGGTTTGGTTCGGTTTCATAGAATTACAACTAAAACAACTCGGACTGCATTCATTTAACGACAATCTAAGTGATTTCCTTAATAATATCTATCGCAACTAAATTCGAACTGTAATTAACTGCAAAGATCATGTAATTAATATTTATATTCTATTTTAATTAGATCGTGATTTGTTTTGAAAGGAATATTTTTTATGAATTTGAAAAAATACGAGATTAAATTCCAACTGCGCAAATTGTGATAAAGGCATTAAAAAGGTTTCCTTGAAGAATTCGACTCGGTTGTTTAACAGCAGATTAATTTTGTTACCAAAATGCCGTTTAATTCGCGAGTTTACTGTTTGCCGGTGTTTCGTATTTTCCTGATTGAAATTTGAGAAACCTTGAATAGTAAAAAATGATAGAAAAAAATACCGAAGTTTATCTGCCGCTGCTTAATATCATGTACTTGATAAATAAATAATAAATGTACTTGATAAACTTGAACTTATAAATACTTCATAATTCAAAAAGAATGTGTCGATAATTTGTGTGACGAAACACAGCTTGTGAGAATACTCGTATACTCGGTTGTTTTTTTCGAAAAACACTAAATAAAAAATTACTGCTTGAAGAAATATTGAAATTATCGTTTGTTTAAATCTTTATAAATACTTTCAAATACTTCCACGAAATGAAAATTCAATTCTTATAAATCGTTTAAACCATAAATGAGAACGAACTAAATACAAATAAAACTCTCATACTCTCATACTATCCTGCTCTCTTATATCATACTCATGCTCTCAAATCTCGTCCAATCACAACCATGACTACATGTGAACGGCTTGAAAAGTGCTCGAATTCAAAAGCAAAATAACCAAATCTTCTAATGATAATTAAAATTAAAATCTTAAGAGAAAATAAATATAAAGAAATTACATTGATACGAATCATATTTTGAGATTTGAAAATAATTTTTTATGGACTAAATTGAAAACGATTTTGAACGATTAAAATTAATGCAATCACGAATTAATTTCGTTGGAAATTAACATTTATTGAAAATTATTTCTACCGATTTAATATAAATTTAAAATTCTCTTGAAACTAAAAAAGTTTTCTCATAAATATCCTAAAAATTTAAAAATATTGAAAATGTATTTCAAACAATTGAAATAATTGTAAACGAATTATTCTGTTCTTAATTCGCTCCTAAAAGTTATCAAAATAAATATGAAAAATATTTATTTAATTAAAGGATTTGTTTGAATAATTTCACAAAGGAGAGAAATAATTGAAAAGCAATAACAGAAAATTTATTTTGATTAAAATAAATGCGAACGAACTCGAACTTTGAATTTTGCACTTAAGTATTATCGAGAAATTTTTATTTTTAATTGATATAAATATTTATTTTTTTTTCCTTTGAAAATAACGAACGTCTTCAATTCTCGAAAGTGTCGAGATATTTAAAAATGCTTTTTAATCGACTAAAATTAATGAAATTGAATAATTTTTTATAGAATTTTCCACTTAACAATTCTCGAATTTCTTTACGCGTATGCGCGTAAATTCTTAAATAAAAATTACACCATTTTGAGAAATTCGTAAACTGTATTTTGTGACAGAACTTACTTCTTTGATCTTTTTCAAATCTTAAAAGCCTTTTCATTCTATATGTTTTCAATGTTTCGAAAAATTATAAAATAAAATAAATTTTAAAATTTATCCAACAAAAAAAATAATATTAGATGAATGTGCATTCAAACATAATTTTCATTCAAACAGAAGCAATGTTTAAAGCATTTTATTCATTTATTAATTTGCGTTTTGTGTGTTGCAAAATATTAAATTCTATTTTTCTTTTTTTTGTCTCGGTGTGATATTTGCTTGTTTGTTTAAATTATACGTAAATAAAAAAATTAATTTTAATTTTAGGAATGAGTTTTGTTGTTAAATTGTTTTGTTTTACTAAAGATAATAAAACTCTCTAAACTTTAGATATTTTATTTATTTATTTTTTTCTTAAAAAAAATTCGATAATCTCGAGCCCAAATTCGAATTACTTTCAAGTATTCAATATCATTAGTATTAAATCTATGGCATTACGCTGCGATTAGATATTTCTGTTAATCAGAAACGATCTTCGCTATCGCTTCTAATGGTATTTTATTTCGCATAAGCAGGAAATGGGCGGGAAGTATTTCAGTTTCAACACTAATTTATTTTCTTTGAAAAATGTTCGAAAAATTCTGGATCAGTCTTTAACGATAATCCAATAATGTATTTTCCAACGTCTTTTCAATATCATTTCAGTTCCGTCAAAAAGTTGGCGATGTCTTGAATGAGACGCACGATGACTACTTCTTACTCCGTTGGTTACGCGGTAAGAAAGTCAAACAACACAAATTAATAATCGCAATGCACTTAATGTGTTTTATGGTGTTTTATTTAATTCTTAGCCCGAAAATGGAATCCAGAGGCGGCTGAGCAAATGTTAAGAGCGGTTGGTTCGACACATTCCGCAAATGATTGAATTGATTTTCTCGATGATAAAGATTTTTCCAATTTCAGAATCTGAAAACGCGAACTATGTGGAATGTTGATAATCTGGAGAAATGGGATATACCGATAGCCTTGAAGGAATATCTGCCCTACGGACTAGTCGGTTACGATAACGAAGGTTCACCGAGTAAGTAAAGTAATCCAGTCTACGTTGCGAGAAAGCGTTATAATTTCGAATCTGTTTGGTCTATTCTCGTAGTAATCGTGTGCCCTTTTTATAATTTCGATATTTGGGGTACCCTACACTGCGTCACACGATTCGATTTCCAACGTTATCTGGTCCTGTTACTCGAACGGTTTATGCGAGCCGGTTACGAACAGAGTAAAACGCATGGACCCAATGCCCGTCAAATGGTCGTTTTCTTCGACATGGCCGAATTCAATTTGAAGCAATATGTTTGGAGACCGGCTGCAGAGTGCGTTATATCGACGGTTAAACAATACGAAGCAAATTACCCGGAAGTACTGAAGATGTGTTATATCGTCAATGGTAAAGAACGAGTACACGATAAATAGTCACTTTTTCTGAAAACTCAATTTACAATTTCTATTCTTTGGTTCTCTCTCCCTCTCTCTCACTCTGCGCGTGTTTCCCTTCAGCACCAAAGATATTCTCCGTGGCTTTTAATTTTGTGAAAAAGTTCCTCGACGAATATACAGTAAGCAAGATAAAAATCTATCGAAAGGGTTCAGAGGACTGGAAGAAAGCACTATTCTCTCACGTCGATCCCGACATATTTCCCAAATGTTTTGGAGGAAATTACGTCGACGATGATGGCGATCCTAAATGCAAATCCAAAGTAAGTACTTGGCCATCTTTGAAATTGCTGATCGTACGATTTAATAAAACATTAATTGATTGATTAAACGTCGATTGGTCGTTTGCTCTCTTCCTTTCGTTTTCATTTATTTATCCCTTAAATAGATCATTTGGGGTGGAAAAATACCCAAGGAATTGTACGTGGAGAAGAATGACGAGAACAGCACTAAGGAATACGTTGAGACAGTGATCAATAAGGGTGCCAAACTGAAACTGGAGTTCAAGGTTGAATCGCAACCTCGTATTCTTTCTTGGGAATTCCGCACCTTCGACTACGATATTAAATTCGGCATCTACAGCCTGGATACTCTGTCGGGCGAGAAACGCAGTGAGGTCGATCTTGGAACAGTCTACTCTCACGATTTAGATGAAATCGGTTTTATTTCGACACGCCCACATACTACGTGTAAGTTATAAAGTCCATAAAGCTAGTGTTTCAAACGATAACATCGTATATATGATGATGTGAGTAAACGATTAAAATGTGGAAACCGATTCATACGTAGTTTTCAAGTCAATGAAATCCAGTAAAAACAATCGAGGATCAATTCAAACGATATTTCTCGATTTGTGAAATGAATAAAATATTTACCCTTTTAAGTTATTCAATGTGTTTTAAATGCTGGCATTATTAGTACTCTTTCTTTTGAAGAATGAAAACGGTAAACTGCTTTGTTGTTTTATTTGTTGCTTCCGATCGAGTTTACTCTCGTCAGTTCTCTAACAAGCTCTGATTGGCTGGTATGAATACTTGAATTTATGTGGGTATACATGTGTGTGCGTGACACCTGCTACAAATTTCTTAACGCCTGATAATGCTTGAAGCTACTTTTAAATCCTTTATACCTTTATTACCGATATCGTTTTATTGATTTGTATTGAAATCTACATATACTTCCTCCCCTCTTCTCTACCATTTCAGATGTAGTCGTTTTCGATAATTCCGGAAGTTTTTTCCGTAATAAAAAGCTACGCTATTGGGTGGATTTAGTTGAAGAACTGGATGAAATAACGGCCCTCTCGGCTCAAGTTGAAAAGACTGAAGTTTGCGATAAATGCGTGCCCAAATAAAATTTATAGAGACAAATAGAAATAATTTTATTGATCTTCTGAATTAATTGTATTTATTGTAAATTTTTAAGAAAAAAGCCATGCATTCGATCGATATGACGATTCATTCCCGAATGCGTTTGAAAGCTACAGACCAAAGCGGTCTCGATCTTTAGTGTTTTATTTTCTCCATTCTAGTGATTGCTTCGAAAGCAATGAGCCAAATTACAACAAATAAAAGAAACGTAATAATTTTATTTAATTTGCTCGATTTTCTTGACAAATTCAAGAGCATTTTTAAGTAATTCTTTTTAAGTGGTTAACAATTTTTAAGTGTTTGTTTATTGAATCGCTTAGTGTTTAATCTAAAGTGCATTTTGTTGTATTTTCAAATTAACTCTTGTTGTTGCTGTTGTTGTTGTTGGGTGAATGATATTAAAGTTTTGTATAAATTAATCTTGATTGATTGTGATAACGAGTCGTATTAGCCAAAAATCTCTAGATATTAATTTAGTATTTATTTATTATCATTAGTGGTGAATTAAGGAAAGGGTGGGAGAGGGTGATCAGGTTATTAATTGCTTTTTATATATACATGTATATATTTGTATAATCATTTAATTTGAAAAAAAACAGTAAAAATAAAATTTTCTGAAATTCTGATCTCGTCTCTTTTTCTCGTCTCTTCTAAAACCGAGTTTAATTTACACAAAAATAGATCAAAGCAAAGAAGAGAAAAACATTGTTCGAAAAAATTATGTCATCCGCCTGCGTTGCGCCGTACTATCAACATTAGCCGGCCGACGCATGCGCTATCATCACTGTGGTCCCTGATTCGATCCCATGGACTGGTAAGCTTGTGGTGGTGGGCCGACTTGACCCATTTGCTGCATCGGTGAATGTTGCATCATTGCGTTAGGGCTGGAACCAACAACCGTGCCCATCGGTGTACCCATGCCCTGTAAAAACTAGCCATTATAACAAACCTCAAGGCACTCGTAAAGATTTCTACCGAATATCTCACCTGCCCGGCCACTGGTGGTCCATCGTTTGGTAATTGTAAATTGGTTAAGAGATCACGCACGGCTGGAAACAATGAGCACTCGCCATGCTGGACCCCGAATTCCGCAAATCGTCGCAGAAGTGTACTCGCAGCATTCGCCGCTTGAGACTGTACCTGTTCACGTCGTTCGGCCAATTGAGTTATGTTGGAACTCAAATCATAGACCATGGGCAGTACCAGGGAAGGACTGTCCTTCCACTCCTTACCGTTATACGGAATGCGCGTAATCTGAAGCTGGTTTCAGTAAAATTGTAAAATATTTTAGAAGCTTTTTTATTACACTTCTTCGAGCACTTACGAAAAATAGAATCTTTAGACGGCAGATTAGCACGCCGGGACTACCAATTGGCACGATCGGAGCAGCCGACGGAGGCACTCGCATGCAGAACTGCACCGCCCACTTAAATTGACCTTGTCCTATTTCGGGCTTCATTTCCAAGCGCATAATTTGTACAAAGTCCTTAAGAACTTGGGGAGCGCAGTTTAAAGCGCGACAGAATCCATTTAGGGCATTAGGGCGATAGGGTGGGGCAGCAACGCGCGTATCGAAGAATTGCTCAATGACAATTAAATCATCCGGACTCAATTGAAACGGTGGCTTGCCGTCGGGTGTGGGTGGTGGTGGCAACTGCGAAACTTTCATGTGTAGAGACTGCATGTGATTTTGATTCAAAACGACTTGACACTGCAGTCCGTCGACCTTGAAGAGAACTACGCCCGGTTCACTTGAGTTCAACGCCGTCAATGTCTCGTCTGACTGAATGTTGCGCTGCAATTGGCGCCTCATATAGACACAGCCTAAAAACCGTTCCAACGGACTTATATCCGGACCCGTAATATCTTTATTTGGATGAGGACATGGATGACAGAGAGTCTCGAGAGCTTCGTGTGTGAGTAGAGTTGGCACGGCTCCGGCCCAAGTACGATTTGCCGGCACACGTGACATTCCCGAAGAACCAGTGGTAACCGCACCAACCGGACCACTACCAGATTGGCCTCCCGATTTATGTTCAGGACTTTGACCCGGACGCGGTGAAGGGCGCGGCATGCTGGGCGAACCGGGCCAGTTCGAAGTTGCCGGAGACATCGCGGTGAAGGGAGAATCGGAGTGGCCTTGCATATAAAGAGAATTTGGGCCCGGACTATGGGCGATGGGGCTTGGTTGAGGATTAAGTGGTGAAGAGGGCATTAAACCCCCGGGTGAGGGATGCGGCATATGCGGTGCCGGTGGCGAGGTTAAATTATAATTCGGATGACTCTGAGGTACACCACTTGCAGAGGACCCCGCCGTGGGATGAGGGCTGGCAGGAGTATGAGGATTTGAGCTCGATGGGGGAGTATGCGGTGCGGGAAAACGTAAGCCACCATCACGCGGTGATTGAGGACCGCGCATACCCGAAGTGAGAAATGGCGAGGATCCGCCAGCACCAGCTCCGGGAGCGCTATTCGGCCCGCCAAATGAATCTTCCATGCCTACAGGCGAAGGAGGATTATCGTCTTCGCTTTGAGAACGTCGTCGATAAACAGCATTCTCATCAACATATTTCGACAGGAAGCCCTGCAGTGTTTATTGATAAAACCATTCTGAATTGATTTTAAATAGTCTTTAGTAATACACTTGCCTTTAGGCCTTGAATCGGTGTGAACTCATCAATGAGGTTGCGATCGAAGTGACTATATGCACCGTCCCTAATGGAGACTAACCTACCCATCCTGAAACGTATCTCTAAGCAATACATGGCCTGATAAGCCAAACGAATTAAGCAAGCTGATTGAGGCAGGATACAAAATGATAACACGGGCACTTGAGGGCGCTGAAATGAGGAAAACAGATTAACCTGAAATTGCTTTTTGCTGTCGAAGTCTCAAAACTAACCGGTATACCCAAATGAGGAATGATCGGCAACTTGGCAATGGATCCCAAAGGATTGTAGGTCTCATGGAGTATATAAACTAAATGCGTTAAATTGTGACGCCGATTTAAGTAAGAGGCCAATTCATCTCGCATCATAGAATGGGCATTAATGGCGGTAATACCGCCGATAAACATCAGGCGAAATCCAGCATGACCAGACGACCAATAAATATTACAAGTGACTTCTTTTTTGGGTCCATAACCGAGCAATAGATTCATGTAATTATACGACTTGATACTGACCATGTCCAACAGATTTAAACGTTCTGAAAACACAAATATTACCAAATTCAATTCCCAAATATTCTCAAAAGACGAATGAAAAAAAAATCGGTACTGACTGCTTTTGGCTAATTCGGCAAAATCGTGAACAAGATTGTACAGATAGACTATTTTAGACCAATCCTTGAGCAGTTCCTCAACGGTCTTGGAGAAATCGTAATTGCTTTGTTCATACGTCAAAAATACGCTGCGTCTGTTTCCCTGTTCCTTTTGGTGTAAACTGTGCAATGGCGTGCCGTAGAAGACCAATTCGAATACCCAAACTCTAATCTGGTTATTCTTGTTCATTTGCGAACGAACGGAAACGGAGAGTAAACGCTTTAATAAATCATTCCAAACGTGTTTCTCAATGACGGGTAATGAACTTGGATGCGTATGCTAAAGATTTAAAGCCATCAAAAATAAAACGACACAAAATAATAATCAAATCATGTCGTACCTTTTGGTGTTCATTATTCTGTTGCCCCGGCATAGGAAGTGTTAACAATTTCAATACCAAAGATGTGCCATTCGATTCAACTTGTAGACCGCTATGGGGTATATTCTGTTTAGTGAACTCCTGAGCCAAGTTCAAGAAAGGTATTTTCTCATCACACATTGCAACAACATGTGCCAATTCGGGAATAAAGTAGGCAGGATAGATAGTCTTCTGAACTTTACTTGGCGGACTATGAGTCTCTCCCGATGATTTACGCTTGTGAGGAAAAACGTCTACAAAAACGTTTTTGTAGATACTCGGATCAAAAGGAAATAAATGAAATACCTTCAACATTAGTTCCCGGCCCATGAGTTGCGACAAAAGTGTCGAATTCAATGAGACGTACAAGCTTTGTATAAATCTTGGGCACATCTTGAGCACCAGCAGCTGCTTGCTGGGAATTTTGTTGCCCATGTAAGACCACAGCTTGCGAGGTAGTTTCCTCTGAGTTTTTCGAATCACCGGAATCATTGGATTGATATGTTATGAGTCCCAAGAAGAAAGTATATTCCATTTCACAACAAGCGCTTGGTTTTTCCTTAAGTTGAACGACCTGAAAAGCAAATACGAATGACACCGTAGGAAGACATGGATAATTCACTCATTGAAAGGATTCTAACCAAAATAACATTCGGATGACGATGTAGCTTGACGTAAAGCTTGTGTCTACCCCCTTGAAGTAAAGGATTTTCAGGCAAGGTTAAAAATGGCAGATTTTCTATAGTTGTCGCTGGCAAATGCTGCAAAGTTTTCTCGCAACGACGATGCGTTATCCAGAATCTACCGAGGACAGTTTAAAAAATGGAAATATTAAACAAGTCTGCGATTACTTTGTACTGCAGATTATAAACACCTTAATTCCGATAATATTTGCGGTAATTTATTTCGATCGCCGTTTAAACTGTTCTGCATATCGACCATTATTGGGCAGTCCAAATGTTTAGGCACATGACATTTCAACATTCCTGTATGTGTATCAATCGTAATATGTACTTGTTCTGCACGCAAACAAGGTGTCAAGACGGGTACCGTCAAAATGGCTGGAGTTCCTTGTAGGTTAACTGTAAAAAATGTAGAATATTTATACTTTCTTGAATGCAGACAAAAAACAAAAAGATGCTACACAAATTTAGCTCACAATCGACATCCTTTAAAAATGTCTGGAATTCTAATTTGAGGTCAGACAAACGCGATACTGAGCGTATGTATACGGTATGCACAATCAAACGCTCCATTGATAAATGGTCGGAACGTACGGCACGATCGGCTACCTCGGATGACTCTTTTGCGCCCAGAGATGGCACGTGCAACACTGCCAAGGGGCGCCCAATTTCATTTGGATCCGATTGTACAGTCAAACGATAACCAAGTTCCGATTTTGGATCCTTACTGGTTAATTCACGCCAATATGAAACTGTGACTTTAACACCAGGTACGTATTCCTCCACCATAATGTTATCATCTAAACGCTCATAACCGAGACGCAGAGTTTGAGTGTAAAGCACCTCTAATTGCAAGGACTGACAGAAATAATGAAGGCAATTGTACACTTCACTCAAAGCATTCGGGTTCTCTACCAAACGAGCCTGTATCAGCTGATGTATATAATTAACTTGTAGGGGATGCACCAATGGTTTGCCATCTAGGAAATATTAGGAAACAGAAAGAGAAATTATTTGTGAGTGATCGCCATTTAGGATGAAAGGTATGCTAGTGATAGAAACGGATTTGGACATACCGCCAGTTTCTTTATCTTCGACCAGCACTTCGATATCAAGCAAACGCCATGGTACATTTGGTCCATCTCCCATAACAGTCAACGACACATTAAATTCATGCTTTATCTCAAACGTGACTCGGCCATTCTTAATCTATGAAGGATAATGGTATTGAAAATAAATTTCGATATTTCCTCTATTTCGTACTTTGAATTCTCGCATCTGTGGCAACAGTTTCCCGGTTACTAAACGATGCTGTATAACTTGATTTAGACGCAACAGAGTCTGTTTCTTTTCGGCAGGCGTTATGGGATCAGGTGGTACAATTCGCTCGCGTATGCAAGTTGGCAGACGATTATAAGTGCCCGTTGTAAGCACCTCAACAGCAGCGGGTATATGAAAATTTGGTAAACGTGCGCGTATCAGAGTTTCGCGCGACATCCGAGCAAGCATGTCTGCCGTCTCTACAAACAACATATTTTGTTTATCCAGGAAGCCCATAATGTGCTGCAATGAGACAATTCGATTGGAAGGAATGTCGCAAGAGTCTCCTTTTGCATTTACTTACTGCAGACTTGTCTACTTTAGACACAGAATTGGCCCATTTCACCAGTGCTATCAGTCTTATAAAAAGCTGGCGCGTGCGCGCCGAGAAATTGTATATTTCAATTTTCCTTTCCATATCAGTCTTACGTGGCAGCCTTAAGTATATAAAAAAAGTATTTTATCTCAAACAATGCATTTGTTTTCAGACGACGTTTCTTACAATTCCGCCAGTACAGTGAGATCGTGATAGGTGCGTTGGATTATGAAATCGATGAGCATTGCCAACGAAATGGAATTGGGTCTTGGTCCCCCTTCCTGACCAGATGGTATATAGCCAGCCATAGGACCTTGAACACCTTCCAAGGGCTGTGGCGCAGGAGCCATTCTAGGAATAATATCGATAGGTGAGTCCTAACGGACTTCCGACGACGATGTGAATGTATTGGCCACCGTCGTAAACGTAGTGTAAAATTAATGATTTTTTCGAAATTAATAAGACTTTGCCTTCACATCCAGCACAATGAACATTGGTTGAATCACTTTTTTAGTTGAATTTAACAAATTTTGAGCAGCTTATCCAACGATATTCCCTGCTCATAAATTTCACTTTTGTGGAACCAATAGACTAATGGTTTTGCTGTCAACTCGCATTGCTGTCGGAAATGTTCAGAAAGGTTTTGTTGTGCATGCCATCTACCGGGTGGTAGCCCAATAAGCTCATGTCTTCAACCACAGGAATACTCGTAAAACAAGTATTAAATTTTTTTCATCTCAACTTTATATTGGTAACGCCCGATTAACAGCACGTGTGTGGGAATATAAATCTGTAACTATTTTCGAATTAACAAAGATATACCAAAAGACCACCTACGATATTAAAAATGTGTACACGCAATCAAATTAATTACTATTTTAGAAATTATTGTATATGTATGTGTAAATAGTTGTATATGCAAATAAGCACATTCCTTAATATTTAATAACAGCACAAAAATAAACTTTATTGTTCTTTAACTCTCAATTAAAAGTAACTTATGCGTGATGACAAATTGCTTTTAAAAGATCTTACCCTGAAAATGGGAGACATTAATCTCTCATTTTATTTTTACCTTCACTTTATACATTTCCCCCTGGAAATATGAAACATTTCTATTCTATTTTGAAATTAATAAAAATAAATGTATTTTCTGCTTCTTCATCAGCATTTTTGAAAGTGGTTGTTATACCGTCAATCCCAAAATTCAGAAAAGTTCAATGTCCAAATGAGAAGATCGAGAAAAAGTGGAAGAAAGTTTGTGTGTATGTGCGTCTGGGAGAGGGAGATGAGTGTTTCCGTCTTTCATTTATCTTATTTCTGTCTGTTTTTATTGCCGCTGCCTCCGTACCGTTTTGCATTGCTTGCAGCGGAAAATGGAAAATTTACAACGTGCGCTTTGATGCGCCACACGGTCCACGCCATTTACCGTACTGTATTTTCAGAAAAAAAATGTGTGCGTCGTTTTGAGATATTCCTGCCTTAGAATAACGATATATCCTAATAATATTTTGACGGAAATTCTCTAATGAAAACACATTATGTGATTGAAATGAAGTCGATACGAGCGTAGGTTGTGCTTGACACGCAGAGAAAAACCACGTTGATGATGTAGTAATTCGTTTAAAAAACAATTCTCGGAAATCATTTTTCTTTAAGACTTTTACAAAAAAAATCATTTCAAATATTTAATAACAGCGATAGAATTTTTTTCTCAATGTACGGTCGGTAATAGTCGACATGCTCATGTTCGCCTAATTTTTGAATTTAGTTACTGAGTGTTGAAGTTTTGCTAAAAAGCAAGGCAGAGTAGGCGAAAGAAATCCATATATTTTCGACTATCGCAAGCGAACGACTGATCGGCGAGTTAAAGATCAACTAAATATAACATCCGGTTTGAAATTTTTGCTACTTCCAGAAATCATTAAGTATCGAAAACCTCATTTAAATTTTTTTCATTCACATCTATTGGGATTGCGAGATTGATGACCCGCCCTAAAAGGTCGACAATCTATAGAACAGTCATTGTTTATAGTATTTGAATTTGTAAATATTTAGAACAGCTTCAAGTGCAAAGTGTTGAAAATTATTTTGATGAAAATATCAAATCAGAGGTTTTTTCCAATGAATTTGTTTTGAGTAAGGTCTTGCATAAGAATAAATGTATTTGTGTCATTGTATATAAATATTCGTTTAGATCAGAAGAACACCAGAAGATTGGCTGTACTGCCAGTCAATTGCATTTTAGGATATCTTCATTCAAGTGAACTTCATTAACTTAGGCTTGGATATTTCCTTAAACAGTTTTTACCAGTTTACGAACCATCCTGTTCGCCTTTTTGTCTTCCGATAAGTCTGTCTGGCTAGCCCTCTGCCAACGTATGAATAAGAGTGAAAGTGTAAATTCAAAAAGCTATTAACTAATTAATCTCTTTTTTTGGACTTTTTTCTCGAGAAAGTCATGAATTATAATGTCTGCAAAATAAACGCAATTGTAGGGAACTGAAACTTTTATTTATTGTTTTGCGTTTTTTAAAAACGCTTTGCAAAGAATTCTTTTATCATAGCATTTTATTTCTTCTTCCATTTTCTTCTTCTTTATTGCGTTTAATACCTACGCAAAGTTGTTGTCTTGTTCTTGAAATATTTCTTTAAATTCAAATGAATCAATGCAGAAGTTTTAACCGTAAACACGCATAAAAAGTGTCTGTCGTTTACGCTGCCATCATATGCAGCGTTGTTTTTGTTGGTGTTGTTGTACTAATTACTTAATTGTTGTTTTTCTTTTATACAAACGTTTCAGAGCAAATGTTGCGAAGAAAGTGAATGCAAACCAATTCGTTGCAGGAATCGTTCATTCGTTCGATCGTTCGCCCGTTCGCTCATTCGGCCATTCGTTAGTTTACAGCAGGATGAAAATAGATTTCATATAACGCAATCAACAACAACGACTACGAGCGCAGCTATGAAACGCAACCAGCCAACCCTAGCAATTCCGTCGCATGCACTTTGGCCACCACTTCGTTGAACTATTTTCGTCTTAGTCGTAACTCGAGGACGCGATCAGGAGCGGATAGTGAGAAATGAAGCAGATGCTGGATAATATTGAATCTATGACCTCGAGGCTGAACAAGCAATGTTCTTGAAATAGCCTGCCTGCCTGCCTGTTGCGTTGCACCGATTGAGCACCGATGAGCTTAAAGTCAACGCCATCATCAAAATCAACAGCCGTTGCTGCCGCCGTCATCCGTTGCGTTTGATTGTCGTTTGCTGCACGTCAATTGCATGTACTGCATGGGGCACGTGCTTCGTTAGTTCTACCCCTTCTAGGTACCCCCCACCAACCGACCAATTTCTCTCCCTCTTCGCAGGACAATCTTTGCATTATTTTTAATGCGTTAATCAGTAGAATCAAAAGATTTCCTTCACCAGCACGCACAGGCAACAATGATGTCGCCAATGTTTCTTTAATGTCTCTTCAACACATGTCACGAACAACAACAACAAAAAATGGATTTTAACGAGAAAGAAATCTTACCTCGGGTACTTGAACTGGCTGGGTATCACTGGTAGTGCTTCCACCAATGCGGCTATAAATTTTACAGTTCATCTCGGTCTGTCCGCATGCGTTTCCTTCACTGTGTTTATCCTTCGAATTGAGAGGAACGCAGGAAAGTGTTGAGCTCGGTAAATTAATTTCCATGTCGTCTGCTATTTGAGCACATTTCTCAAAATATATACGATATACCATAAAATGAAATCTTTGCAATAAATTGCAATTGCGTCGTTTGAATATTTATCATCATCATCATCATCATCACCGCCACCACCATCGTTCTCATTCTGAAAGTAAGTGAAATTTCCGATCATGGCTATCAGACGAAGAATTTGATTAGGTCAGTGTCTGCTCAGTGTCATTCTTTACTTCATGACATCCGTTGACAGCATCCATTTATTCGTCTTCTTCGATTTTACAACAAGCTCCTTCAATAAAAAACGCATCTATTCTGATACAATAGAAATGTGTGTTTCCGGAACATTTTTGTAGAAATGAAAAAATCTCCAACTTTATAACCCTGTGAGACTCTTCGTTTAAATATCCTGTGGATTTCTATGGCGATTGCCTATCATTAAATTACGATTTTTAAGGACATTTTAAAGAAATTTCATTCCTTGGAAAACCGTTTTTCTTTTATTTTCTCTCAAAATCCGTTCATATTCAGTCATTCAAATCGTTAATTTATTTCAGCGTTTACTTCCAACAGGAATTACGTCACTACTCGTTCAAACACATTAATTGAAACCAACTGGCAGATTCACTGCAATTCGTTGCCAGGACATCATTCTCTGTAGAGATGACGATTCGCTTGTTATTTAACTGAATTATTCTGTTGACAGTACGAATCGTTTAAACCACTTTAAACAGCTTTCGATCGATTTTATTCAATCGCACGTAGTTAAAAATTTTCAACAAAATATGCTGGAATAACAAAAATAAACAAATTTATTTGCTATTAAAGTGAAAACTGTAGAAACAGGCTTGTGTGAATGGCAAGTATGTGAGACTTACCGATATTACCGTTTAGGAAAAGGTTTGTAAGTACACTGAGGGAACAAACGAATGATTAGAACGAAAAACACTCGACGTATTGCCAATATCGGTTTGTCTGGGAATGATAGGGATTCATTTTATAACAAACACGTGATAAAAAATGCCAAAAAATAATATGTACAAATATGAAATTATTGATAGAAAAACGATTCGAAGCTACCACCAAAATCCCAATCGCGATGAACTTTGACCTTTCGTTTGTTTACCTCCAAAAAAATCGTAGTTTAGGAAGGCTTTATCAAATCAACGTAGTGGCAAAATGAGCCGCTTTGTAAACCATAAATTTCTGTTATTTATTTTTATGTTTCAAATCTTAATGTTTGACAACTGCATGAATACTATTTGGCAGTTTATTAAAAACGCATTTTTGAATTTAGTATTCTCTTATTTATTTGTAAAATCTGTTCATCTCTTAGATTCGGTGCAGTGGTCCGTTTCATAGATTTTGCTGGTAAAACGCATGCGAAGAAAAGAAATAATCACCTCTGCAGTGAGCATCTCTTTGAGGTGGCAGGCAGATGATCACGTCAAGAACTCATTCGAGATTTTTTCTATATATTTTATCGAGCAATTCAACGAATACCGCACAGATTTATTTTTAACAAAACACACTTGTTCGCCCGCATGCGGAGAGTACGAGTACGTCGTTAAATGGTATATGTGTGTAGCACTATATATATACATATAGTATTTCTATAAACTTATTCGACGGACTGATCCCTACCGATCGTACAAAAATAGAGTTGGAACCGAGGGAGACCACTTTGAGAACACGGCGACTAAATACACGGCGGCTGTTGCTGCCGCCGCTGCTGCTGCTGCTGCTGCTACGGTTTTTGTACCGTCAGAGGATGATAGGATACCACCAAAGAGTATCGGCCTCCACCTTTCAAGCACCATTCGCACCATCCCATTTCGATCGACGCCAACTCGATCAGACTCGAAACGCCTTCATTGTCGGCTGGTAAAAATCGAAGTGATCGTTTTGAAAACACATCAGTTTTCTTCGATATTCGGCGGTGTTAAAACGTGGTGCCCCGTGGTACCATTTCAATACAATTTTCAATTTGCAATTTTTCATAATTTTAATAAAATATTTCATTCTATATAAATAAAATTTGAAATAAAATTTGAATATAAAATTTGAAAATTAAAGAGAAAAATCAAAAGTGAAAACATTAAAAACAACCGTAATAAATAATTAAAAACGAAAGAGAACATTTTATTTGAGATTGTGCGCAAATCTGTTTTCGAAATTTATTACTATATCCAAAATCTGACAAATTCAATTCTTCAAAGCAAAAATAATTGTTTCTTCAGTTTTCGATATTCTTTTTTGTGCTTTTTTCGGTGTATTTTGAAAGTACTTATGAGTATCGGGACTATTGACGATTCGAAATCGAAAAAATCGGTATAAATTCGATTCATTTCTTTGGAAAAACCCGATCGATTGAAATTCTTTAAAAAAATTATTAATTTTTTGAATTGTTTGTTATTTTTTAACGGCGTCAATTCGGTGGAGAACATTCTTTTTATGTAAAGAGCACGAGCCACTGCGAAGTCATTTCAAATCAAAATAGTTTCGATTGTGGCCGTATTGACTGCATCAGCAACGTATGTTGTTCATTGTTACTCCTCTCATTGTTGTTGTTGCTGTTGCTGTTCTTGTTGGGG
Organism: Physocephala rufipes; assembly: GCA_963966595.1. Lineage (NCBI taxonomy): Eukaryota > Metazoa > Arthropoda > Insecta > Diptera > Conopidae > Physocephala > Physocephala rufipes. The sequence continues at coordinate 39,824,359 of OZ016503.1, read as the reverse complement.
GTGATGGTTGACTGGCTGTTGGATTATATTGCCGTTTTGTTTAGACAATCGGTCAGATCATTACGACTGAATCATCGATCTATAATTAACGGTATTCATTCGAGATCTTTAATTGGCGGATTGTGAGATATCGCCCAAAAAAAAAACAACAAACTGTTGCTTGTTTTGGTAAGTTTTCGGAAAATTAATGTTTTTCTGTTTAGTAGTTTTCCTTTCTAAATATTTAATGATTCCACTTTGATGGAAATGTTTCCATTTGATTTTATTTCTAACAATAAAAAAATTTTTCACTTCGAAAAGAAAATACTAGAAGAGTTTATATAACTTATTTTTGAATATATATATATTAGATGAGATTATGATATGTCGGGAAGAAAAGTCGTCATTATGTAAATTTATTTATCGCATTTAACCACATTGGTTTAGGGGCAGGAAAGAGATTCTTTTATTAAAAAAAGAGGCTAAATAAAAAAATCTAAAGATTTTCGCAGTAGAGAAATTAATCTGCCGGAAAACTTTTGTCATAATGCGATGACACGCGTCTTTACCGCCTTAATAAATTCGCATTGAAAATCCATTTATAATATAATTATCAAAATTAATAAATGTCATAATGACGTTAAACAACTGCTGAGTTTTGTTGTTGACAAAAATACAAGACAAAACGAAAGACCGATTTTTCTCTCTCTCCCTCTCATTCGTCTTCTCAAGTAATGCATTATTTATTACAAATTTATACGTAATTTGTTCGGTAAATTAAAAATCGCATCATCAGAAACGGGCGTAATCAGAAGCAAATCGTATAAAAATAGTCATCTCAAGCGCATTCGGTAATTATTTTCAATTTCTTGTTCTTTTGCTTCTTTGAAATTTTGACATTTTAAATAGATATATTTTATTAATTTTAATTTATAAAGACTTATTATTGTAAATAATAATGACAAGAAAATATGTTTGTGTAAGATAAATGACGTTGTTTGCTCATAGACCAATATTATATATATATATATATATATATATATATATATATATATATATATATATATATATATATATATATATATATATATATATATATATATATATATATATATATATATATATATATATATATATATATATATATATATATATATATATATATATATATATATATATATATATATATATATATATATATATATATATATATATATATATATATATATATATATATATATATATATATATATATATATATATATATATATATATATATATATATATATATATATATATATATATATATATATATATATATATATATATATATATATATATATATATATATATATATATATATATATATATATATATATATATATATATATATATATATATATATATATATATATATATATATATATATATATATATATATATATATAATATATATATATATATATATATATATATATATATATATATATATATATATATATATATATATATATATATATATATATATATATATATATATATATATATATATATATATATATATATATATATATATATATATATATATATATATATATATATATATATATATATATATATATATATATATATATATATATATATATATATATATATATATATATATATATATATATATATATATATATATATATATATATATATATATATATATATATATATATATATATATATATATATATATATATATATATATATATATATATATATATATATATATATATATATATATATATATATATATATATATATATATATATATATATATATATATATATATATATATATATATATATATATATATATATATATATATATATATATATATATATATATATATATATATATATATATATATATATATATATATATATATATATATATATATATATATATATATATATATATATATATATATATATATATATATATATATATATATATATATATATATATATAATATATATATATATATATATATATATATTATATATATATATATATATATATATATATATATATATATATATATATATATATATATATATATATATATATATATATATATATATATATATATATATATATATATATATATATATATATATATATATATATATATATATATATATATATATATATATATATATATATATATATATATATATATATATATATATATATATATATATATATATATATATATATATATATATATATATATATATATATATATATATATATATATATATATATATATATATATATATATATATATATATATATATATATATATATATATATATATATATATATATATATATATATATATTTACATGGGTTAAATGACAGTTACGTAGTATCTCTTTATGAGTTTCAAATCTTATTTTTATGTTCTTAATTTTCTTTTATGTTTTTAATAATTTTCTTATAATCAATGTCAAATGTTGAAAGTGTTCACTATTCAATGTTCACTCTATAAATCATTTTATGTTTTGTAAATGCTAGAACGTTTCTCTTGAATTATTGTTTCAATCAATTCGAATTTATTCGTATTCAACTTCGAAACGTTGAACAACGCAGTTGATCAACTCGTTCATTTTCGCTCTCGCTTCTATTTTCACGTTCGCACCGAAATCGTTTGACATTAATTTCAACGGATCACCGAATGGATTTATTATATTTATATAAACATTTTTCTTCTGTTTTGTATTAAACGGAAGACCTTTAGGCTTGACACCTAAGGATAACGTGTACCGTTTTTGTTATATGGTCGATAAAGTCATTGCATTGCTTCCTCGGGAGTGTTAATGTTTCCAATTCAAACGTGCTATTTGTTTATGTTTTGTAAACATAGTATATTTACGCTACCGTGGGTCCACCAATCTATTCATTCGTGTATTTATCTATAATTTTTTTTCATTTCTCTCCACTTGAATGCCATTTCGTCCAGTGGTTTAATTTTCAAACTCGATACTTGATCGTTTGAAAACAATTTCCGTTTTCTCTTTTATGATTATGTTCACTGAAAATTCTTAAATTTCAGGGAGGCGTTATTTTACACTAGTCCGCAATTTATAAATTATCTTAATTTAATTCCTAAATTTAGGCAAAATTTATGCCTCTGATGTTCTATCCGCAAATGCAGGTTTAAATAATTTCTGTTTTTGAATTTATGTAAACCAGCGATCGATTATTTGTGGTAACGCCTTAAGTAAGGATCTGATGATTCCACCAATTCAAACGACAATAAAATCTATTGAGTTGCCCAATATTTTTGTTTATCTTCTGAAAGCGAAACTACCACCAATTAGAAAATTAGGGAGAATATCTGAGAAAATATGTTGTGAAGGGAAATTCATGAAGTTTACTAATGCACAAGCAAAACAAACAAGATATTACGTCCCTTCAGAATGGATCGTGATGCGTGGGGAAGGTAGGAGTTGGAGTTCAGATCTCGAATTTATCTTCAGTCAACAGGTTTTATAATGAACAATACCCTTTGGTTGTCCTCGCTTGGTATTTTAGTCTTCTTTAGTCTTAGATATAACACAATTATGATGCCCTAATCGCTATCCTAAAGTAATTTATATAGAACTTCTATGTGTATTAACATTTTTGCGTGTAAGTTATTTTATATTTGGTGGCAAGTGTGCGTCAGTAGAAACTTTACTATTTAAAATTAGTTTCTTTAGAAATGTATATGGATTCAAACATTCATACATAAAAACTTGATATTTGAATGGCGATGAAGTTTTGAACGTTTTTCGTGATCAGGCAATGTGACGACGTAAGCCAGTGTTAGGATTTTTATCGTTCACAGAAGATTACACACGAACAAGTTCTTCAGATAATTAGAAGGTTTTGCGAGTCTGCGTCGACGGTCACAACTTTTCACAAGACCATAAATTCATTTAGTCGTGAAACTAGCTTCTGTTTTACTGACTCTATCAATGATCAGGATAAGCATTATTGTTCGACAACAAGTCCAAATTTATGTCAGGGTATCCAATTTAGAACAACAAAAAATTGACCATATGATCAATTATTAATGGTGCAAATGCATCACGTCAGAGTTTTGATTTTAACAAAATTGTTCGAAAATTGGCTCCGAAAAACCGATAATTGTGAACATCTACGCGATAATCGAATGAAGACAATCGAAGCGCATGGTTAGACGCAACATGTGTTAGACGCACCTGAAGAAGTTCAGGTCATTGTCTTAAGCACTCTGTTCAATTTAAATCAATAATTGTTATGTTCTTAATGGAAAACTATTCACAACTTACTGATAATATCATAATTCCGTGCGAATAATAATTTTTATAATATAATTTACAGGATAATAATTCTCTCCCTCTTTTAATAATTTCTTACTCTCTCCCTCTTAAGAAAAGGTCGAGACGTTAATATACTGTTTATTAAAAGAATGAATGCAAATATTATAAAATCTCAAATTTAAAAACTCACAAATGCTCTCTTTATCTCTTTTTGGTTATTTCTATTCCTCTCTCTCTCCCTCTCACCATTCTCCCTCGGCAATCGTTGCAATAATCTTTTTGTTTGTGTAATTTAAAAACCTGCTCTCCCTTACGCACATCCGATATTCAGTTCTTATAGTTCTATAAATACTACAACAAAAGCACACAAATGTAGGGGCATGCATATTCGATTTATTTGTCTATATATTATATTTATTATAAAAAGTTAATTTTATAATTTATTTAATTCAGAAACAAAAATTAAACAGAATTATGTTTATTGAAATGAAAACAGTTCAGGCCGGGACGCCCTCTTAAATCAAAATTTATTTCGCTGCGTTGAATTGAAACAAAATATTTTGTAAATGGGAGGCAATTTGATTTCATGAAATTTTCAAACTGTGATTAACTCGAAATTGCCAAAGGCGAAGGATAAAAATTCAAGAATCATTTATTATTTATAACAATTTTTCACCATCGCATTAATCGGTGTTATTTCCGTCTGTAATATTTACTCGTAATATGTATCATAATGTTTACTCGTTTACATGTTTATGTTTACTCGTTTAATGTGTACTCGTTTACATGTTTATGTTTTTTCGTTTAATGTTTACTCGTTTAATGTCTATTCGTTTACAGGATGTACAGGTGTGAATGTGTAAGGAATATTCACCTAATATTTAAAAATCGATCCTATTTTGACTCTCTAGGTTCTGTTTTAATTTCCTAGAATATCTTAGGAATATAATAATGAAAATCGACACAGATTCAAAAATATTAAAGATTAAGGATAGTAATATTATTATATTAAAGATAAAGACTTCGATTTGAAGACCGGTACCCTTTGAATTCTTCCCAGCATACTGCGCTTTTACCCAATAGTTAAATACCTTCTTTTAAATAATTCTCTAACCAAAAATTGATATTCTCTCATTTTGTTATTTATTAATTTATTCATTTATTAATTTATTTATTATTTTGGTTTCCTATTCATTGTTCTCCGTAATTCTCTTAACCAAGAGAAATCAAGGCTGACAACTGCTTGCTTCGAAAAACGACAAACAAAATTGAAAATATTTATAAATTTTCAAATTCATTTTCAGTTTTTAACGAATAAACAGAATATGACGAAAGAGCAAACGAGCGCAATTCCAGAAGAACTCTACAATCTTACACAATTGGCGGAGGTAACACTGGCTGCTGGACGATTGAGTACGACGAATGCAGTTGAGATCAAGGATTATATAAATAATCGGCAGACACCACCAGCGTCATCACCGTTGCAACTGGAGAAAAGGAAAGGGCATCAGCTTCAGTGCTGCGAATCCTTCTCGAGACCGGAAACCGAATTAACCAACGTCGAACGGAGAATTGTTAATTCGACAACATTCTATTCATCATCCGACGATGATTCCAATTATTACAGTCACAAAATCTTTGATCGGAAAAAGCTTCGTCGTTCGACCATATCCGATAATTGTCGCTTTGACGAACACTCATCGTGCAGCAGCAGCAGTCTCAGCACTGTCGGCAGCAGCGGTGGTGAGGAAAATGCTGTGCATTCACACGAAGAAACAAAGTTGCCGCCAGTAACTGATTCGGCTAGCTCGTTCGGGAGCAGTTTACCCGATGATGAACACATTTGCCCGGAATGCGGCAAGAAGTATTCAACGTCATCCAATCTAGCAAGACACCGGCAAACGCATCGGTAAGTGTGAAAGCAGCAAGACCGAGCACATTCATTTCAATGAGTTCTTTACGCTTACTCCTCAATCCAGATCAATTATGGATAAGAAGGCTCGTCGATGCCCTTATTGCGAAAAGGTATACGTGTCAATGCCTGCCTTTTCGATGCATGTGCGAACCCATAACCAAGGCTGTGAATGTCAATACTGTGGCAAGTGCTTTTCCCGTCCATGGCTATTGCAAGGACATATTCGCACACATACCGGTAAGTGGGCTCATTCGTACGGATAAACTGTTTACAAATTTATACACTAAAACTTTTCATCCTTTGACTCTTCAGGTGAGAAGCCCTTCAAATGCAATGTCTGCAACAAGGCGTTCGCTGACAAATCGAACTTGCGCGCTCATATCCAGACACACTCTAACACCAAACCGCATGCGTGCACGCGTTGTGGCAAAGCATTTGCATTAAAATCTTACCTCTACAAGCACGAAGAGTCGTCTTGTATGAAAAATCATCAGTCCAAGGCATCCGATAAAGAAACTCGCTCGAGACGCAACTCTTCCTCTTCTGGTTCGAATTCGCAGACCACGACAAAACTTCCCCTACGTTTGACAAATACCAGCAGTGAATCAGCCAAACTAACGTTAGCTTCAAAACTACTGCAAAAGCGTGCCAATCCCATTCCGATGGGAACGTCATATCCGAGTCAAGTCGTAACAAACGAGCCATTAAATCTCAATAGCTCGAATACAATTCACTCTCGGGATATGATTACATCACAGTCAAGAGAACCAAATCAGTCCCTAACCAAGCAAATCAAACACTTTCCGGAGAAGTCCTACACGCCCATAATCAATCCCATGTCGCAAGAGGATTATGAGCGATTCAAGCGTATCAGCGTCATACGGCCACCATTAGGATCAGCAACTGCATCGCTGCCCGTACCCGTAGCCTATCAGGATTATCTCCCACATCATATACCAATGCATTTTTGCAACCCAACCAACAGCACCGTTAGCACCATCAGGGAGTGCCACGATTTGCAGGATACTCCGGTCGATTTCTCACCAAAGAATAATTTTACTCACTCGACTACCACGAGTCCTTTTGAAATGACGGGGAATTACGCTATTGTTGCCTGAATAATTTTCATCAATAATTACTTAACAAAATATTTATATCTAAATTGGAAAAAAGGCCAAGAAGAAGAAGAATAATAACAGAAACATTCATTATGATTCATTAGAAAAAATCAAAAGACAAAACTTACCACGATGTTTGTGGGCGTATTGTAAATAATTCCAAAGGCATATTCGGTCATGATACAAATAACCGAGACCATAATTAGCCTAACTAACGACTAAAATCACAAGCTTTCTAAATATTGCATATAAAATAACCAAATCATTTATAAAACAATTATTCTTCGAATATTTATCGTATGAATTTTGAGACATTGGACATTCTTTGTCTTCAAAACGAAAAATTAGTTTTATATTCAAAGCGCAGAATTATGTTAATGCTTGCAGTATTTGTTGACAATTACAGGTTTATTTTCCGCTGATTTCTATGAAAAAGTAATTATGTAACAAGTACGCTCGCCATCCTTTGACATCTACTACGGCAAGTGCTCGCACTTTAGAATGGAATTGTAAGCTCGCGAACTAGAATGGAGTTGCAAGCTCGCGAATTTGATCGAGCACTTCGTGCGCTCACGAACGAAGTTCGAAGTTCGTTGTTTGTAATCTCAATCAGCGAGTCACAGATTGAGCTGACGATATGAGTGGACTCGTATTCTGCCTTCCAGTTTTCGCAATCCTCTGTGGAAACGCAAATTTACTAAACCAAAAGAGTAAAAACCAAAACAAAACACACAAACCGAAAGATTCATAACCAAAAGCAACAATTTCAAATCAAAACTTATGATCTGGTCATAATTTAATTTCAATAATTTAAAAGGCAAAAAATAATAAGAAATTATATTTGAAAGATATATGCAGTTTAAATAAATCTCGATTAATTTAGAAGCTATTGTATTGAATTTTGTGCGATATATGTCATATTGTATTATGTTCTGTATATAAAATTGTGATACTTATTTCAAATTTAATTAGAAATTAATCTTAATCTCATTTCTGATAGACTGATCGGACTGATCAGACACCCATTTCATTACCCAAATGATTTTGTTATTGCTCAAAGTTTGAACCAGAAATTTATGATTTCTTCAGTTTTCAATTTTACTAATTATCTGATTTATCACCGAATTTTCTATTAAAGTTTAGAAATATATAGAAGTATATAGAATCTGGAGACTTGTATGAATGGACGCAGTATTTTTTTGAAATATTATACAATTAAATAGATAGAATACATTTAACTTTTATTCATATACAATTCTAGATTGAAAAATACATTTATTTTAGCACTGTTATTTATAGTGAAGCACTGTTATTAAAAATTAGTAAACAATTCCAACTTATATTTACTAAATTTAAAAAATTTCGATTTAAAAAGTTTAAGAGAAGAATTTTAAACTTTGTAAAGAAAAACGTTTTAAATTCAAGGCAATAATAAATAAAACAATTTCAAAAGCATATCCTTTTAGATTTAGATGTATGATATATTTTTTATAATTAATCTTTTCAAACATTTTGGTTATTTACTATTTATTTTTTGTGTATTTAAATTTATGTTCTGCGAGGTAAAATTTTTAATCCATATTAGAATTTTAAAAGGCAGAACTAAATCTTTTGTAAAGAAATATTTTCATTTTTAATATTATTTCTCCTATTTCTTTCTCTCTCTCGTAGTCCCGTAGGTTTTGTAGTTTTATTTTATAGACTCTAAGTTGAAAATTTGTAAATGAAATTATACGCTATAGGAAATACCAAAAATTTCATAGAGTTTTACACTCTGAGAACATGGACGAGATTTTCTAGTCTTTAATCTGATTATATCTGATTATTTTATCTATCGCTTAAGCCGCAGCAAAGGTTTTAAAGAAATACATTTTCATATGTTTCAAATTTATCAAATTCTTCAAAGAATTCCGTTGAAATGCTCAAAAGTAAGAACTCAATTTTATTTTAATGAAAGGCCGAATTTGGTGCAATTTAATTATAATCCCAAAAATTTAATATTTAAATTAAATTTGAGAAAAAGCAATTGTATATTATGGTCTCTCTTTCAATTTAAAATTATTTACATATTTCTTTTGGCTTTGCTAAATAATGTAATTAAACTAACAGATCTAGATATATAGATGTACATACATAAGCATACATGTATAAGTATAGGCTTGATATTTCCCTGATATTGAAAAATATTTTATTCTACATTTCTGTTAGTAAGACAGCATTTTTAATTTGTATATTATTCTGGATTTTATATTTTACGAGTATTTATTATTTTATATCTCTAAGAGTATTTTACATTACACGCGCATATATTGCGTAATTAATACATGCAGCAAAATAAACCAAAGAAATAGCTACTAAGATTTCAAATAAATAATCCTTTCCATTAGAGAAAATTCAAATAATTGTTGTTTGTTTTATATTGGACGTAATTCAGTAAGGACGTGATATAATTAGAGTCGATTTCAATCGATTAAGTTTTAGCGATAAAGAAACAGATCATGGTCTTATGATCTGCCGTCTGTCAGTTTCTGAGTCAATAAATTTCTTCCTAAGGAATATAAACCAACTTTTCTACAGAAAATTTACCACAATTCGCTGAAACTGAAGCTGTTGCAATTGAAAAAATTTTAGTACTTCGACTGAAACTCAATTGTTGTTGAAACAAAAATATTGAATAATTAATATTTCATCTCAAATTTATCAACTGCAGCTTGTCCAACGTTGCAATTAATTACGAATAAAATTTCGGGTACAATTCTATCCTGATTAACTTTAATAATGTTCGACAAAAGTTTGGTTGCGAGCTTAACTTCTATAAAAATGCCAACAATAAGTGACGTCCTGACACTAGAAAGTGATTTAGATATTTATATGTATTAATCCACAAAATTGTTATTGGGTTTTGCAAGTCAAAATATCTAATTTTCAAAATCAAAACCAGACGGTATTTCCCTTAATTTTTTTTGTTTAATAAATTTTACCGTGGAAAAAGAAATATGTACGGCACACACAAAAATTTATTTTATTTTATTTCATATATTTTATTTGATTTTATTTCATATATTTTATTTATTTATTTATTTATTTATTTATTTCAGTTTCTTTATTTTTTTAAAATTTTTTTAAATTTTTTTTTTTTTGAACACTGAATTTTTTTTCTGCAAAGGTTTTCCCGATCATAACTCAATGTGATTAGATTAGTTGGATTTTTACATGACGCGGTAAGGTTTACCATTAATATTTTCTTTTATTTAGAGAAATTCTTTGAGACGAAGAAATGGCGAAATTCATTAGGGCGACGCTTAATTTATTTTTTTTAAGAAATTCTTCGATAGTATTCCGAATTTCACAAGTAGATCTTTGAATTCTAGAAATCGGGAATGAATCCAGGATATGACTCATAAAAATATAACACTCATAAAAGAAAATATAATTTTGTCGCAACAAACATGAAAGTGTTGGTAAGAAAAAGTAATAAAAACGAAGCTTTTGATAAACAGATTTCACACAAAAGTAGTTTTAATTAAAAAAAGCTTTGTCTCGAACTAAGGGCTAATCATACATACATTCGAATTAAAAGATATTTTAAGAAAGATACTCCAATGATAACCCTCTGACACTGAATCGCGTCTGAAGACTCTTAAATTATGATTTTTTATTTTCAAATATTTTATGAAATTATAAGAAATCCATTGAAATTGACTGACTTTGAATCGAGCATAACTAGCACTGATAAAGGAACTACCCACTCCATAGATAACGCTCATCTCGGCACATGCGGGTCTGATGATTTCAAAAACAATGAATCTTCAGAAAAAGATTTGAATGAAATCACGAAAAGATTAATTATTGTATATTGTATGGAAAAATGGAAACAAGGTTCAATAAATTTCGAAAATATTGATCATGTTTCCTTCGACTAATTACAGTTTAATACTATTTGATCGTCATATATTCGTATCTCAGATAAGTAAATAAATGCAAACCAATTCTAGAATTCATATCGGATTAAGTGATCTGGCTTTGGACTGAAGACAATATTGATGCCAGTGTCATCGGCAATATTGATGGAAGCAAGCATAAAAAAGCTGTAGACATAATTCAATCGAATAGCGCCAGAATGCGTGGTAGTGATAAAGATCAGTAATTAAAATTAGCTTCGTTTAGGAATGGAATATTATTGAAAATGCAATTGGTGTCGTACGATGATCCACAAAATAAGGTTACACATCATTGAGCGATTTGATTAAATTGATATTCAAATTGAATATTGTTAGATGTTTGACGAAAACGTAATATTATAGTAAATTTGTTACGATAACTCCTCTTTGTTAAAACTTAAAAACTGTGAAACGGGCATAAACCAAAACCACTTTGGATCACCAACGTACTGTAATTCCTTTTATGACTTAATATCTGTTAAATTTATTAAATAAAAAATAATAAATTAATGAAAATTTTGCAAAACCTCCCCAATGGCTTCAAGGAGCCAACATGGTCTACGGATTACAATTTGAAAATTATCGTTTTTACTAACGTTCATTTAAATATAAGCTAAAGTTGTGAAGACAAACTTGATAAATAATACTAATTCTGTTTTCCATCAATTCAGATATAAATATAATTAAATAGATTATTTTCTTTAATCTTTCTAAATTATTATGTCGCAATTCAATTAAAATTTCAATTTCAATTTCAATTTAAATTTGTAATTTCAGTTTCGGTTTCATTTAAGGAAAAACCACTCGACACAACATGACTGATCTTACGTCCGAGCGATTACCGATCGTCCAATCCATTATGCAAAGAACAACAACAACAACAAGGAACCGCCGACACATAAAACAACAATATCATCATCATACCCCGCCTTCCCCAATCATCGTCATGATTGTCGTCGTTTCTGGTACTCCAGAAATGCTCGCAATTGCCTTTGCCTAAATTAATATGCTTTCGTTTAATACGATGAGGCGGTCTAGCTGACCGCCCGATTCATTCAATATGAACGGTATCACGATCGACAATGATGGGCAACGAGGCCGGCCAACTCTTTATCTAATGTAAATCCATTAACATAGTAAAAATATCATTCATTCAGTGCGTTTATAATGGAAATTATAATGGAAATTAAGTCGTACGTTCTTAGGCGGACATAATGGACCAAGAAAGGCTGAGCCCATGCGGATCGTTTATGGGCATACGAACAATTGATTATATATATATGTGTGTGTAAGGTAGTGTGTGATTGATGTGTATATGTATGTGTGCGTGTTTGTGTGAGAGTGTGTGTGTGTGTGTGTTCGAGTGTGTCACATATGGGTAAGCAAGCAATTTGTCGAAATGGGTCAGAAGTCTATGACAATATCTTTTTTTATTTACCCAAGCACGATTTGCATGCGATGATCCCATGCGTATGTATTAAAATTAAAATACACATGAGAGTAAATATGCATGAGGATCAAAAGAAAAAAAGCAAGACTGTATGATTGATTATTTGGTCAATCGATCTATTAAAAGTGTGTAGGAGTACGCTTTTGACTTTATAGTATAGTATGCGCTCATACGTACAGATTCATGTATATGTGTATTCGTAGCGATAACACGACATCGATAGTGATCGTTGAAAGGGGTAGCTGATAACTCCGGATGACAGACAACATTCTTCAACTCAAAATCGTCCGACAATGAACGAAGAGACGTTCATGCGTTTAGAAAGATCCACAAAGCACATGATCGTCGACGGGTCGCGACTTTGATATGGACACTACCAATATTCATGTTAAGCTTGTTTGTGTGCGTACGTGTGTTGGTTTGAATGGGAGTATGTGTGTGTACGCGTGTGTGTGCGCACCCACTTGAGAGCGATTATGCGGATGTGGAAGTATATGTTTATTGTGGAATTGTGTGTGTCTTCCTAAGACGAATCCTAAATAATTTTAATTGCAATAGAAACAATTCCGATTGAAGCAGTTAAAAAACATCAAAAGAAGGAGAATAAGACTTGTTTTCTTTGTATTTTTGTTATATTCGAAGCTCTTTATGATGCGTCCACATCGTCGATGCGTTCGTTATTCGCAAGCCAGCAGTCGCCGGGTTCGGAAGCAAGAAGACTTCTACGGTTTAAAAACGATAATCGCTCCAAAAAAAAGCAGTGGTCAAGAAGTCATTTCAAACTAAAATCGGTGTAGAAAATTATCTCAGAATCACTGAAAGGACTCTCTCGAGGATATAAGATAAAATACGCGTAGCTAAGAATTTCATAAAAGAAATCCTTTTAAAAAACTACTTCATTTTTCGTTTGGGTACGCGTTATCAATTTTTTGAATCGTATGATTTGTGGAAGCCGCAGTTGGAATGAAAGTCATTCACATGCTTTTTTCTTTAATTTCTGTGTGGTGAATTTATTTCCTTGCATAACCTCTTTGTCCTTTTGTATCGTAGGATACGTCCGTGAATGAAGCAATGAGTGGCGGTACAAATGCAGTGAAGCAGTGAATAAAGTGTGAAAAAGTAGAAATTTTAAAAAATAACGAATATTTCCAATCAAATACTTCAATATTTATTCGCGAACAATTTCGTCGGTGTGCACGAGAAAAAGAAGCGATGGTGCCCTTTTGTTGGGCACTTCTCGGTACTGCGTTATTTATCGCTTTAACAAGTGGAGCTTCTTTAAGTGTAAGTTTCTATAAAAGGCTCAGGATCAGGAAATCCTACAGAAAATAATGCCTACCAACGAATACTGAACTAAACGAGAAAGGGTATATATTCCTTCAATAAAAAACGTTATAAAAATTATAACTAAATAAAGAAAATTAAGAAGATTGAATTAAAATTGTGTGCTTCAATTTGATGGATTACTATTTTGAGATCAGGAGTCAATTCGAAATTGGTTCCTATATATAGTGGTGTCTCATATCTAATAAAATTGGAAAATTTTAATAACTGAAATAGAAAACCCGTTAGGTATCCTGAATGAATTCTGAATATGTTACGATATTTATAAGAATTCTCCTACAAATTTGGATCTGATAAAGCTTTTGATTCAGTAAACTCTAATTAACTGCTGTCAGGAATTTGAAACTAAAATACATTCGAAAAGTAAAAAGTTAGCTCTATTAGCACGGGACAATTTTGGCGGGTCATAAACTCACTTTCCAATACGATCAAAATTAGGGACAATTTATGTCATATTCTATGTCATCAAGTGATGTTTGCGAAAGGATACTAAGCTCAATTTACTCAATCTTAATTAATACATTTTAACCGAAATTAAATCTTAGGAATGAATAAAACTATATAGGAAGTCCGCAAAAAAGAGATCTACGAGATAACTAACACAAACCACAGAATCTTATGAGCCCGTTTGTATAGGATAGAAGGGGAAATATATATTGATCCTCCATTCTGTAAATGTGATATGAATATTAATTTGTGCTGCAGTCAATTTTTTGCGTGTATTCCCAAAAATCGTAGAAAACTGATCTACATAAAACAGAAAAATACGAACTATCCAAGGTTAAACCCCAATTCTCAATATATTTTTTATTGACAGAAAATTATATTAATTAGTCCAACTTTTTACAGAAAAATAAGATGCCAAACCTCAAAAATATTCCCATAAAAAATTTCCGAAAATCCTTGAATTGAAGTTTGTCAATGTAAGAATTTCGACATTTGCAGTGACAAGAAATTTTGCGGAGAAACGATTTTAAACTCGAGAAAAACCTTTTATATAAAATGGACTTACTGTGATGATTTTATTACGGGAAGATTTGTTCAATACCAGTGCGTAGGCCTCACATACAAAAGGGCTTTGCATTGCCGAGAAGATTCTGTTAAATAAAACTTCAATTCCGTCTAATAAAATTCTGTTAAATAAAATTCTGTTAAATAAAAATTTTAAATTGGCTGAAGACCGCAATGTGAAAAGAGAATTTGTGCTAACATTTACGACACTTTAACGACTTTTTATTGCTTTTGAAAATTGGATATTTTGTATCCCAAACAAAATATTATTAAATAACAAGAAAAGTTTTTGTCTCCAAAATGGTAACCTTCGCAAATGAGATTTAAAAATAATTTTATAATTTTAAATCATAATATTTATATGTGCGTGTGAAAACAGTTTCATCACAGTGCCTTCTAATAAAACATTCTCATCACAGCGACGATTTTTCCTTGAAATTTTACGGTTTAGTAAAAAATTAACAGATAAAGAAGTCACTAGCGCTGAACCTTGTTCTCAATTCCTCTTTTATTTCCAGTTTTTTTTAAACATAATCATTTCTAACTAATTCTAAATTCCATCAGTTAGTTTTTAACAAACTCAATCCGAATAAATGCTTCCACAAATTCAATACAAATAAACTGTACGTGTTTATGTTTGTTTGAAAAGAGGAAACTTCAGAACCGCTTCGGCGATTTAGTTACGGTTTTCAAAAAGCTATAAATGATACACAATATGAGAAACTCGTTCACAAAAGGATCTTCTGCACCTTTGCTTATCATCGTCATTATCATTTATCAAACATCATTGTTCGAATTGAAATTATTGAAGGAATTAAATGATAAAAAATCGTTTTAACGACGGCGTCATTGGTCCGCACTTTGTTAAAAACTAAAAGTCCGCGTGGATCATTGATGTGTCAAGTGAACCGGCATTACTTTAAAACGCTATAAACAATTCAGAAAGCACCTTAAGGGTTATTATTATTATTGTATTGCACTTCTCACAGAGAAATACCCAAGGTGTTTTGGCCCTCTCTACGCATTCAAACACTGATCATTCAATAAGGGTTTCTTCGAATATTTAGAGAGGATAAAAGGCTCAGCCTTCATCTTGCAATAAAAATGCTTTTTTTCAAAAATTTCAAAAAACAAAAGCATAAATTCCTCAGATATTTTATGGCAAATCTGATCTATGCTACCATTTATGCTCCCCCCACTTGAATTAGAATTTAACTTAAATTTATGTGAGTAAGATATACAAGCATCCGCCAGGCCGAGACTAGCATTCTTACTTACATGTGGTCACAGCATGAGGTCAATAAATGTAAATATACATTAATTCCGGTGAAGAGTAAAACAACTCAGGGCAATTAATCATACTATACTCCGCTAGTATTATATACTCCTTAGTGAAATCAGTCGGGCTGATTTTAACACCTTTCCCGTTTCAGCACGCGAGAAATGATAATTCAAATATTAGCTTTAAATCTCTTGAAAAGCCAAACTTACTGAGATTAAAACGAAGCGGACGAGGCTAGTGAGTATGGTTTCCAAGTAAATTGTTATTATTATTTTAATTATTCGTCCTTGTAAACAGTGCGCGAGGACAAACTCAATCGCAGTATTTAAACTTTGGTAAGCCGGAACAAGATGGGAAGGCTGAGGCGGAAGCTAATGAAAGTGGCTCCAGATCCACAGTTTGTAAGCAATTATTTGTCTCTGCTTTAAAAAATTTTACTAAATATATACATTAATCGACATATGTACACTGCAGCCGGTACCCACGGTATGGGACAAGCTCAGAGTCAGTTTTCATTTGGAGATTGCAGCGATTGCGCATCCACTCAAATTTATGGTAATCGAAAACTATTGATTTTAATTCTATCAAACAATATCAGAGAAATATAACATTTTCCTTAGAATACCCATCCGGTCCACCTGATCCACTTACCTATCCCAGCGGTACAACTGGCGCTGATAGGCATCACTATGCTAAACCCGGCCCAACCACGGGAACTCCGGGCGGCGGAACCGGTCAAGTTCAACCTGGTCAGCTAGACGTTGGATATAGACCACGTCAAGAGCCATCTGGACCGAGAATACCTTCTCATGCAGATCAGTTTCTACCGGGCGGTCAGTTGCCTTCTCAGGGGCAACCAGGCCAACAACCTGGTCTTCCGAATATACCCGTCAGTCAGACGAGAGGTGATCAAAAAAGTACATACATACCAGGGCATGGGGCACCTGTAGGCCCACAAGTCGGTAGCCAAAGTGGTCTCCCGAATATACCCATCGGTCAGACGAGAAGTGATCAACAGAATACATACATGCCAGGGCATGGGGCACCTGTGGGCCCACAAGTCGGTAGCCAAAGTGGCCGTTTTGATGGAACTGGAACGACAACTGGCGATCAAAATATTCAAAGAGGACCTCAAAACCAATTTATACCTATCGGAAGCGCGCAGTTACAGCCCAATGCTGGGGGACAACAAACCAGTAATTTTGGGGGTTCCAGGGAGATAAGACCTTTGAGTCCTCGACCTGAAAACCAACTGCCTGCAGGGGGTAAACAAGGAATTTATTCTCCAGGACAAGGAATATATAGTTCTCCACCGAACACAATTCCCCAACAACCCAACATTGCTGTTGGATCTCGACCTTTAGATTCAAATACTGGTGGACTAGGCACCCCTCAAATATCGGGAACCATACCCAGTGGAACAGTACAGCAACCCCAGCTCCTCCAGAAACCTCCTGGAATTAGTAACGGTAAAGCGCAACGTTTTGAAACCACTTTATGCTATGGATCGTATTTATTTAATATAATTTTCAGGCTATTACCAAACTCTACCTCAAGGAACAATAGACGGCAGTCCGCAAGATTGTGAGTAACTTGTTATACATTTTCTAACGTAGGATATTAAAACTGAATTTAGCTTCAAGCTCACGAGGGCCTAAAATCTCCGTGGGAGGCGGAGGTATCATGGGCCCCCAAAGCGGAGGACAAGGTGGAATGAGAACGCAACCTAACTCGGGAACGTACATTCCTTCATCTGGTCCTACACCTGAAATGCCTGCAGGAGGCATCTATACCAGACCGGGATACCATCCGGGTAGTTCTGGTATTAAACAGGGTTACGTTAGTCCACATATCAATCCGCAAGCAGCAGTGTTTAGTCCTTCGTATGGCAGAGGACAACAAAGTCAAGTTCCTGTTAGTGCTCAGCGCCCTGATATCGGACCCCATTACGTGCAATATCCCGGAAACTCTCAAGTGGCACTTACTCCCGGTACAGAGAACAAAGAAATGTTTATGCCCGGAGTTATCGTCCCACAAACGCGCCCTTCCCTGTCTCCCGATGCAGTCCAACAGACACCTTATCAATCTGGGAGAGAAAATTTCAAAGAAGGCTTTTATAATAATGGGCTGCAGAATGGTCGTTACGGTCCTAACCGTGACACCTCCAATAAAATTGAAAGTTTTCCTCAAGATACTTTCAACCAAAAGACCGTTCCTGAGGCTGATACATTTTATGGTTCAATTCGAGAAACAGGTACTAGCCAAAGTTCTCATCCAGGTCCACAATCATTTGCTACCGGCATTAAACAAAATATTCCGGGAACCGTGAATCAACGGGTGGAGCCACAAAATGCAGTAACATATCTTCAGCGAGGCACGTCCTATATACCAGGCACTGCTCTCCGCGGGCCAGAAATTGGATTGGATGGACAAGGTCAACCAGGCGGCTCGGGAGGTTTTCAGCGAAGTGAAATATACACAGGTTCTGGCGTCCAACCAGGATTGCCAGTGTATGGTGGTCCCAGTGGACCTGTTGGGCCTGGTGCTGCGTATGGCTCTGAAAGAATCTTCCCATCTTACAATTATGGTCCAGGTACTAATGGTCAGGGAGATGGAATCCCACAACCAACTGCTCAGCAACGTGTTTATGGCCCTGGGGGTACTTTTCAACAAGGACCATACTCTCCATCTTATGGCGGTCAACACGCTATTCCTCCCGCTTTATCGCAGAACACGCAGGGTATTGATTTCAGCAAGCGACCTATAGTTTATACTTCAGGTACAGACACCCAACAAAAACAAACAGGAGCACAAGAACATGCAGGTGCACAACAGAATCCTCTTGGTGGCAGAACGTATGGGCAAGCTCCAGCACATGTTGATTTCGGCACAGGAACAGACTTTGAACAGGGCGTTTATAGTCAAAATAGGGGCCATACGGACCAGCGGCCAGAGACTTTCTATCCAAATGCAGGGTCACCACGAGGAGAAATTCCCGGAACTGGAAATGTATACGGCACCGGCACACAACAGGGTGTGTACGATAGAACTGGAGTTCAACCAGGTGGCACACCAATGGGTAATAGTCAAACATACTTACCGGCCAGACGTGGTGCAGAAAATGGACAACATTATATCCCAGGTGGAGGTGAACGACAAGGAAACACTTACTCGCCAAGTTCGACTGGCATGCCTGACAGTGGGGGTCAATCAAGAGGACTGAGCGGGAATCAAGGAATTCCATTCTATCCTCCTCAAACCTCGGATATAAGTCCAGCTTACTCCGGCGGGTATCGTCCGGGGAGTTTCTATGGACCTGGGACAGCGGTATATGGCCAAGGACTTCAACCGGGTAACGTGCTGTCGGAACCAAGAGGTGGACTGCAGCCAGAACAAATGATTGGGCCTGATACTACTGGGACAAATGTACTATATCCTGGAGCTATGCAAAATGGATATACTGGGTCTTTAGGTGGTGGAGGGGTAGGGGGAGGATCTACAACAGGCCTTTCGGGTAATCATGAAAATTATTTGATTAGTGAACGTTAGAAATATCATCTAGCTCCTCCTTTTCTTTAAGTTCACCCTAGTAATTTAATTGGCACTTCGGGTTTAGACGGTTCTGTTGGAGCTGACGACGCCTTCTCTCAAGCAGAATCTTCTATTTCCGATGGGCAGGCTTCAGCGACCGCACAAGGCAAGAAGAATGGTGGTGCGGCGAAGACTCAGGTTTCGGGAACATATAGTTCGACGGGGACATTTAGCGCAAGTGCGATGACTTCGGACAGTGACCGTTCAGCTAATGCACAAGTAAGTGGTAGTTCCGAGGGAGCAATGAGTCAGTCACAAGGTCATGGCGGTGCTGCCCAGTCACAGGCCCAGGTGCAAGTAAATGCTAAAAATGGAGGAACTAAGGCATCCTCACAGAGCGGCGGCATAATTCATCAAAGTCAGAGCGAGGTAATGTTTGCATAAGTACATAAATGAACTGCACAGATTGACGAAATACGTAGGTCCAAGCCAACGATAAAGGGGGCTTAGCTGATGCTCAATCGAGTGGACGGGGCCAAACTTCGTCACAAGCTCAAATCGGATTCCGACCGAGACAGGATGGTAGCATTGTATCTCCGTCCGCTAGCGGTGGTCAAGCTTCCGCTCAGTCCGGAGCTCATTCCGGTCAAAGTCAAGCACAAATTCAAGGCCAATCGAAGTATTTAGACATTAATAATTAACTAAAATGTTTATCGACAAAAAGTTTCCGTAACAGGTTTGGAGTTTCCTACCACGGGGCTGCACAATCAGCGTCTGGTACAAAAGAACAGGTTGCCAACTACCGCGAACAAAATCGAGACCTCTTCCATTCTATCAGTCAGTTCGGAAGTGCTGATGCGTAAGATTGATTATTGTATTACTTAAAACATTATCTAAACCTTAACCTTTTATAGCGTTACTGATCGTGTAGACACCGTGTACAATGGTCCTTCATTGACTTCAGAGTCGGAATTACCGTTACCAGATTTACAATTAAAGACCTCGAAGAGCAGTAAAGAGAGTAAAACATTTCAAAACTTTATTTGAGTTTAAATCTAAGAGTCTTTTTTACAGCAAGCAATAAATTAGATGATGATGAAGCTTCGTTAGTTGACGAAGATGATGAAGAAGACCCGTACGAGGAATACGACGATGAGGACGACTACTATAGTGATAAAACCATTAAAATGGATGAGCATTTAAAAACTTCTACTCACAGCGCTTCATCGCCAGCTGCCTCAACTAATAAAGAGGAACCATATTCGACACACCGAACCCACACGCAGACCTCTCCCACCCAAACACAACAGATCGCTGTAGCGAACCCCAACGACAAGTATTCCTTCGTGCAAAATCAGAATGGACACATTCAAAGGTATCCTTCTCAATCCTCTGCTAGCACCACTGAAATTGTACCTAACGGTTTCCGCGGCACCGTGAATATTGAGAAAAAATTCCACACTAAAGCTCTCGAGACATCAAAAACGGATAGTAAGGAGACGACGGATAATGAAAAACTGAGCAAAAAAATACGTACTCCCGACAGTTATGTGACTGTCACCAAATCGGTGACTGGCAGTATGGATAACAGTAAGAATCCTCCGCAGGAGAACAAGAACTTCCAGTCTACGTATTATACGAAATCATCAACCTGCGGATACTTCACATTTACTTGTAATATTGTATATGGTGCAAATGGACGCAGTAAGATATGTCGCCCTAAAGCGCCCACCAACGGCAAATGCTAAGCACATGCAACGCACTCGCATCAAGATCAGCGAATTGATTTGGCGAGCTTAAAATCAATGTCAGCAAAATTAGAATATTCAATCGTGCTGGAAGTAACACATTTGAAAAATATGTTATTTTAATTTTTTATCGTATTGTATTAATAGTAAATTAAATAATTATTTAAGGTGATTCACACGTAATTGTATAAAATTAAGTCACCCTCGACTTTACTAGATTTCATAACTCAATATTCTTTTAATAATACAAGCTTACAATAAAATTTTTCTTCTGAACTTTTGACTAATTTGTTGTTTTAAAAAACGGAGAAACCGAGTCGTAAATATTGTTCACTTAAGCAAAATCAAACGTGGAGCTCGCTCAGTCAAAATCTATGAATTACGGTCACCCTTTGCCTCTCCCAGAATGAAAGAATTAAAGTAGTGTACACCCTGTGCTCCTCGCTCAGAGAATATTTGTAGAAAGCTAGATGGTATCATATAAAAACTTTATGCCTTTGAGCCCTATCACCAAAAAGAGACAACTATAGGAGTTAATATCACTCAATTATATCCAAAATGTTTTTAAAACCGTCTTTAAATTATTATCTACTTTTAAAACACAAGCTGTTCCCCATTCCTAAGGATATTCGAAGTTCACGAATGCTGAATGTATGAGTAAGAGTGAATTGGTTTGTTTAGAAATTTAAAACACAAGAGAGGAATGTTTTATGTTTCAAGCATTATGTGATCGAATTATATATAAAATACAACCAAGATAATTCCTTATCGTTTTAGCATTTTATTATTTATTGTTTCATTTGAGCTGTTATTTTTAGCTTTTTCATTATTTTATTTTATTTTATTTCTTTCCTTCCTTTAAATATACTCTCCCATTTCATGAACGTTCCTTCCGTTTCTTCTTTTTGAACCAATGCATATAATAATTATAAGCTTTCAAATTTTAGCCGCTAGGATCGTTAATCCTTTAAAAGGCAAATGTTTAATGATTAATATTTACTTCTTGTTTGTTTGTGTGTATGTGCCCATGGATTATACTTGTCATCATGTAAGAATCTGTGAAATTGTACGAATGTGTGTCTATTTGATTACTTTACTAGTTTACATTCAGTAAGAGGTTTTATTTAGTGTTTTGTCAATTTTAAAAGTGATGTAACATTTAGTTATGAGTAATTAATAAAACAGTTCAAAGAAAAGTGAGTTGCTGCCTTTTTTAAAATTGCTGCTTGCTCTTTTCTCTCATGCAACATAAAGTACGAAAGTAATTTATCTGAATTTGTTTTATGGAATTCTTTTTGGTTTGGTTTGGGTACTATGTTGTTTTTTCATATCATTGAAATATTATTCAGTTTTATTAAATTCTATTTGTATGTTTTAATCTATTTTTTTATTTCTGTTTTTATGATTATGTAATATACACTTAATTAATTTATTTTTAAACAGCCACGAGGTTAAACATTTGTAATTTTTATTTCAAGTCTAATTTATGTCGTTTGTGAATTTACATAAATCGTGTGTATTATCTTGTACTTTTTTTGATTTATATATATATACATATATATATATATATATATATATATATATATATATATATATATATATATATATATATATATATATATATATATATATATATATATATATATATATATATATATATATATATATATATATATATATATATATATATATATATATATATATATATATATATATATATATATATATATATATATATATATATATATATATATATATATATATATATATATATATATATATATATATATATATATATATATATATATATATATATATATATATATATATATATATATATATATATATATATATATATATATATATATATATATATATATATATATATATATATATATATATATATATATATATATATATATATATATATATATATATATATATATATATATATATATATATATATATATATATATATATATATATATATATATATATATATATATATATATATATATATATATATATATATATATATATATATATATATATATATATATATATATATATATATATATATATATATATATATATATATATATATATATATATATATATATATATATATATATATATATATATATATATATATATATATATATATATATATATATATATATATATATATATATATATATATATATATATATATATATATATATATATATATATATATATATATATATATATATATATATATATATATATATATATATATATATATATATATATATATATATATATATATATATATATATATATATATATATATATATATATATATATATATATATATATATATATATATATATATATATATATATATATATATATATATATATATATATATATATATATATATATATATATATATATATATATATATATATATATATATATATATATATATATATATATATATATATATATATATATATATATATATATATATATATATATATATATATATATATATATATATATATATATATATATATATATATATATATATATATATATATATATATATATATATATATATATATATATATATATATATATATATATATATATATATATATATATATATATATATATATATATATATATATATATATATATATATATATATATATATATATATATATATATATATATATATATATATATATATATATATATATATATATATATATATATATATATATATATATATAGCTAATTATTTATATT
>OZ016503.1:39794014-39799707 GCA_963966595.1 Physocephala rufipes | reverse complement strand
ATATATATATATATATATATATATATATATATATATATATATATATAGTATATATATATAATATATATATATATATATATATATATATATATATATATATATATATATATATATATATATATATATATATATATATTATATATATATATATATATATATAAATATATATATATATATATAATATATATATATATATAATATATATATATATATATATATATATATATATATATATATATATATATATATATATATATATATATATATATATATATATATATATATATATATATATATATATATATATATATATATATATATATATATATATATATATATATATATATATATATATATATCATATATATATTATATATATATATATATATATATATATATATATATATATATATATTATATATATATATATATATATATATATATATATATATATATATATATATATATATATATAATATATATATATATATATATATATATATATATATATATATATATATATATATATATATATATATATATATATATATATATATATATATATAATATATATATATATATATATATATATATATATATATATATATATATATATATATATATATATATATATATATATATATATATATATATATATATATATATATATATATATATATATATATATATATATATATATATATATATATATATATATTATATATATATATATATATATATATATATATATATATATATATATATATATATATATATATATATATATATATATATATATATATATATATATATATATATATATATATATATATATATATATATATATATATATATATATATATATATATATATATATATATATATATATATATATATATATATATATATTATATATATATATATATATATATATATATATATATATATATATATATATATATATATATATATATATATATATATATATATATATATATATATATATATATATATATATATATATATATATATATATATATATATATATATATATATATATATAATCTGTTTATCATTAGCTAATTCTAACGTAAACGCCGAAAATAGCAATTCTAAAAATTAAAGGCGTTCACACATCAAAATCAATTAAGATTGCGCGTAGTCATTTTAGAATTAATAAAAGTATGAATTAACTTGAAGATTAGTGAAGTTTGACAATCAGATCACACGAATTTTATTATGCGTATTTTAAATTTAATTAAGGTGGTCTAACACAGATCAATAATTACAGTATATTCATATCTTTATATTACGAAATTTTACGAAATAACGCGTTGAAATCTCTTTTTCACATAAATTGAAAGTCTAGCCATTGTTTTACTCCATTATTATTTACTTATTCTCAATATTATTTTACTTTAGTTTATTGTATTATATTTGATTTTAGTTTTTGCCCATAACGTTCTGAAAGGTACAAATATACGAATGCATACACAAGCTACGATATATCTATATATAATATATATAATAATTAACGCTGTACTATACTCTCCTATATCCTAAGCTAAAATACAGTGTACGACTATATAAGAAACTACAATGTAATATAAATGTAATATAAATTAAGTAATGCAATATTTTATAATCTACTAAATCTTTTTGTTTCTTTAGTCTTAAAATTCCACATCGATCGATCTGATAAAATTGAAATTTGGTATCATTAAATTCTAAATTTTGTAAAATATTGTATGTTTTAATTGTATGAATTGTTTCTGTACTCTATGAGTAAAAATGTGTTTAATTGTTTGCTTGTTTGTTCACAGTGATGTTGTTTTTTAAGCTATTAATATTAATGGACTAATTAAGACATTTAATATTTTGTTGCAGTTTTATAAATATTTAAATTTTTAATAATTATTTTATATTCTTTTAACTTTTTGTTTATTTATTTTAATGAATTTTGGAATGGTTGGGATCTCTAAATCTATTCATTCGTGTCATGTGCGTGTGTATAACTTTTAAAAGTTTATATTTTGTCATCTTTGTTTTTGGGTGGTGTCAAACGTAATTTTGACAGTCTGGCGAAAGGGATTATTTTTCTGACGTTGCCACATATTTTGCTTCCTCTTACTGTTTGAAATTTGACAAAAGTATATCATGGACGGGTTTTCTGGCTTACTTAAAAATTCCCATTAATTTTAATTACTGGTTTAAAATTTCCACCGACATTCATCTATTTTTTTTTGTTTTGTTTTGTTTTACGACTGATATTTTGTTTTCGATAATTGATGTATCAAAAAAGTTATTTGCTAATATTTTTCGATTTTTTGCGATATTTTTCATTCTTCCCAATTTAGTTTTTTATTCCAAACATATTTTTTTTGCCATTTGATCGTACTTTTTGTTATTGTGCCATTTTGAAATTTCTTTTATTGTTCTAAAGAGCTATTAATCATCAATTATAAACCTCTTATTTATCTGATATTTTTTGATCCAGTGCTATTGTTGTTATTGTTAAATTTGAGATTGTTGCCAACATTATAAAACCTTCAGCAAATTTATTTGTAAATAATGGATTACTTTACAAGATATTTACTGAAAATCTTTGGCATTTTAGTTTTATAATTTTAAAGTAATTTTAAGCTAATAATCCATTTAAATATTAAAAATGTTTTTCCATGTATTTAAATTAAATAAAAAGTGTTTCGTAGTGCAAAAACAACACTATTGCAGCGTTTAAATTAAGCTCCCTTTTGAATATATACCACACTCATATATCTAATACATGTTTTAAATTTGGTCAATTTCTAAATACTAATTTAGTTTAATTTAATTAATTGAATTTAATTTAATTTAATAGTGTTTAATTTCATTAAATGCTCCGTTAAATTTATTAGTTATTTCCATAATATTGCAATCTTGATCGATAAAAGTGATAATTAGAAATTCTAAATTAAGCCTAAGCGTAATTAAGTTCCTTTATTGTATTGTTTATAATTAATATCGTGTTTTTAATTGTTTTTCATTTGGTGGGATAATAAATTTTAAACGAAATTAGATACTTAATTTTTTATGTATTACTACCACATAAAAATTTGTTGTTGTGCAATTATTGTTGTAAAGATATCAATTTGTTAACAGATATCAAATTTGAAGCACGCTGTAAAAACCACGTAAGAGAGAAAATATTTGATATACAATAAAAAATTCTTCAATTCTATTCTTATGTAAAATTGAATTGAATAAATATTATCGCAACTGAAAACTGATATTATTTTATTGTATTTAACACGAACGATAACACTTCCCGGGAATGGTACGATAGTGTTTTCGAAAATGCTTAGCAATCGAACTTAAGACCAAACCTATTTATATATCCTCTAACAGAACCAAACTATAATGAAAAGCGACGATGGCGTAAAGCTCCAAATGATTTCGAATTAAGATATTTCAGTTGATGAATTAATAAGTGCCGCAAATTTGGCATTATTCGCATTTTAAAAAATAATTGGATTAACAAATAGCCAATCAACAGCTTCTTAACCGAAATACATCACAAATATCCCAAAAAAGTTTCACGTTATAACCAATTTAATGTTGAAAGCCTTTCAGGAAATCAGTAATCCTTAATGTTTATAAATTCCATTTCATTTCGTTATTCGGATGAACAAATTCATCCAAATTCGTTGTATTGAAAACAAGTTTGAAACCTATTTTTGCTGAGACAAAATGTGTAAACAATATTTTGCTTACGCTCTCCTTTACAATCTTTTTTAATAAAACACAAAAAATCTAGAGAAGAAAAAATAATTGAAATCAGAAATAAAAAGACAAATTATATGAAAATGTTAAAATCAATTAAATTATATTTAATATATTTTCGTATAATAATTAGCTTTTTGTTTTTGTAATAATAATGAGAATAATTTGATAATAAGAGTAAGCATAAAACATTAAGGTAATTAATCAGATTTATATTGACATAATCGCTCTCGGGGAACTCTAAAATTCAATATGAAAATTATATAGTATCTCCACAAAAGGAATAGTATATTAAGTAAAATAAATCTAAAACCATTTCTAGTTTAATTTTAGATGTTATGACAAAATCAATAAATCAATGTTCGTCTTCTTAATATATTTAGATAACTTTTTCCCGTTCAACATTTCTCTTCTCAATTTGTTTTTATTAAAAGCAAAGCTTTTTCAAAACTCCTTACGCGATTCAGACAGACAAAACAATCTTTTGTTTTGTATTTTTTTCAAAAATATGTTGCATTTTTTAATAATAATATGAAGCAATTTTTTATTAATATGAAGAAATCTATTATAATATTATCTATCGATAAATCCATATTTTATTAAATACTTGAAATTACTTAGTAAATCCTTGGACAAAATTCTCTTCACTAATCGTTTTTATTTGGAATTGAAAAGGAGTTAAGCAATTCAATTTTACTCGAATTTTCAGGGAAAATAATTTCATACGAACATAATTTTTGAAATACACCTCCCCATCCACAAAGAATTCACGTGATTTTTTGAAATATAGAATTTTTAAAAATAATTAAAAATATCCGCAGCGTTTATTGATTAAACAAAACGCATAAAATCAAGTGGAACAAAATTATGGGCGCATTTAATCTGATCTGATTTTAAAATTATGGGCGCATTTAATCAAGGTTACTACATGATACTGAAATTTGTGAGGAGAATGTTTCGATGAATAAGATAATCGAGAGATACGTATTTGAAGGAATTTAAAGAATATTCCTTAAATGAGAAGTTCTAATTCAATCGCTTATCTTCTTGCTATATTTTTCAAGCCAGCACAAACTCGATGGTTTCGGAAATTGGCACCAAAATGTTGCCAAATCCTTTTAAAATTAAAGAACATAAAATAAAACATAATTACGCTTTCGTTTTTAAGCTATATCCTATTCATAAGACATCTATATAAGACATTTATATTTGTAAAATTTCTAAACTTTATGAACAAAGACAACCACGAACCAACTTTAAATTGTAATTAAGAATTATATTAGACAAATTGAAGCAAAATTAACATTTTTCAAAATCTTAAAATTTAATAAAATATAGTAATAATATGAATCATTCCATTAAATCTACATCACTAAATTTATATGCAATAGTATTTGTATGATTTTTCAATTTTTCTTTAATAGGTTTTAAACATTTTTCAATAATAATGAATTTTATAATATGTTTTTTCATATAGTATTAGAGGCAGATATTACATAAACATAAACATGTTACTTTTTATTGATAAGTTTAATCTAAACATATTCTATTTCATATGGTATATTTTGTGTGTCAAAACATTCTAGAATTTGCAAATGAATTTTATAAAAGCCACTCCCTATTTCAACATATAATTCCATTGAAATGTTTCAATTTATAAAGTTTCCTTAAGGACCCCCAACGAAATTATGTAATTCCAAAATATTAAACTACTTCAACGTAACTAAACTAACGTTAAACTTAAATCGTGGAAATATTAAAGTAAAATTGTTCTCCATTAAATATTATTAATTAATTAACCACTTCGTACGCTTTATGCGCTTGGCCTCTTCAAATTTCTAAAATGACAAAAGAGACAAAGTGAAAATTGTTCAATTAAAAAGTTCAAAAGGAAATTAAAACAAAATACTAGACAGATCAAAGCCATAGTG
>OZ016503.1:39569014-39789014 GCA_963966595.1 Physocephala rufipes | reverse complement strand
CCAGTCTATTAGTAATCGCTAACCCACACACGTATAAACTTGTAAGTGAGCTTGTGTGTTGTGTGCACGTGTGCATGCGTGTATACCTTTGCGTGTTTTAAAACATTTAATAAAACCTTAAAAACCTTTGCTATGGGCAGTTTATGCAGTTTTCATTTAAAATACTATTGCTAAACATTACAGTATTTCAAAATATAAATTCCAGTTAATGCTAAATCGATAAATTAATACCATTCTCTTAATGTAGTTTTCATTAGTTGTATTTGTTTCCTTGTTTTAGATATTCTCTTTATGATACGAGTATAAATTTTGTTATCGTATGCGTAATTAATATTCATAATATATAGTACACAAATAGAAACATTGTTCATACAATATTTATTTATTAATAATGATGATTTCAGAGGCTTTCTGGAATCCTAAAAAATTTGCTTTTGTTAGGTGATTCGTATCTGTCATTTTTTTTTCTATTCTTCCTAAATTTCTATCATTTTTTTGAAAATTGAATTCATTCATTTATACATTTGTAAATATTAATTTGTATTATAGATATTTTTAATCCATCTGCTACTTTTTCATTTACTTATATATTTATTTATTAAGTTATTCGGAGCTTTTTCGTTTTTAAACTACACATATTTTTGTATTTTGTGTATAAACAATATTCATGTATTTTCGTTATTTCTTTCTGTTTTGATTTGAACTTAAGATACATTTGTTCCATTAACAATTTAAAGAATTAGTAAAACTTCTAGTACACTTATACAAATAGAAAGGAGTATCCATAAATAAGTTGTTGTAGTAGTCATAAATGTTTGTGTGTAAGTATTATATAAATATATATATACCTGTAGCTAATTCATTACTACCTACATATTTCGTTATAGTGTTCAGTATTCAAGGCAAAAATAAGGACATATTTTAGAATGCTAAAATGTTCTCTCCTAAATCTTTGTTTCATAGAAATCAAATTGAATGCTTAGATACTGTAAAAACGAAACGAAAACAATATATCGTTTTGCTTTAGACTCTTGCCGAATCTTCTTTACTCATTTTCGGTTTCTGCTGATAAACAGCAGCAAATTTCTAAAATTGTAAAACAGAATCAACGACGTTCAAAAGCAAAACGAAATTTCGTTTTTGCATTATATGATTATAAACATCTCACCCCTCCCAAACGTTTATTCAATGATTTTTTTCTGATTATAAATTCTAGCTAACGGGAAATATAACATATTTTCAAAGCGTCCCCAAGCAAGAAAATAAGAGAAAATAAGAAATAAGAGCAAAAATTGATTTTTGACACTTATAGAGAGTATATATTAATATTATATACACTTGGGTAAATTGTAAAAAGGAAAACGAAATTAATTATATTCTAGTATACAAAATCTTTAGTTAGATAACGCCTTATGATCTTTTCGTTATTCTCAGTTCTTCAAAGCAGAACTACAAAACTAAACTAAATTATTAAAAAAAGTGCTTTTGTTACAAAGTACAATTGTTTGTATGTGTGTGTGTGTGTTTGTTTGTTCCTTCATTAACACCTTTTTTCTTACTAAAATATTTACAAAAACTTTTTATTTGTTCTTTCATGAACGCGCGTGTGATCGCTTACGTCGTTTCGTCTGCTGCAGATGGAATCTTACATCAGTGCACCAACCAGTTGTGTAATGTACCAATGACTCATTCAGCGACGATCTTTGATTGAATATCTGGTTACCACTATTATAATCATCATTATTATTATTTTCACGATCTTCTACATTACCAACATCATTCATATGTGACCAATTTTGAAGTCCTACAATTTCTGATTGTTGCTGTTGCTGGCCGTATTGTTGGAGTAGTAGTAGTAGTAGTTGCTTTTGTTGTTGTTGTTTCTGTTGTTGCTGTTGATACATTTGCAAGTTAACAGTTTTTTGCAGTAGACTAAACCACCAGTGCGTAACAAAAAGATTTGCATCTTTATAAACTGATGATGAAGATTGCAAAAAATCCACTTGCGCTACTTCACGTTGTCGATCCTGTTGCTGTTGTTGTGTTGTAGGCAATAGTTGTAATTTTTGATTGCTTGATGATGTTTGTTGCTGTTGGTATTTATTGTAGACTTCGTGATTGATGTCTCCCTCTCCATCACTGCTGTTGCTGCAGTTGCGATGCAGAAACGATCTTCAAATAATGAACAATCGGAAAAGGATAATAAAGAGAGATAGGTTTAATTCGTTGTAGAAGCGATTAAAAGATTATATCATTTGATTGTATTCAATTGCTTTCGCTGCGGACTCACTCGTTTGTTTTAAATCAGTTTACTCCCCATACCATATGTTTGCCGGTGCGTAGTGTGCATGTTTGTTGGCAGCAACCTGTGCTGGACTGAGGGGACCAAACTGACTGTACTGTGTGGGAAACTGAATATGTGCGGGCAACGGATGGGAAGGTATTACCTGCAATATGAATGTATATAAATCACTATTAAAAATATTTACCCAAGAGGCTGCACCCCTCCCTCCCAAATGGAATAAAAACGCTTTCGCGGACTCTATAAAAAATGGTCAACAAGTTTAAGAACGTATTAAAAGCAAAAAGATTATTGAATAAATAAAATTAAATAAAAATAAAATAAATAATTAAATAAAAATAAAATTAAATAAAAATCATTCAAATTTTATCTCTAACTTTTCCAATTATAATCAAGAAGGCGTCAATTCTAATTCAGAAACCGTGAACTGTAGATCAGAATAATCAAGTTTAGATTAATCAGAAAAATCAGATAATATTAAACGTATAGGAATTATTTCCCCCACTAGCAATTCTTCCACACTCATACCGAACACTGTGATATGATAAATTCTTAGCATGCTTCTAATGAAACTACCTATCAGAGCATGCCGATACCTCAGCCATCCTCCCTACACATACATCATTACGAACCTCCCTCCTCTCATGTATATCTCTTTACACATCTATAACTTACCTGACGACTTGAGCTATTGTGTGCCGGCGGCGGTGCCACTACTGCCCGATTATAACCATAAGTTGGCGCTGATTGTGATACGAACACTGTCGGCCGTCGGTACATATCGCCTTGAGCGTATATGTCCTGTTGTAGCATAGCAGCTGTTGCTGTCACTGCCGAATTTGGTGATCCACCGAGCGGTGTCGTATTTGACGGATGTTGCTGCTGCTGATGTTGCTGTTGCTGCTGCTGCTGCTGCTGTTGTTGCGGTGGCGGCGGTTGTTGGGATGATTGCGCTGTTGTCACCACAGCCTGTTGACGATAAACCGGCGCACCCCATGAAGGAGTACCTCCTCCACCTCCTGCGGATGACGAAGAGCTCTTTGTGTGTGCTACCGGTGGAGCGACGCCATTTGGCTGCTGTTGTTGTATAACGTAAGCTGCAGACGAAGCTGTCGAAGTAACTTCACGCTTATGATGTGCCGGTGGCGCTTGGGAGCTTGCAGCCCACGATGAACGTTTGCTGTCCATGTGTTGAGCCGTCGGTGGTGGCGGATACTCATAGAACTCAGTAGGCTCCTGCTTCGTAGGCAAATGCGGCAAGCTCGCCGGTACGGTTGACGACGTTGATGATGGATGCTGATGCAGGCCATTGGGGTTGTTGTTGTTTGAATTGGCTGGTATATAACATTCATTCTGCGCCATGGCTAAAATGCGCTTCTTCTGAGATTGCCCTGGTTCATATTTAACACTTGGTTGCTGTTGATAATGATGTTGCTGTTGCTGTTGTTGTTGCTGCTGCTGCTGTTGCTGCGAATGGTGATGATGTTGCTGTTTGGGGCTATGGTCTCCTCCGCCACCGCCACCGCCACCGACTACGACGTGACTGCCGCGACGACGCAGTTCTTCGTTGTTGATGTTGTCATTTTCACCTACGGTAACGCATGGAATTACTAATTGTATATGTTTGTGTCGAGAAGTTGATGAGGAAGGGACGCAGGACGAAATGGATGTAATGGAAGACGCCGATTTAGGAGCGGCAATATTGCTGGTCACGTGGTGGCCAGCGAGGCTGCTGTAGTGCGAATTCGATGTAGAAGTGGAAGTAGAATTGGATGCGGTGGAGGAGGAATTGTGTGAAATGTTTGAATTAATGCTCGCATGATGCATCTGCTGTTGCTGTTGCTGTTGCTGTTGCTGCTGTGAATGCAAACTTGGGTGATGCTGCATGGTGCCATGTTGCAGTGGTTGCTGATGGTGCTGCTGTTGCGCTATTGTATGATGTTGGTGCTGTTGTTGTTGCTGTTGCTGTTGTTGCTGTGCTGCGCCATGGGAATGATGTTGAATTTGCTGATGCTGCTGTTGATGGCCTTGATGTGTTTGGACAGCAGAGCATGAGGAGCCCATTTCAGTTCCTGCACCATAAACAGTTCCACTTCCGCTTCCGGCTGCTGTTGCTGCTTTATTTGCAGCGCCAAACTGGCTACTACTGATATTGCTACTACTATTGTTACTACTGTTATTAATACTACTGCTACTATTACTACATTTACTTGCAACATGTTGTTGTTGATGAGAATGAGCGACATGTTGCATTTGTGAGTGATTGTAATTATTAGTAGATGTTGATGATGATGATGATGAGGAAGAATTTGTAGCTGATGCATTACCATAAATTGCCTGATGTTGGTGATGATGCGGTTGCTGAGGCTGATTGTTATGATGATGGTGCTGCGGCTGTTGTTGTTGATGCTGATGCTGGTGCTGCTGCTGCTGTTGTTGTTGTTGGTGTTGCTGCTGTTGGTGATGAATGTGCTGTTGTTGCTGTTGCTGTTGCTGTTGAACATGTTGTTGTTGCTGTTGCTGCTGTTGCGGCGGCTGATGCGCATGCATATGGTGATGATGGCTACTATTGCGACAGTTCAACGAGGTTGACGATGACGACTGTTGCAGCATCGTTGAATGTGTCTGCGACTGAGCGTGTGCGCGTTGCTTGATGGGAGCAGCAGCTACTGCCGGCGGATCTATGCCTTCGTCTTCGCTATCTGATATAGTGATGACAGCTGTCGGCGACGGAGTGTCGTGTATTGTAATGGTTTGTTGCTTTACAATGGCGCTTTGCTGTTGATGTTGCTGATGGTGTTGCTGTTGCGCATGCGCATGCGGATGAGCATGATGTTGTGTATGTTGTTGCGGAGGATGATGGTAGTTGCCTCCACCACTGCTGCCACAATGATTGACAATATGCTGATTTCCAGTATTGTATGATGAGTGTCCGCCACCGTTGCCACCACTGCTGATGACATGTTGTTGATTGGTATTGCTGTGATGGTGATGACTGCCGTTGCTGTTTCCGCTAACAATATCTGTAACAGAGATTAAATTATAATTACTCTCTGATCTATTGAAATCTTGTGAGAAATTACTGCTGCCCGGAGCCGAAGCTGCAACAATTGCGCCACTGCTATTGTTTCCGCCATTGCCGCCATTGTAATTACCGTAATTGCAGTTGTGATGACTATGGTACTGCGGTGACAAATGAGATGTGCGATTATATCGCTGTTGATGCGGCGGTGAGCTTTCTTTGACCCGCTTTTTCACTGGCGACAATTGATTGCTCTCCTTCTTGTCGTGACGGGGAACGCGATAAGAAGAACTACCTTTGCTGTATGTGGAATGTGAGTGTGGAAGATAATTAGTTATCTACACAGTAAGTGCATGCTTTCTAAAATACTGAAATAAAATGAAACACTTACACCATGTGATGGATTGGCGACTCCTTTTTGAGATCATTACGCGGTATATTCAAATGATGCTTCGGATAGATTTCTTCTACATTTAAAAATGGTGCCGAATCGACGATCAACGAGTGTGCAGGGGCTTGTTGAGGCCATGAAGGTACCAGTGCCATCTGTCGACCGCCTTGTGGCCAGGCAACACCGCTGGCTTGAACACGATTTGTTAACAGCATTCGCTGACCGGAAGATGGTTCAACCATTGATACCGGGACCGGTACATTAACGTACTGTTGTGGAGGAACCTGATTAGAAGTTAATCAGAAAATAAACGGGCGATAGAGGGAGAGAGAGGTAATTTGAAAAACGTACTTGAAGAGGAGGTTGCATGGTGGCGCTACCAACCACAACATGCTTAGTTGGACTCGGCATAGCCTGATACGAAGGTGGACACAAAATGTTTGAGACCAATTGATGCTGAAAGCTGTCGCTGCGTCCCTGAGCGTATTGTCGACCAACATTACGGCCGCCATATATCTGATAAAGACCCTCATAGGCTAGAGGACGTTCACGTACCAAACGCTGCACCTGGCTTGTCAACTGATTATTGATAGTGAAGGTCATATTTTCAGTAGTGCTCGGCACAAAATTAGTCACAAGGGTAGAAGTAGGTTGCACGCTGTTTTAACAAAAGACGATGATATTGTTGTTGTTAAAAATATGGGAGTTACGAATATTTAAGTTTGAAACGTACGTATGAAAATCGCCTCGTCTGCAGACTTCCATCATCTGCACGGAAGCCTTGACATTATTGCAATAGACGTAGTCTACCAAATGAGTCAAGCGAGTAAATGAATGATTCAATGCTTCGGCGGGCGTCAAGCGGCGTTCCTGATCAATGGTCAGCATACGTTTCAATAAATCGATAAATTCCCGACGATCTGTCTTTTCAGCCAACAATTGTCCTCCCTCCAAATCGGTGGGAACATTCACTTGACCAATGTCATCGAGACAATTGAAAATATACTTTCTTGCTTCTTTGCTCTTTGTATTTGTCTCCGCCTCATGTTCCTCCGTCGTTTTTAGACGCCAGAATGGATACGTAGAATCTACATCACGGTAAAAGAATTTCGATGTTTTTGAGGCGCTATTCAGCATATGCTCGGTGGGCAGACCCTGCGTTTGTGATATGTATCTAAATTAACGATAAATAGAATGTGAAATTCATATTGCAAAACAGCTCATTCCGTAACAGCGCAAGGACACAAAAATATTTACCTAATTTGATCAAATTCGGATGATCCCGGATACAGTGGCCAACCTAAAAATAGTTCAGCTACGACACAGCCCAACGACCACATATCAATAGCTTCGCAAAAGGGCAAGCCGAGAATTATTTCCGGAGCTCGGTAATAACGAGATTGCAAATAAGTATTGCATACCGTTTTGCTTACATGCGAAGCACTACCGAAATCTATCACTTTAACCCTGTAGGGTTGCCTCACCGGATCCACCAACATGATGTTTTCGGGCTTTAAATCTGCATGAATCAGACCTAGTTGCTTCAGCTTAAGCAGAGCTGTAAGTACCTGCAACGAACCCAATAAGAAATAATTCATCTTAAGCAATCCCTCAAGCCCGAGCTTACCTGCTCCAATATTGGTCGTATGTATTTCAAAGGAAGCGGCGAGAATTTATTTTGTTTCAGAAAGTCATATAAATTCTGCTCCAGCATCTCAAACACCAGGCAGGTGTGATTTTTGTGCTGGAAGCATTCGAAGGCACGCACAAAATTGAACTCGTCTGCATTCTCTTGGCTCAAACGTGAAAGAATTGAGACTTCAATTTGACCTTGACGTGCATACGAAGGATGGTTTTTCAAAATTTTAATGGCAACAATTTCGGAAGTGCCTCGTTTCCAACACTTCACCACTTGACCAAAAGTGCCACGGCCAAGAAATTCCAGAACCTAAGCAATGACGAGAATAGCAATAAATATATAGGTAAAAACCTTTCAGGACCATTTACTAACCTCATATTCTGCAGACAGTGAATACAGAACTTCATGTTGTACCAGCTGATAATCACCATCGGCTCCACTGCTCGACCGTTTACTGGGGGGCTGCGTGTTAGCGTGCCCCCCAGAAGTTGCTACTTTCGTATGCGCCGTCTTGTGGCCGTTCGATGCGTTGGGATTGCTCGAGGGAGCCGTTATAGTACTGCTGATAACACCAACGTTTTCGTCAGAACAAGCAACGTCTCCGCAAATGCTGCCACCACTAGATAATCTTGCTAATCCTCCAGCTATCGCTCTAATACTGGATGGTCCAGTCTCTCGAACAGCACTGACGCTGGAAGATAACGCGTCTGAGGACTCGACACAACCACACTCACAAACTGAGAGAAGTGGAGGGGAAGGGGGCGGTTATTAAATGTATTAATTATATATTATATAATCAATAATATACGCGAGGTATTTCATTTTTTATAAAAGCAATCGCTGCCTTGAAACGCACCTGCCAAAAAATGTCCGCAGAAGTTTCAAAAAAAAAATATATATAAGAGGATGTATAGCTTTTTGTGATCAAACTTATATTAAAATATTTAAAAAAAACGTTTAAGCTTTCTGGAAAGAAGCTTCTTGTTGCATTTGTATAATCTTATAATTCTTAAAACTTTAGGACTTTCGTCGCATCAAACGACATTTTTCAATTTATTAGAATTAGAATTTATTAAAACTTTTAATAATTAATTCTATTAAAACTATTTCTTAAATTTGTATTAATTCCATAAACGAGCCACGTAAACAATAATGTTCAACATCGTTAAAAGCGTCTGAAGCAACTGAGAAAAATTGTTACAAAATGTTCTTTAGAAAACAGAAAGAATAGAATCGAGATGATTTCTGTTTAAGAAAAGTAATTATCTTGCATGGATGTGACGCGTCCATATCGCAAACGCTGTTTTATCACCAAGGAATAGGAAATTATTGAATAGGAAAGACGCAGAAAAATTGTTTATGAAAATCAGCAAAATGAAGACGAAGAAGAAAATAAATATATTTCTATTATTATATTCCATTTTCTTGTTTATCAATCCCTTCGAAATTAATATTTGTCGTTATAAAAGAATACGATGATGTAATTCATAAAAGGAAAAATATACGGGGTGTTGTCTACATGACAAAAATAAATTGTATGTAAAAGAAAAATTAAATATATATTTGTTTACATTTCATCAAACGCATTTACGAAATGACGCGTGGAGAAAAATTGAAAGGGAAAATTATGGGTTTTTTTAAAAAGGCGAGCTAATTCTTTTAGTTTTCATTACAAATGTTTAAATATTCAGAATATCTTCAATCGAAATGACTGAATCGTATAATTTTTCGGATGGATTTTCTTCATACAAATTGATCTTAGGCGATAGATGGTATGGTGTATCTATGGTGTATACTATGTTCAGTATGGTGAATATTTTCAGTCTAGCTTTGATTTGCTTTTTAATAATTTTTATACAATTCAAATGAAAATTTTGTGGAATATTTTAAGAAACCATAATGTGAAGAATTATATTAGTATTATTAATTTATGGCATCAGAAATAATTGCTTTATTGTTTTAAAATTGTCATTATTTTTTTTAATGATTACGATTTTTCTGCAAGGCAATAAAAGATTGACTATGTCCTTTTTGTTCAGCGACTGTGATTGCTCCCATTGATGATACATTAAAAAATATTTTGGTTAGAGAATTATTTATTTTAAAAATTAAGTATGATTAGTATTTTCTCATATATAAAGATAAAAATAATCGTACATTTCAAAAGACAAACACTAACAAAATGAAATCGCAGTAAAGTGAACACATTTTGAATAGCACAGCCAAACTCATTCAAATCTGCGTGCGTATGGCCTGAAAAAATAAATACTATCGCATCGACAACAACGACTACAACAACAACAACTGGCCGATCTCACAAAGTATGTCTCGAAGGCAATAAACTTTCCCGCTCTAATCGCATCAATTAAACTTGAGTTCACAAATCAACAACGTGACGCCGTACGACGCAGTTGAGACGTTGGCTGAACTCAACTAGACCAACCATTTTACTGCATGAAATCGCAGTAATTGGCACCAAGAATACAAGTGGAGGATGGATTCCGCGACACCGCGATGCCGCAGTGCCAGAAAGAGAAGCAGACGAAACCAATAGCTGCGCGTTTAATACGGTCGAAGCTGCAAATGCCGTCGAACTGAATTCAACTTTATGCACATCAAACAAAATTGTTGCAGCATTTGTTGCATGTACGAATATCGAAATAAAGAGGGAGGTAATAAATGTGAAAAAAACTAACTAGAGAAAGAAGGCGTAAGAGAAATCGGAAATAGAAAAGCGTAGATAATAAAAAAACTCTTTGAGCGAGAGCATTGCAGCAAACTACTGCTCTGTTTGTTGCTGTGCAGCAGGCATTCGAGTAAATAAATATATACACAATTTGTTTTTGTTATTTTTCAATTAGTTTGTTCGTGGCTTTGTTATGAATTTTCATAAGAATGTGTGTGTGTCCGTGAGTTTGTGTGTTTCTATATGCCAATAAACACCCAACATGTTGCTCTTCTTATTATTTCTATTGCTCTTTTTTTTCTACTTTACTGAGATTATTGTTTATCAATTTCGAGAGAATTCAATTTACCAAGATTAATTTCAAAGAAAAATCTCTGAATAAAACAAAATATAAATATCAATATATAGTTGATATATATAAAGTTTTGAGCTCGATTTACAAATACTAAGCCGTGTCTTATGTGATTTGATAATTCCTATCTCCGAACAAATGACAAATACAGGTATGGTAAATGACAATTACATAAAATACCAACAATCGCATTTTTCCTACTAGTTGTTTAAGATCTCCTCTATCCTAAAACAAACGAGAGACATTAAACGATATGTCATACCATTCGTTTTAGCAAATATTTTAAAGACTTTTTGCCCGATTAAAAACGTAACGACTGTAATCAGAAATTCACACATTTACAATACCTTTTTATACCATACACCCGAATGAGTAAGGTATATTCACCTTGTGCTCCCATTTCTAACGCATTTACACTAAACCCACCGCCAATTATTATATACCTATTCCTGCATCACCCTCGGTGAAAATTGAACGGCAATTTATATGTTAATATTTAAAATTCATTATAATCATTTGATCGTAATAATCATTTATGTCATTTTATCATTTCTGTCGACAAGGTTTCAAACTAATGCAGAGCGAACCAATTCTGATTGCTTTCTCTTTGGAACTATCGCTCTCTTAAGTCTGAAAGGATTTAATTTCAACACCAATTTCAACACTTTTGAAATATTTTTTATTATCGGTAAAATAATTTTATTATATCGGTAATTTTTTTATTCTTTTTAGCCTTGTGTATTTGCATCTTCGTTCACCCCGAA
This sequence comes from Physocephala rufipes, assembly GCA_963966595.1. NCBI lineage: Eukaryota > Metazoa > Arthropoda > Insecta > Diptera > Conopidae > Physocephala > Physocephala rufipes. Next base: position 39,777,858 of record OZ016503.1, on the reverse strand, counting down.
CTCTTTGAATGTAATTTAAAATTTTGAAAAAGATTAATTCTTTGGCAAGTTTCAGTTTCAGTTGAATTTTATACGTATAAGGTTTTATATGATAACATAAAATTATTAATAATTTAATTAGATTCTAGACGCTAGACACAAGTTTCGATAAGAGTAAATAAACAAATTGACTTTAGTATGTCATCGATTTTAATTAAACAATATAAAAAACGAAATAAAGAAAAGAAAAAGCAGAAAAGAAGAATAAGATGTTAAAAAAATTAATTTTTTTTATTATTGTTATTAGTCTGACCTCAGTTTCTCCCTGTATTGTTGCTACTTTGTGTATATTTTTTATGTGTTATTTAAAAGCTCGATTGTCACTTGTTTACTTTCGTTTTTTAATTATCTTCGTTGAAGGTTCGAAATATGGGATCGTGGAGAAAAAGAAAGCTCTTTTATACGACAAACACACACTAAACAACCACAAACCAATCAACTATATGGGAATACCTCTACGACCTCGCAACCACATCCTCAACCTCTTTCAAAACGAATAACGAATGCCAATAATAGTTGTTTATTCAAACAATATTTGAAAACCGAACCGTCTATTAGACAAGAAATTTCTTTTTTATGAGACAATTTAAATTAGCAAAAACCACCAAAATCTTCAAAAACTCGACGTGAAATTTAACTTTCACGTTTGATAATTTAATTTCAATGAATAGAGTTTTTAATATTCGTAAACCCCAATTCATAATTCATCTACCAAAACTCAGGTGATTTTACCGGTACATAAGCGCAATACTCTAATGCTATGTCTCCACCGCAGATGTCTCCACCGCACCGCAGATTACCAAGCAGGTTATCGAGACTTTTTGGGTTATCTCGCTAACCTTGCTTGATTTTGCATGTTTGTCCATACAATATTTAACCTTTTCACATTCTGGTTTAAGAATAAATCGAGGAAAAAAGCCGAAAATAATTCGTCTACAACACTGAGAATACGGAGGGAATTTATGAAAAATGCTCCTTTGAAGTAAAATGCAACTGGCACCAGGGTTGAATTTTTAGAATTAATCATATTTTTGTATTGATATTTAAAGCATACTTGTCAAATAAATGAGAGAATTAAACTTGCAAGACAGTGAAAAGTAAAAATCCAGCTCAATCTATTCTTAACAACAATAAGCACACAAACATTTAACAAGATTAAACACATTACAAGATTGAATTATTGAAATCGTGACGTTGATATCTCTTCATAAAAAATATACCAAACGTGCCCTGGACAAAGACCGTTACGACGTTAAACGTCAAGCGCTAAGTATAAAAAGAGTTATGACGACTTCCTGATATCATTCAATAAACAAGGAAACAATAGGAATACAAAAAAAGTCTGACTGCTGTTATCTCGCGACATTTACGCTGTTTTGGGCAATAACAAAAATTGTAAGGTGGAACGCAAATAAATGGTGTTAACAAATATGAACCACGTCAATCATTTCAAGGAAAATAGAAACGCAGTTTACCGACAAAGGACAAACACATAAAGATGAACTAATAGAAAAAAGTAAGACAGAGGTAGAAATACGGGTTACAGAAGCACGAGGCCACCGCAAGTGACAGCGGGTATGATACTATGCTGAAGGTTCATATATGTTCTAAATGACCCACCCTCAGATTGATGGAATCAAGTATTTTTTCAAATTGCCTTTATCGCCAAGATAATCCTTCATATTTTCTTCATTCCTCCGATCCTTCGATTTCCCTAACTCTTTTCTCGATATATATCTCTCTATCTATCTCTCTATCAACCTTCCTTTGTCTTATTCCTCAGATTTCCTAATTTATGCTCAACACAAAAAAATTTTTGTAATATTTCGTAAAAAATGAACAGGAAATTGGTAAAGAAATTATTAAGCACTTATTTTTTGAGAAGACACAAATTTAAGAGATCATGAAAACCAAGAAGAAAATTGTAAACAGCGGAAGAGGAAATAATGTAATTACAAAAAATATATTTGATTTTTATATTAATGAATCTATCGAACGACAATAAGAAAACAGTTTAAAACCCGTTAAATATTTGTAATAAAATTTATTCCAACCATAAGTTTTGTAAGTAAAAAATTTTATTACACGCATGAAGTAAAATTCAACGAGGAAGTGATAGATAGAGAGAAAGGGAGAGAGAGAGGGAGAAAGAAAAATATAGATGAAAAGATAGAGAGAGAAACAGAGAGTGATAGAGGAAGACATGCACGAAGAAAAAAGCAGGAATTGACATAAATGAAACCCAAGCTCCGTAGCAAAGCATTGCATGGAATGGAATGACATGGAATGAAAGGAAGGTGAGGCACAAACGCATACACAAACCAACAAACATATAAAAGCAAACGTAACATAGTCATATAAAAAAGTGCAATAAAATAGATTGTAAACAATTTATTAATTTACTAAAAAGAAAAGCGGAAGAGAAACTTTCCTTACAGATTACAGTCTCAGCTAGGCCCCGTACAGTGCACGTACCACAAAATATGTTTACAGTCCAATGGATAAATAGCAAACAGTTAGCGAGAAAAAGAACGATAGAGATAGATGGGGAGAGAGAGAAAGAGAGAGCACGATACTTAAGTACCTGTTGGTGCTATTAATTGCTATCGCTTCTGGGTATTAAATGTTTTAGAAAGTATTCGATTGCTGTTCTTGTGATTAAAAAAGGAAGCAGGAATGAGGAAAATAAAATCAATACTTTTATTCTATTATTTATGCATCTGGGTGAGTTGCATTCGTTACATTCATACCACACAAAAACTTGTTCCAGTCAGATCAAAACTAAGAGCAAGTGGTGAAATGAAGAAACAACAATTACGACAATCCATCGCATGGAGAATTACTAACAACCTCGATTAAAATGATTAAAATCAAAGGCCAGACATTTTTGCTGTTTGTATCTTTATTTTGATCTCATTCCATCTACCTCGTGAGAATGTCTGTCCATTTGACAATTCTCACCATTCCGTTCAACAATCGTCTGAATGCGAAGTGAGAGAAGGAAATGATAAAGTTGAACAAATATCTGAAAGTCATCACTGTTAGAAAAAAGAATATGAATAAATATGAGACGCATCATATGCAGAATTGTGTCTCAACCGGCTACCCGATTCCTAACCTAGCCTAACCGATTTATATGGACTCAGCTGAATGAATATGAAATGTCATAATCTAGTTCGACAGTGGATCATATACAAAGGTGAAGTAGGAGAAAAGGAATTTTCGTAAAGTATTTCAGAGAGTTAAAAGTGTAGACAACAGGCAATTTGTAAATGAGAGCAGAAACGAATAATGATTTTGATATTGTAATAATCAAGAATGTAATGATTTTAATGTCTTCTTCTATACTATTCTAGCATATGTCGTCAGTGCTGGCGCGTGGGCGGACATAGAGCGAAAGTAATGGAAACAGATTGCCATCATTTTCAGTGACCGCTACAAAAGACGCATGCAGTTGTTTTTTAAAGGAAACCTTAAAACCATAAAGGCGTTTATGACACATAATTACTTCTACATATATATCTTTCTCCTTCTATCAAAAACTGAATTGCTTTAGCTAAATTGAAGTTTCTGAAATCATAAAGCCTTTACAAAAGTTTTACAAAATTTATTTTCTTTTATGACATATTTTGTAATAATAAATTTTATTGAATTTGATCGATATTTTTTGTAAAAATACATTTGCGTGTCATGTCATATTATCGATTTTAGTCAGGAACGATACAGAGCTTGGGGTGAAAGTGTTATGTTGGTTTGGTTACGAATGCATTTAGAATTAATTTATAATAAATAATTAGTGTATGGAAGTGATTAAAGAAAACTCGTTTTCACTTCTCTAAACGAAAACAAACTAACGAGAATATTTTATACAATTTTTCAAGAGGTTTTTCAATTCGGAACGTGTGCCTTTAGCTATTTATTATTAATTGAAAAAATTTACTAATGATAGAAATCCTTCCATAAAAATCTGAGGTCTGGCTTTCTAATCGTCAAGTAACGTTATCAGGAGAATTATTTTATTGTAGATTCCATAAAAAACGAATTATTTAATCTTACTCCTTCGAAACCACGTTCACATTCAAAATAAACGTGCCATTTTATTTCAAAAGCATAAACCCTGACATTATTAAAAATTTATACTTTGCCTTTTAGGAATGTTTATTATTCATTATAAATAAAACAAATATTTCGATATCGTCAGGTCGATTAAGTCAATGAAGGAAAATAAAAAACTCTTGCGTTCTATATTTCAAACACATTAAATAATTTCCCTCTAGGTTTTCCAAATAATGCCAACTTTTAATAATGCTAACTGCCTCGTATACTTTCCCACAAAAACTCGTTACGAAAACGAAAAGTAAATATTGTTGAAATAAAATCAAAACTGTTTAGAGACATGCAAAACCCTGTAACAATAATTCCTATTTTTCTTATAAATTTTAAAAATATGACTCGCTATAGCGCTTAATATAGGTCTTTGACGTATGTGCACACTCGCTAATTTTATAATAAACGAATAAATAGAAAGGAACTAACGGCAGGCGACACAATGATCAAAGAACTAAACGAGCCACGACCAACTCGACGATGGCGTTTGTTCATTCATTTCAAAAACTTTTTGCTTTGCTTTGCATTGGTGAAACTAGAAACCAACAGCGATGTATGACGCTTATCCGCGACCCTCCTTCTTCCCCCTCCCCAAACCCATTTCAGTTGCAAATACGATGCAGTGGCGATGTATTGTTTCTAGTTGTTGCTAGTTTTTTCCATTGCTGCTCAGCGGAACATGTGATTAATGAATAGACGCTTAGTTGGTCCCTTACAACTATTACTGATTACAACAAAACCTAATTATAACTGCTAGTTTATACATCGCAAGTTGCATGAAGTTGCCAGGCCATGCTTAAAACGCAACAACAATAAAATCACTAATAAAATAATTAATTATAATTTCGTTTCGTTTTTTTTAATGCAAATGGACTCATTAAATCAAAACTAATGATAATGTTTTCTTCGCAATTTCAAATTTATTAATGATCTTTGATTGTATTTTTTAATTTACAAAATTCAATTTTTTAATGATTTCATATTTAAAACTGACGTTTTCAATACTGCATGTGTCAGACAACGTTATCCATTAAAACGTTCAACTACGAAATCGAATGGAACGATTACAAATGTTGGAAACGAGTGCAGTGAAGCCTCATACCGATCTGATTCCACAACAACAACAACGTCAACAACCAAGAGCACCTCACTACGTTAAGGCTACATAAATTGCAAAGCGCTTGATGCACTCGTTACTTCGACCCAAAAACAGAGATGCAGGGTTGCAAACTGTTTGTGGCAATACGAAAAAAAAACTCCCGCGAACTGTTAAAAAAATTATAAACAACAATTTCAACATTCCCAATTCGGTTTTTGGGCAGTTTCTATGCTTATTTCAATAGTACTATTATTGACCATTAGTATTACTAATTTCAATATAATTGAGAAAGGATTTCATTTATCTAAGGAAATATATTAATTCACAGAAAATTACAAAATTGTACAATTATATGAAGCTCATATTTAATAAGAATTTAAGTTAATATTCAATTATATTTAAAATTATTAAGATTTTCAATATAAGAATAATAGTTTGCAAAAAACAATAATAAGAGAATTATTAAATGAATCAAGAGCTAAAATGAGGAGAGTGGATGGGGGCGAATCACTGTGGGTAACGCGTCCTTCAAGATACTACTAAACTAACATAAACTCGGATGACCCTCGACACGAGGCTTTGGTGATAATATTGGCAACATTTAAAAGATAAAACGCGTTACGAAGAGAGGGAGAGAGAGAGAAAGTAAGCAGGAAAACAAAAAAAGGCACATTTTGGAAGAGAGCATGAAATTATACCAAAAAATAAGCATAAAGACAATTAAAATGAAACTAACGCTAACGAAAGAACTTAAGAATTATTTAAGGGAACAGGCACTTTGGGCTGAATCCAACAGGCAAGCAAATACACCCGACGCATCTATAAAGAAGCAGGTACCAAAGAGGAAGAAAAATCAAAAACAATGAAATAATGAAGAGAGATCTAAGTGAAACTTAAAACCTCAATTGAGGTCATGCGAAGAACAAAGAAAAAAATTTCATTGCGATGGAAACTGTTTACAACAACATAATCGACGGCAGCAATTTGTGCGAGAGAAAAGCGAAATATCGCTATGATGTCGTCCCCAACGTACAACAAAATCAAGAGCACAAACAAATAAACCAACAAATAAAACAAAAGCATAACAGCACCAACAACAAGGAATTTATTCAAATTCATTGCAAATTACATCATTGCATTTGTGTGTACCGCGATATTTTATGTATTACAAGTCAGGCATTGCCACTCAAGTCGAGTCAATGAACGCCGAGTAGGCCTATCTCTACTTCTTTCTCCCTCTCCCGCTCTGCTTCGCCGCCAATAACTCTAACCATCTATTTCTTTCCCTCTCTCTCTCCTATTTCATTTTTTCCTATTGTTAGTCAGTCGGCGCTTTCGTTAGTACGTTTGGATATCATATTTCCAATAGAATTATTTAAGAGAATAAAAGAATTATTTAAAAGAAGGAACAGCGATATAGAGACAGCGAAAAGATAGAGAAACATATTTTGAATAGTGCATAGAAATGCTTGAAATATGCTTAACAAGCGAACTTTCCCCTTCTGCAGGTTCTTCGAACTTGATTGAGTAATATAAAAATATAAGATGATTTTATCAAATTTTTAATTAACCCTGTCTATAACCCCTTCCCGTCCCCGACGACTAATAGTTGCGTCATAACTATTAATTGTGCCGTACAGTATTCGCAACAATTTTTGCCGGCTATGCCGAGCCAAACCAAGCCAAGCCAAACCAAACAATCTATCTAGAACAGGGATTCCCAAACTATTTTGGACAAACGACCCCTTTTCCAAAATGAGCTGTTACCTCAGACCCCCATGGCCAAATTACTTCCTTTTAAAATTAACCCCTTTATTCATAATGGTATGCTGACTTAAAACAGCTGCCACAGAGTGATATTTCTTACTAAAACACTAATTATTCTCAGTACACGTAACACAACATAATTAAAATTTGCCTACCTATTTTGAAAGTTCAAAATAAGAACTTGTGCTAATTTATCTTGTGTTTAATAGGGGTCGATTTTTAGACCTCGTCGACCCCCAAAACTAGTTTTCGTTTATGCCGACCCCTAGGAAACTGATATCGACCCCAGGGGGTCGATATCGACCACTTTGGGAAACCCTGATCTAGAACATGAGTTCAAAGTTCATTTACTTATTTCTTTGTTTTGCGCGCTCACCCATTAATGTGTATGTATGCATGATGTTCGCTTGAAAGTGTTTGTGCATTCATTTATTCATCCTTACACAGCAATATTCTAATTTTATAAAGTAGATTAAGCGAAATCTCGTATGAAATAATGAATGATAGAATGTCGTGTGATATTTTTTTTTTCGAAAAATATAAACGAATATTTTTAGAAAATTCACAAGTATTTATTTACAGAATCTCATTTCTTTTGACATTTCCTGATATTTTCTTAAAAAATTATCTTTCGAATTGTCGCAGAAATAATCATTTCCAATATATCTTTAATTTGTAAGACAAAAGACTTAAGTTTTTATTACCGAATACCTCTGAAAGGAAATCATAATCTCCCCACTGTTACTCTAATCGTTCATATGCAGTCTCTCTTTCTCTTTGGCTCTGTTATTATTTTTTTTTTTGCTTTCAATTTAATACGAGTAAATTCTCTTGACACGTAGTTGGTGATAAAGTTCGTTGTTCTGTTACTGTTTTGTTGTCACTCTTTTATTTTTATACTCGTCGCTCGTTACCAGTAAGTGAAATGCAAATTTCATTTTGAAAAATGCACTTACGTGGCAAACGAAGCCAACAAAAAACCGCACGTCATGCGTATGTACCGGATGCATTTACGCAATCATATATAACGGTACGAATGCATCTGCACACACACGCAAACACACAAATGCATTGAATGCATTTTGAATGGGTGAATGTAATTTGCACGGATTCGCAGCGACAATACCGTAACAAAAACGCCAAAGAATCACGGCAATGTTTTCCTTGTATGTTTAAATGCAAAATAATTATTTTTATAAATATACAATTTTGAAAAACAAATTTGTTATCAACTTAATTTCTTCCTGCCCTCATCCGCCTTCTCTTCTCATCCTCATCGTCTATCAGAATATATTTAATGTTTCTAACCTAATTTTCAGATCCATAAAAATTTTAATAAAAACGGTAAAATATTAGATTCAAAAAATTTTATATAAAAAACTTTCTTTCGTACACTCATTATTTCGCTCAATCCTTTCTGATATACTTACTAATCATTACGAATATGTTTCACGTTTTTTCGAAATTATGTTTAGTTTTGTCATTCCAATTAGCGTGAATCGCATAGATGTGAGATTTTTTGATTAAAACCAAACCCTAATAATTATTGAAACAATTCCAGCTATAATTGATTGGTAGCCGTATGTTTAAGAAGTCTCTGAAATAGATCTGAAAGAGGACAAATTCATCCTACAAATTCAAAAAACATCGAAAAGCAAACTCGATGATTATTCCAATATAATTTTGTGTAAATATTCTTTGATGAATTGAATGAAACTCCAGGATTGAGTGTTAACATTAATTAAGAAATAGGCAAGAACAGACGAAAGGGGCAATAGAGTTAATCTACTACTGAGTAAAATGAGAAAATGAACATGGTTGATTGGTTTTGATGATTGTGCTGTTGGCAGTTTAATCACCTTACACATTGATTAGTTTGTTAGATGGATAAGATACATAGATGGTAAGTTGGTTCATTGCCTCATTCGAAAATATGACCTTCACATGCGTTGTTGTCACAAGCTACCTTTCCACCTAAAGAAAACTTTCCCTTTTTCTTGAAGGAAAAGACGCAATTTCGCCTGAGCGAACAAACGGAACGTACACTCGCTACACGCAGTCCATCAGTTTGTTTGAATGTTTGTCAATTCGTTTGTTTGTCTGCATATGTGTTAGTTGGTTACATTGGATTTAGGTTCACCATTTCCGAGTGCAATGACTTCGAATCGATTTTAAATTTCGATTTTGAAAGACGATAAAAACGATGACGGTGAACGAGTTTATTCATCAAAATGCAAATCAAAACCTTTTATGTTTATTTTTTTGCTTTCCCCCCCATAAAATTAGCCAGTTTTTTATGTAAATTTAATGGAAACTCCATGCAATTCTGTTTTGTGGAATATAAAAAAGTAAGAAATAAATTATAGCTTAAATTGTAAAATTATGCAGTTTAAAAAACCGTAAATTTTTATTAATTTTTTGACATTTCTCTCATTAAAAATCCTACATTAATTACTGAATATTAAAAAGTTATTCTTATCTCGAAATATCTTTTATAACGTTACTTTCTTCTTATCTTACGACAAGCAAAATTAGAAACAGTCTCCTTTAAATATTTATCACTTCTTCGTTTGAGAGACAGATTTCATTTTATGAAAGTCGTCAAAGTCTGAGGAACGAATGGAGAAACTGCGACGCTGACTTCGACGCTGGCTGAATTTGGAAGAGTGGTGTTTAATAACGAGCTGTCGAAGCAGAGAAAAATTACGGAAAACCCAGAAGGGGAAACGAAGAAACGCCTTCATTCGTTTTGCGCAACAAGGCCCTTACCTTTTAAATAAAAATAAATAGGAAAATACCCAAAACTATTAAACAAAATTGTTATTTCATGCTTAATTTTTAAACCAGTGGAATATATTATTTCGTTTACTAATTTCGAAATTTTTAAAAATGGAATCTAAAGTTGTAAGCATCAACAGAGTTTGAAAGACATTGTCGTAACATCTGAAATTGTTTTATGGATCATTAATTATGAACGACTGTCAGTGGTCTTTAACTCTTTTCTTTGCATGTTGTTTTCGCTTCTTTAGTTCTTCTTCATTTCAATTTTAGTCGTTGCAGCAACACACAATTATAAAAACGTCTTACTTTATCGTTTACTAATTATAAATTGATTATACTCTTTTTCTGAAAACGATCACAAATAATAAACCGATTAAAAAAAACAACGTTTAAAATTAATGATTTTGAAGTTTTTGAAAAATTCATAATTACAAATTATTACAACTTGTTTTGCAGATCATAAACACATTGATAAAAATAAATTTCGGCCCACTTTAAAAAATAAAATAAATAAATTTTCTGACCCGTTCAGAAATAGAATGAATGCAGAGAATGCAGCGCGCAGACGGCGCTCGATCATGTAAGAAAAAACTATTTGGAAAGAGGCCAACATAAGATAATCTTACAAAAGAATTGCAATAATTTCACGTATGCAAATCAAATACGTGTGTGTATAATTTTTATCCACGTATTTACTCGTATGTATCTCCTTAACTATGTATCTCCTTAATCTTTCCTAGTACCAATATGAACAGTAAAAAGGGAGGAGGGTGTTGAGAATGAGGTGCAATGAAAAAAAGGATGTGACAGCTTAATAAAGCAACAATCATAAGCAATTAGTTGGACCCACGGACCGATAGGCATTAACCAAACAACCACCCCGCAAAATGCAATAAATTGGTGCGCAAAATCGGTTCAGTTCATTCCATTTCAATACGGTACGTTCCAGGCATGGAAAATTGTATAAAATTAAATTGTTGATTATATATTAAATTGTATTTAGAGTTCAACACCATTCTCGCATTGTCAGCGTTTCTCGTTTTCGTTAAAGTTAAAATTAAAACAGAAGTTGGCTCCCGTTGATGCTCGTCCAATGCCTTTGCCCCACAGAACACATCAGCAGAATGGAAGGAATCCACCGGCGAGTAATTTCCAAAATTGTAAGTTATTTTTAAAACATTGCACCTGACCTTTTTTGGTAACATTTAATCATCTTGTGAGCACCGCACATCTACTCAAACAACTCAAATGGAAGAGAAATTTATTTCGAATTTTCAGATAATTTTGGCATCGGAAGCAACAACCAAATTAATGAACCGACAATCATATAAACAAGTCCGATACTGAAATTCTCAAGAAATATTTTTTGGCAATTCTCAATAAAAATATTTATTTTTATGGCTCGCAGCTCATTCAAATTTCACTGAGTTTTACTATGTCAAAAATTGCCTTCTTGGGAAAAATATTATCACCCTTATAATGTATCACGATACGAACACGATTCGAAAACGTTGACGAACACGAAACAAAAACGAAGGCTCTGATAATGAAACCTCTTCGTTCACTTCGTTTCATTTCCAATTTATTGTTGTTGGCATCTACAGAAAATGTGCGATTGTTTACCTCCTACCACTTCTCCCCTCCTTGCATTCATAAGCAGCATGCTTCTTTGCTTTGACGATCGCATTTTTGTTATCGTCAATTTTGACAACCCTTTCGTGAAGTATTCGTGATACATTATTAAGTGATTTCCAATCGAACACGGGAATGCATGTAAAAAACAACAACAAGAATCTAGTTTTCGATTCGTGTTCGTTACGTTTTCGTTATCGTTATTTTGGCATTCTTCTTCATCATTTCTTCGTTAAATCGAAGAAAAGCGGGGAAATAGCAAAAGAAAATCGAAGATTACGTTTTCGTATCGTGATACATTATAAGGCTGTATAAATAAAATTGATAAAAATATTCATTTTCCTTTTCTGCTTATTCGCAAGAGAGAGATAGAGAGAGAAAGGATATGGAACACAGAAAGATAGCAAGCAAGATAGAATCTATTATAGAAAAAGAAGAAGAGAGGAAGTAAAACTGTTGTGAATTTTTGGGAGGGGAGGAGTGAATAAGTGGTATTTTAGGCCGTTATTACACAAACCGAAACTAATGGAAAGACTGCGACGCTGGCTTTAAGAAGACATTGGAAATTATTCTAGTATACAAAACTTTCGTTAGATTCCTTAGATAAAGTCTCTTTTCCATTAGGAATCCATTTGCTTGCGCGCAACAAAACACCCTCCCCCCTAAACAACGTCCTGAATGATACTGAATAAATTTTTACCATGCCGCTTCATTCACACCCAAGCGAAAGGTTCCTTGCTCGCGTTTTATTCACTAGCTGTTTCGTTAATATATTTCCAAAATATTCGGTCCCGCCAATTTGCTTTCCACTGGAATACACTGATAAGCACCAACAATGTTTGTTTATTCGTGCTCAACGAAATTTTATCTGCTTCTTGTCAAAAAGCTCTCAAAGCAGAGAAAAACACAAAAGAGAATCGAAAAAGCGTAGTTTCGGTTTCTGTAATAACGCCGTTAATTGCAGAATGACCGATCGACCGATTGGCCGGTGTTTTTGATGCACGAGAAACATGGCCGGATTTTGAAGAACAATTTCAGAATTATTGTTGCGTCTATTGCGGCATTTTCACAAAGAGAAACCAAATATAAGACCAACGCCAAGCTGACAACGGTGGACAGATAAGAAGACAATTTTCCACATTCCGTGCACCCCGTCATAATCTTCACCGCTACCGTAAATTTTGTAGAGCATGAAATGTAATGAGCTCAAGAATATTTTCCGCACAAGAACCAAGAAGCGGGAGTAGAGTGGTGTGAAAGGCACTTATGATATTTGTAAAAGCAACCCAAATAACGGCTCGAAGATAATACGAAGTCATTGCTCTGAAGCACTATGCGTTGCGACCCGAGCAAACTGTGAAGGAGATGTTTGGAGAATGTTTGGTGAGGGCGGGAAAACGAACTCATCCAAATTAAAATAATGAACTAATTTTATATTTCCTAGGATAAATAAGTCCTTACTTAAATGAAATTATCAATATAATGAAAAGCAAATTTATACATTTGGTGAGGACGAATGAAACACGAATGACATCCATCGTTTTGTGCTTATTTTCAAAATATCTCTGCTGTCGCGATCGCTACAACGTTATGCTAACACTTTTATCTCAAATGCGTTTAGTTTAATGTTTAGATTATTCGTTGTCTTTATCGTTTCATTAAATGGTTTTTACTGTTACCCTTCTTACATTATTGTTGTTATTGTTGGTTTGTTGTAGTGATGGTGGTACTATTGGTGCCATGTGATGCTATGCATGATGTATAAGCATGACAGTCTCTATTATTCCCAGCATGAATGCGTTGTTGCGCCTAGTTTTGCCGCCTTCCGCATATTTTCACTTTGAAAGCAGAAATGAAGAAAAACGAACAGACTTGATCTTTACATTTATATATTCTTGTCTTTTTCATTCTAGGAATTTAATCTTTAAAATATTTTTAATTACATTTTTCTTTTACACACACTCGTTTCGTTTCTTTATCTATTCTTCCACTCCGTGATTTCGTAGAGACGAAACTTTTATGACTCTTCCTCCCTGCACGCACACACACATATATATAGAACGCTTTGAAGTCTACCGAGTACGACTCTACCGAATAAGTGTCTCATTCTCCCAATGACAAAAACTGCGTAAAAACTCCGCAGTCGACGCGACTATACGATAAAATGCCAAATCCAGCCACGCATAAAAACGAAGCTATTGCTCGAACACAATGTTTTGCATGTAATTGGAGAAAATTTTAAATCCGGTTATTGCTAGACCGCGTGGGGTTTGTGCCGTAATAGCAGCTGCATCGTCGTCATCGCCATCATTTTTTTACCTCACGTTTTCATCTGTTTTCCTATTGTCACAGCATCCATCCATATGAAGCATTTTCTCAAACGTCATTTATATTTTCTTCCGTAGAAAATTGATTTTTGCATTATTTATAAAACCGTCATCGTATCCTGATTCCACCAAATTATGCATCGGTGCGTGGGTTATCTATGTATTAGGTTTTTATTTTCTCATTTATTAAGCAATTTTTCTAGCTCCATCGCCCTTACCCCATGCCACCCTGCACCGCGTCTCGACGCACCCGCACTTTCTATAATTTTAGCAATTGCTAGAATTCAGACGTCGTCGAGGATGTTATTTTCGGTCGTCGTCGTCATCTCTAATGTTGCCATCAGAAGCACTAACCCGACATGTCTTTCTTCCGTTCCGTTCGCCTTGGTATCTCCACATTATTATTGCCGTTCATTCTGTCGTCTCCAATTAATTAAAGCTCGCAGTTAGTTTACGTCGCTTTGTGTCGTATTGCTACGTTACCTACGATGTAAAAGTGATGGAGCCTTCCTGCTGCTTTTCATAGTTTTCCATAATATTATCACCTCCCGCCCACTCCCACATGCTTTGGTACCAATCACGGCGAGGTCGCTTTTGCTAAAATAAACAGGTCCCAAGTACCACGGCGCCAGCACTTAGCCACAAGACGCCCAAGTCGGGCCAGGCTGTTTCGGCTTGAGATTGCTGCGTGTTTATCGCAAATAAAAAGATTGGACGGTCGACTGTTTGAGCAGACATACACACACACAATCACATAAAAACTCGTGTACTAAGCTTGTCTATTTATTCTCGATGACACATTTTCAGTTCGTATGGTCGTTACATAAACATTCACATACACACACGTAGTCACACACACAGTTTCACGCAGTCGCACACACACTCACAAACACAATGACTCTCAATTGGCATCTGCTGCCACTACTGCTGCTTATGGTTCAGGTTGACAACTAATCGTTAATGATGACAACTTCTTTGCTTGTAAGTGCTGTTTACTTGTCTACTTACTTGTTTGTTCTATTGATGTTGTTGCTGTTGTCATTTCTTTACTAATACTACTAATACTAATGTGCTCCTAACATTACTGAGTTTCTTGTTTATTGTTGTTCGCCTGATGGTTGTTGTTATTGGTTTTATTGTTGGTGGTGATGGTGGTGGTGTTGACGCTAGAAGTTGGCTGCTGGTCCTGTTTTCGTAACCGTGTCGGTTTTCTCGTTAAAAACATTAACTTCTTTCTTGTTTTGCTTTCGTAAAAAAATGTGCAGAAGATTTTGCCTTTTAAATACATCCAGATATTTTTACATGTACTCACACACACTCTCACTTTAATAAAAACAACCATACAGTCATACAATCAAGTTGAGCAATCGCTTTTAACTACTATTCAACTATACCACATTATACTTTTTTTGGAAACACATTTGATTCTTATCGTCCAACTAATTTATTCGTCTAATGTTGGGCAACAACACTGTATGAACAGTAGGTGGATACATCTAACGTCGGTCTATCTAAGCAGCGATCAAAGTGGCCTTTATTTGATTTCACTCTTTCGTAACAGCGAAAATAACACAATTTCCAAAGCAGAATTATACTATAGTTTCATTAAAATAATGAAATAAAACACAAATGAGGTAATGCTCAACCCAAAATATAATGAAGTTTCTAATAATTTTAAACTTAAATGCGGATTGAATAGTAAAATTTTACTATCCCTATAGTCAATTTACGATTTGCATAGCTAAATATTCCAATCTTAAAATTAGTGTACAATTAGTTTACAATTATCATACGATAATTAGCTTACAATTTGGTCTCTTAACTTAATCATGTCTAAGGCTCATTTTCAATTAGTTTCAATTCGGGTTGCATTTGCTTTTTTACAATTTCTATGACTAACTTACAGAATAATTCATTTTATCACTCGTGTGGTTGACTCACACTTTGAATAGGAAGCACACATGACTTGCACCTTTCACATGGTGTTTGTGTATGTGATATCATTATTATTATAATTATAATTAGGACAGTTAATTTAACTTTTCCCAAAAATTGATTTCTGATTTAGTTGTCCCAAAGTGAGCTCACCGTTCAAATAATGAATTTGACAGATGCGTGTAAGAGTTTGATACAGTTGGTTTCATATAGTTGATAAATTTTACTATAATTATGTTCATCACTATTGTGATAACAAAAAATCTAATATTTTTAGTTTATATTGTAGATTATTACAACCTTAAAGAGTTTTAGTCTATTGTTTGGATATTTAATTCCTAGCATTCTTGTAGTTAACTCGCAATTTAGATATTTAATTTACCTTGTCATTAAAGATGTTCCAATATCGATGTTCTTTAATCAATGTTCCAATATCGTAGTAAATTTTAGTGGTGAATATTGTGGTGGTGAATATTTTGAATATTTGATTTTATATTTCTTGTAATTAGTTTTCATATCGGACAGTTGTTGATCCTACAGTTAGTCCTGACTAACCCTGAATTAAACCTACAGTTTTGATATTGTACTTGTATCCGTAATAAAATATATGTTTCGATATAGCGCTACCAATGCATATATGCAGTAAGTACTTACTATATATCTAAATTTTATGGACCTATAAAACCCACGGATTTTTGTTTCATTTCACGCTGTTTCATTTTATTTTATACGAAAAAAGAATAGTGTGAGAGAGAGCGAGGGAAAGAGAGGCAGCCATAATAACAAAATTGACAGCTACAATAGTTTGCAGCTGCTACTACTTCTGAAGTAATTGCTATCTATTTTAAATGCGTAATAAATATCCTTTGCCCTAATTCATAAAAGTTTTCACGTCCAGCAAAATGTGAACCTCATAATGTACTTCTGGGTATTTCTCGTATATGCAGGTATACCGCTTGACGTCTTAAAACACACCTCAGGAACTGTCCGAAGGAATGGCGCACGTTGTTATGACGACCCCTTATTGTTAACTGTTGTCTGTCTGATACTCTTCTGTCACGCAAGTTAGCAAAATAAATTATTTTTAAATTTTGAACATAAAAATGATAGTGAGGATTTTACAAAAAAGTTTCCATTAAATAAGTCTATAAATTGGTATCTCTCTGCTTGTTTTACCTAATTTATAATCAAAAAATGTAACTTGTGAAATACTACACAAAACTATCTGGTACATTACTCTTAACAACAATAACAACAACAAAAACTAAATTAATATATCAGCGACAAAAGCAGCGTGTTAAATAAATTAGAACTATGTTGACGATACAATGACGCAATCTTACAATGAAGCAATGGTAGTCGCAGCAACATGCGGCAGCAACAGGTTTTATATTGTATTGTAGACATCTAAAATAAATTCGTGCAATTAAATTACGCAGAAATTTATAACAAATATATACAGTGGAATAAATCAATCGTAAACCCAATAAACTATAACAAAAATTTTCGAAAATGAAAATGGTTTTCATAGAGAATCCTTTAAGAAAGTTTCATCAAAGATGAAACATCTGAAAAAACGTAACCGAAATTTAGGCAAAAATATATTACTAAAAAGTACTTAAAACCGATGACTCGAAAAAATAAGCGGAAACTTTTAAAAAATCCACAAAAACCACCAAAAAAATTCAGTTTTAAATTAAAAGCCATTTGTGAATTGAATAATTAAAGATTGCCAATACAAAATTGCCTTTTATTGCCTTGATTTGATTTTGTTTGCCTTTTATTTTCACTTTTTTTCATCAATTGTATTCGTTGAGTCAATAAAATTTAATCAATTTTTACACTTTTTATAGAAAAACATCAAGAGCCTGTTAGTAATAAACGCAAAAATAAAATAAAAAAACAAAACAAACTAATTGTGTCATTGCTTATTTGAGTAACAATTTATATTCTATTCTTTTCGAAATAATGAGAATATTAAGAAATAAATTGATTACAAAAAATGCAATACGTATAACAGGTTTTCCAAAGGTACGTCAAAATTATGTAATTTAATAAAAACGTAATCTTAAAATTACTTCGTGATCTGATTAAGTTTGAAAGCGTCAGCCAAGGTTGGCACTTTTCATCGTGGTGAAGTTCACGAACGTTGTTTCTAAATTATTAAGAATTGCGACTTTTCATCGAAATTTATCCTATGTAGTTTTATTGAAAAGTTCGGTCGTAAAAATCGTCTTAACCGACGGGAACCGTAGGTGATCTAGTTGATAAATTTAAAACAATATGCACCTATTCCGGCGAAATAACGTGGCCCAAATACGAGACAAATCAGTCGATTCCACACTGAAAACATTCATTGAACAAAGTGAACAGCATATAAAATCAAATTCACGCCAGGAGTGAAATTCCTTAGACATTTGATTAGCCTGAACCTTTTCGAGTAACTTTGCCAATGTTGTGTTAGGTCCTTATTGGAAAACCATTAATTAAATTTGTAAAGAAAAAATTACCCAAAAACAACAACCCAAATTGAACTGAAATGAAACCTTACAATTGTTTTCGTACAATATTGGAATTATGGAAAACCAACCTACCAAAGAAATTTTTCGCAGCGGAAAAATAGCAGAGATGAGAGATTTAGAGAGAATTATTTCGCACACGCACACACTTTCTTCTTCGAATTCTTTGATGTTATTTTTTCAAAGTTCGATTTTTGCAAAGGAAATCAACGCTATACAATTTCGTAGCTAAAGGAGTCTTAGAGCATACATAAACACACGCACGCAAACGTCATCTGTACTCATGAATATCTATCTACATTCAATATTTCCAGTGCAAACGCCTGAATTGAATTCAGGCCTGCTGCTGCTTCCTGAAGCATACAATAAATACGTCGAAAATAATGTTCGTTATAACCAGGTGTCGCTTGCTTTGCTCCGCCGTTTATGTACAATTTATTCGCTCAAAGAGCGAACAAGACGTTACAAGGCGTTTCAATAAAGCCACATTAATTGAATACAAAGGCCTTCCAATACAGGCCGGCCTTTCAAGCACTTTAATACCCGGCGATGAATGCATTCGTGCAGATAAAAGTCAAATCATCACACATACACACACATACGGGCATACGTACAGTACCTACGTGTCGATTTAAAGTACACTTCAATAATTTTAAATTCAAAAGAATGAAAGCTAATGGGTTGCAATAAAATACAACGGTCCCTCGTTTCAAAAAAAGAGAGAAATAATAAAACGTGAAATGTATTAAATTGTATTCCACACCACATCATCCTAACATCAGGTATAGATGTTATTCTTCTTTTACATCACAAAATACTCCTTAGTTGTTGATTCTGAGATTTTATATACGGAATAAACTCTTTTAATATCGTCTGAATTGAAAAAAAAACAACCTCACTTCATCATTTCAACTGAAAAAGTTATCGATATTTACCAGATAATTTGTTAAAGCTTTGTCCCACTTAAAAATATAATTTAGGTTCGAATACGTACTAAAAGGTTTATGAAGGAAATGCATATAAATCAGAAGAAAGTCCCGATACGGAATCGTCGTCGTCGTCGGTAGTGATTTAATTGTCGAACGAATCAATTGAATACAGAACTATAGGATATTTATGAGAGAAAGTACACGTATTGTAAGTATATATCGTATGTATATATATTTATCCTATAAATATATATAAAAAACAGTGAAGCATAAACCGGTTACGTGGAAGAATTGGTGGGTTTTTTCTGGTCGTTGTTGGTTCTTTTAACGTGAATAAATCGCCACAAGAAAGGAAAGAGCTGAGAATAGAAAGCAATGAAGGCGCAGATAGGAAGAAATAAAAAGGAACGCTTTATTAAGTACATCTGATGCACATATATGATATACACATATATATATTATTTATACGATATTATCCGTTTACGTTTATCAGAACTCTCTAAAACCAAAAAAGCCAACCGCAAAAGTTAATTTTCGCAGTCTGAAACTTTTTTGATAAAGTCTACGATTCGACTATGCTTCCCTAAGTTCATTTACTATCGTGGAATGGTTTAATCTCTTGACAAATAATAATTTATTTGTTTCAGACAGACTGATAGAGATATAGGTGTGTTGTACACATATATGCATACGCATAATATATCATATGATTACACATACTTGTGTGGAAGTAATTTGTTTATCTACTAAGTTTTTAAGGCTTGTTTTAAGTTTTTTTAACTTATCTCTTAAAGTATAAGTCGCCGTCTTGCCAACATTAATGTAACGCGGAAAAAGGAGCGGAAACAAAGACGATTAGTATATTTGTGTAATTGCCCAAAAATAAAACCAATCTGCTTTGACTTCGGCCTGAGCGGAATTTCATTAGCCCGTAGTGATAATCGTTTATGAACTTGCCACTCCTATTTTTTGCGACTTTCGACTTTCATCGATGGACTCAACTCGGGAATGAAATCTGAGCCGGAGTTTTAAAGTAAAAACTAAGACATTCACTTGGTTATCAAATCGATACCTTTTATATTTACTTTATTTATATTTGCGCTTTTAGACGCGTGAATGCATTAATTGTCCTTATTTTAAATTTAAAAGGAATTTTGCAATTTTATGATAATAAACTGAAACTTAATTATAGATAATTTATTACATGCAATCTAAGACGTATTTTACTTAACTACTAAAATTATTGAGAATACTATGATAATTACTAAGCATTACTATTAATTCTCATCACTGATTCTTCCTCATTATTTCGTTTTATTGCAAATAATTACAACAGATTAGGTCAAGATTTACAATTGTAATTGCTTTAGCGTGGCTTTTTAACAAACAAATGGTCTAAAGATAATTAGAAAAATTTAGGCCAAATAAATTAGAAACATGTTTAATTCTACGTATTATAATTATACGCATATATGTGTGCGTGTTATAAGTCTAATGAAGAAGAAAACAAAATTATTCATAATAAAAAAGTTATTATAATTAAGATTATAATTAGAAAAATTCGAAGAAACGTTCGCAATCAAAAAAGGAAAAAAATACGATGAAAAAGTATAAACTGAAATTAAGTCATAATAAAGCCGAAACTTTAAGGCTATCTAAATGAGCACACCAAACATCAAAACACACAACACACTAGTGTAATTTGTTTTTGAAATTATATATACTATGCCAATATAGTGTATACATCTGTCCGCAAGCCTATGAATATGTCTATAGTTATAACTACGATATATTTACATAAGTATATAAATATCTACCATTTATGGCTTACTGATAAATATGTACTATTGTGGTTTACTGATTTCAGTTGTTTGTGGTTTACCCACCGCCCCCCTCCCCACCTAATCCATACATTTTCACCATCCTGAATACTTTTTTTTATTGTTGCATTTTTTGTTTTCAGTTTATTTCATTTTTATTGTACGATTATTTTCCATTCGAAATAAAACAACTATAAAAAATATAACGTTAATATAACTAGCATTAAATTAACGCAAAGGTTTCACATTATTCATTATTCATACGTTATCAATGTCAAAAGCTCTGATAAATAAACCAAGTATATTTTTCATTTCTTAGAGAATTCCCCCCGCCCGCCGAACCAAATTTAAAATGGCCTTACGAGCGATATAAAATACTGACAATATCGAGTACATTGTACTCGTCGATAACTGAAGGAAAGCAAAAAAATCAAACAAACAAATAAAAAAAATCATCATGAATGCCAGCGAGCGAAGGATTTTTGTTTAAAAAAATTCCCTCATATTGATACGCTTATAAAATGGTCACACTAACAAAAAAACAAAAAAGAAAAACAGCATAGAACAACTGCCTAATAAATGGAAGAGAGGAACTTATAGATATCTGGATAAGATATAATTTACTACATATTTTTTACTCTTAATCAAAAATATTAATAATAAGAAATTATGTTCAAAATTGAGTTATCCTTGGCTGATTACTTTTTTACCCCAAATCCAAAGGATTGAGGATATATATACTTTTTGCTTCTGTTTGTAGCGCACCGAGGAAACATGAGACAAATTGTAAAGCATATATATTTCGAATTAGAATCAGCCCCTGATTCGATATTTCCCTCTCCGGGAAGTAATTCAAAGTTAACATTTTGTACCGACCACTGAGTGTTCTCTATAACATGGTTGTAGGATATACAAAGGCACAAGTACCCCCATTGCTTTTTTTAGCATTTCCGAAAGAGATAAATTTTCGACAGAAACAAATGTTCGCTTTGACAAACATAAGTAATACATGGTCGAAGGTTATTCTCCCCCTTTCTTATAAACGGGGAACGCAGGGGTTGGGAAAGAATCGAGTTTTTTGAAAATACAAATAAGGCTCGACTCCGTAATGGGGGGGGGAAATATGTGGTAACTATTTTATTACTTTTAAAAAAACCTTTTTCAGTATCGATTTTTTGCAAAACACATTTTTTTCAATATTTTTTAAAAATTACACAATTTTAACCAGAAGTCATTATCTTTTATTGATTTTGTTATTAAATTCGTTTAGAAAGTAATTTTTTATTAAAGGCATTTCCATAAGAATAATCGATTTTTTACACCGACCCATCCTACCCCAACGAACCAACATACCCACCAGAACGACTATAAGTATGTTAATAATTAACTAATCTCAAAAGTCGTCAAAACAATGTTTGTTGCTCCAGATAATCGAATGGAATTTTAACGACTCGCTATGTATTTTTTCCCTTCTTTTTTTAGACGCTCATGTAAGAATGAGTGAGTAAAAAATATATATAAATCGTTGGATCGAGTGAAAAGCGTGCATTGGAAAATTTTAATCGCACCAATGTAATTTAATTCAATCAACAAACAAATAAAAGAACGAACATACGAACAAACGAATAAATCATTGCGAGTATTTAATATCGATCGTACCTGTTTCTCTCTTTCGTTTACTTGATGACCTCTGTTGTTGTTTCAATGTACCCGTTGAATAACGTATGGCCGATATTTGTTTAGATGGTGCAACAACAACGACGCTTGTCTCGTTCTCTACTGCTTCGCTTCTCGGTTTCTCAAAATAATTGCAGTTGGTTTTTATGCTTCTGACAGTGTTTGTAATATAGTTGTTATTATTACTGTTGTTGTTGTTTTTGTTTTTACTATTATGAATTATATTTTCATCAGAACTTTGTCTATGATTAGCTGCTGCGCTTTGCGAAATATTCACTAATTGCTGACGCGTTGATTGTTGATATTCGTTAGCAACATTATTATAAGAAATGGCGGTTCTTCCACTTGCAACCCTTTCTTGCGAATTAATATTTTCACCACTTAAATTAATATCGTCATTAACAGTGTCGTTCGTTATGATATTGTCAAAACTTGCATGTCTCTCCTGCTTAAACACTTGTTGTTGTTGATGATGCTGTTGCTGTGGGCGTTGTTGTTGTTGTTGACGATAATATCGATCGTCAATATCAGAAATTAAAATAGATGGATTCCTTTGATGTTTGAATTCAAGTTCATAAACAAACTGTTGTTCCGTTTTGATGACATCATTAGAAAATGTTGTCGAATCAGCGTAAGCAATTTCGGATATTTCTTTATTGTTTTCTATAGCAATATCTTGTTGTTGCCGCTTTTGATAATCTGATTGTTCCCGTCGTTGTTCCCGATGTTGATTATTATGATGATGATCGCGCCGTTCTCGCTGCTGTTGTTCGAATCGTTGTTGTTGTTGTTGTGGTTCCTCAGCGCGTTGTTGGTGTTGTTGTTGCTGCTCACTCACATACACAGAGCGACTAGAATAGTCGTAATTAGACGACGAACAGTCAGAACTTTTCATTTGGGTTCGCTGACAATTTTTATAAAAAATTGTTTGCGAATTATTTAAATTATTATTTTATGTTTGCTTAATTTTTTGTTGATGTTTTTTTGTCTATACCCTTGTGTCAATATATTATAACAAATTGTTGACTTTTTTATTGTCGTCGACGACAACGACTTGGCAATAATTGTTGAGCATTTTTTATTATTTTTTAACGTCAAACTTTTTTTCATTTGCTCTTGTCGTCCTTTATATGTTGTTGTTATATTTATTGCATTTATTTTATTATAATCAATTATTTTTAACGACATTCGTTAAAATTATTTAAATTTTACTCTTTTTTTTGTTTTAAAGTCGTGCTCTTTAATTAAGAACTTTTTTATCCGTTTTTGAACTGAATTTTTTCTGAGGCAAATTATTTACAATTCAACTTATTTACAAATTATTTTATATAAACTTTATTTGCTTTTTCACAATTGATTCTTATATGAAATCTGAAAATGCAGGGAGAAGAAAAAATATATTTTAAACTATCTTGGAGTTTTAAATTTTGGTGAAATTTCTATAATTTGAAAAGAGCACTAACACCAAGACGGGCAACATCCTCCCACGACAACTGAAGGAATACGACTGAGTACATATAACGTTACTGAGAAAGAAAATAAATGGTAGAAAAAATGCTCTCTTTTATATGATCCCTCTCTATCTCTCGAAACACAGAAAACAAACAACTTAATAGCAATTTGACACTTTGGTAAAAATGTAACGAAAAAATAAATCTATTCACGAGATGATCTCAAAACTGAAGAATTTAACTTTTTTGAAATTGCTAAAAAAATCGCTTCTCCCATCCATACCTCTGCGATTATTTCACAGTAAATATCTTTTCAAATTTAATATCGACACTGAAGCGATTTTTTCAAAGTTGTCTGCTCCCGATTTAAGTTTCTACTTCTTATTTTATTAACGTCATTTGTACCTGTCATTTGTTACTGTTTTTATTCGACTTTGCTCTCTCTCTCTCTCTTTATATATCCTCTCCTCTTTTTTCAAATAAAATTTTGCAACTTTCGAAGAAATGCTCAGTTTCCGCGCAGCTGGTTTTGTTCCACTTTATTTTTATTCTCTGATTTCTTATTATTTTCTTGCTGCTTTCACAGTCTATTATTTCTTTGTGTTCATTTTACCTGCGCACAAGAAAAGAGAAATATGAAGCAGACAATTTCGGCTAAAACCAAAGCAACTAACAAACGAAAGCCGAAAAAATAAATATATACATGGAGGGATATATACATATATACATATATATTTAAAAGTCCCAAAAGCCGGTTTCTTAACCTGTTCGTTGGCTGAAACCTCAATATAAAGCGTTGCCTTGGTCTAAACAAGCTCGACTGTTAAAATCAGGTAAAATAAATTTAAATTGTGTAGAAACTACGCAGCAGACACTAAAATACCGTCCGTACCTCTAACACGCCCCTCACCCCTTCCCCTCGAAACCAACAAACGCACCCAATGACTGTGTTGTGATCTTTCGTTTTGCTCTGCTGTCAATTTTCGCTACAAGTATATTTTTGATGTTGACGTCTTTAGCTTTGGCTGGGCCTCAAGATGTGGCTGATGATAATTTTAACTTAATTATTATTATTATCGTAAACTTTCATGAATATTAATACATTTTGTTTGTCACTGTTAAATTTAAATTACTCGATCTAAATCCTTTGTGTTTAGGTTTCGTATTGTCTCCAATTCAACACCTACGCACACTGACTAACACTTATGCGAGACATTACATATACATACACAAAATTTTTATTTCGTTAGTTAAGTAAATATCGAATGACCCAAGGGCCGAAACAGCCCATCCAACGCGTCGTAAAGATTTCGAACAAATGGCACCGAAGTCCGAAGAGCTCTATTTGAGTTCTGCTTATTTTACTCCAAGGTTTTTGCGTTCCGATTTCGTCATCCAACCGTAGGCAATTGTATGAGCGAGATACTCTACTTTCATATCTGTCTGTCTGTTCGTTGGTCTCCGTCTGACCATTCGGTCTAAACTGACAAATATCTAAATAATGCATGGTTGCCACCGTATCAAAATATTTCATTAATTCAAACATTTTAGGTTTTGGGATTTATTAAGTATTACTTTATAAAATTGGTGCTAAAACACATTTGAGGTATGTTTAAATTTTTAAATGTAATTTAATTCATTGCGGGGATAATTTGCTCATTCAGAAGATAAAAAATCGAAAGAGAGAGCATTTGACGAATTTTAATTCAAAGTTTTATGAAGACAGTCGTGTTTAATAGAATAACTTCAAAATATATTTTTACTTTTTGAACAAAATAGATGTACGGAATCTCTTTATGTCCCAGACAGTCAGTATTTTTTTTATCATTCGTATATCAGTCGTATCACAAATAACATTTTAATGCTATTCGATAACATTCGCTAATTTGCTTGTGGTTAAAAAATGATAATTCTTAAATAGGTGGCGTGAGCCGGTGTTCAGATATCATGTTTCATTGGATTTAAACAAATCTCGAAGGTATAAGCACATAATTTCTCTCCTGTCCGATAAAATATTCGTAAAAAATAGCTTACCTTCTTTCGCTTAAAACTACAAAGGAGAAGACCCAAACCCAAAATCGCTATGTTAAGATAAACCACTTCGGAATCTTTAGATACTATAGTTCGACAAGTTTGACAGTTATTTTATAATCTCGATATCAATTTCTGTCTTGAAATATAACATACGGAAATGATATTAAGGAACAAAATCATAGAAAAGTTCATTTGAAAAATGATTAGATAGTAAATTTTAAATTAAGATGGCAACTTCCTTACTCTCTCTCTTTCTCACTCTCGCTGCCTCTACCATTCACAGTTTGTCCGCGCATGTGTAAATCTTGTTTTCAATTTCATTAAAAATAATTTTAGTTTATTTTATCTTTAAAAGTTGATAATCATTATTTTTTATTGTTGCTTTGTTGAGGATTATGGGAGTTATTGTTGTTTTTGCTGGAGATAAAGCAAAACTAAAAGAAGTCAATTTGAAGAAGCGAATGGAGCGTGTGAATAGAGAGCACAAATCCAGATTTCGGTTCAAAACATTAAAAGAAACAACAAAAAATACAAAAATTAAGAGAAGGCCAGAGAATGAGTTAGAGTTGGGTGGAGGAGGCAAAGAGCAAATGAGTTATACCAGAAACTGATAGGAAATCTTTCGCGACAATGGTCTCTGCGATATGTCAAAATTCTGAAGACGTGAAAGCCCATACAGAGAGGAAGAGAGTAAATTTGTTTGTGTAATGCAATATGTCTGATTTCAATTCCTAGAAGAACAAGGCAAGCGACCACGACAAAAATAGAAAATTTCGCAGTTTTTTCAAAGACAGAAGCCGACAGAAGCAGCACCGATATTTTATTTTTCTCTCAATTCTCATAAAAGCCTGGCGCTATTTTGACATATCATCGCGACCGAAATCGCGAGAGATTTTCTATTTCTTGCGTTATGCGTATACATACATTAGCAAGGATCGAAGAGCGAGAGAGAGGGAGACAAAGTGAGAGACAAAGAAAATGAGAGAAAAACTATGAATGGCATCCCTTCGATTTCTATGAATTAAATATGTTGGGTGAACGGATAGGCGCCCATCAGCCCCACTACCTAAGTGATAACAAGTTAGACTCCCCAAAAATAACAATATTTTCTATATCCATTTAGACCAAGCCGTAAACACGAATATAATTTGAATGAAAGCTTCATTAAATCCTGGCCATTCATTTCCTGGAAGTTCAAATACACTAATAAAACGATACCTCCATTTAGTTTATTTCTGTTTTAAGGTTGAGCATTTTGTTGTTGATTTTAATAGAAGAGTAAAAAGATAAGGGTGGTGACATGAATGTAAACATTTATAAAGTTTTGAGGACAATTGTGTTATTGAAAATTGAGAATGACTCACGGAATTTTCCTCAATTTTTTTTAGGCGGGAAATGATATACGCGATACATTTATTAGATTTAGATTAGATTAGCTTTTTCATTTAATACTTTATTAGATCACTTCATCACATCGTTGGTTAACCCATAAGTAATTCTTAAATTACTACCGAGTCTACTAATGCGATTTTATTATGGAATAGGATAAAACCTTTTTCAAAACTTGATACACATTGGCATAATTTCAAGTGAATCTTCAGGAGAAAAAAAATGAGTAATTATCCGTGATTCTCACGAAAAAATTCTTTTGAAGCTAACTGATTTGCGTAACCGAATAACTGTTTGTTGCCTTAAATTAAAACAACTTTTGCGTCGGCCGTGCGTCTAATTGTCAAATGGCAATATTTCATTTTCGGCAACTTCTTTCGCTGCATTTATTGAGCTTTAATTTTAATGTGATTATATAAAATTATCAAATTTCAAAAACTCTAATTTTTTTTTAAATTTATATAAAAAAAAGTAATTTGTCATAATGGGGTTTTTTGTAAAATTGACTACAAAACAAATATGAATGAGATAACCACACAATAAAGTGCGATTAGTTTAATAAAAGCTTTGA
Source organism: Physocephala rufipes (assembly GCA_963966595.1). Taxonomy (NCBI): domain Eukaryota; kingdom Metazoa; phylum Arthropoda; class Insecta; order Diptera; family Conopidae; genus Physocephala; species Physocephala rufipes. The sequence continues at coordinate 39,749,781 of OZ016503.1, read as the reverse complement.
TGACTAATTTGTAATGAGATTAGAAAAAGTAGCTTGAGCCTGATGAATCTTATATACCCTACACTCGTAATATACATTTATAGTGTGATCGTAAAGATCTCTTTTCGAGGTTAAATTGGATCTACTGAATTATCTCCAATACAACTCTTCTCAAAAAGTTCACACATGATATAGCACAATAGTGGGTGTGTTACACCCTATAAAATAGATTTGAAAATGTGGTTCTCCAATTATATTCTAAAAAGATACGATTTTGCACCCATTTTGAACACAGAGAAATTTATAATAATCTTAATCATGGTAAATCTTCATGGCAATATATCATGACAATACTCGTTATCCTGCATTATGACTTTCGTTATAATGGTGATACGGTTGGTCGACACACACACATTTTTTGTAACATAATTCAATATTCGTGGGGGAGTTCGAGGATAAAATTTTATCATCGGATTCCGTCTACAAACATTGAAAGTGTAAATATATTCATATGAAATAGGTATCACAAGTGCGTGTTACTCTCGTACGATTTCGCCCGTTTTCAATACGAACCAGTTTATAATAAAATATATATTATTTATAATAAAATATATTTGTGCCAAAATTTTTATGAGAATGTCTCTTTTCGTTTCCATGTAACTGTGATTTCTCCAGACAATCGGGCAGACAGACGGCTAAGTCGATTTATTTATTCTGTGCCAGTATATACTTTTCCATACCTGTAACGCTTCCCTTAACGCGTTGCAAAATTAATAACAAACAATGTATCCTATATTTTCACGTATCGTACCGCGGTACCGGGGTATAAAATATTAAAAAACCAAGCGGTAATGCCATTGTGTTTACATGAATTGCGTTCATAAAATATGAATTTATTCAAATTTACTTAAATCAACATTTAATATGGCGTTTCAATATTTTACTTTAATCACAATTTTTAAACTTTTCGAAAGCACATATTACTGTCCTGATATAACCTACGTTGTTATCTCCATAACATAGTATAGACTATAAGCTATAATAATGATAATTATAAACAGTAGTAGTAGGTAGATTAATACATGCATTATTAATAAACACGGTTGTTCTTGAAAAGCGTTTTGTGCAGACGGCACAGTCACAAATAAACTGGGCTTGTTTCACCAGTAAATGAATTTAGCCCCAGCGACGGGTTTTTTCTTAATAAGAAAATATTCTCAATTACATTTGGTATTTTATCATCAAAGAAAATAAGTGGAAAGTCGAAGATCTGAATTAAATTTATCCTTTTATAATTTATATTACGAAATAAAGTAGTTTGTTTCCTAAGTCCTCGCACGGAGGATTTATGTTTTTCGTCACTAAGCTGTCTGTCTCTGTCTCTGTCTCTCTCTCTCTCTGCCTTACAGTTTTAAATGTCTCATTTCATATGAAAACATTACGGATTAGCAGTAGTGAGTGTCGTTTTTATTTCAACTATAAACACATATAACATAAATACTCAGGCCAAATTTGAAAACTATTTCCAATAGATTTGTTTGTAATTGCATTTATGTTTCATGATTGTAAACATAGGCTTCTGTTAGAATACTGATCGTTTTTTTCATTTAGAAATATAATTGCATATTTGTCATATTTTCTATATTAGGAACGATTTAATGAAATGGCCCTTTCAAAATCTACCACAATTAGTACAAACTGAGGTAAAGAAAACTTTAGGGCTCACTGAAGGAGAATGATTTCGAAATAATTTTTGTTGTGAAACATTTTAAACAATTGTTCTTGGGCAGAACTAAAAACATAGCTTTGCCATCCGGCTAAGAATAAATTCATTTTAGGTAATTTCTATTTCAATTGCGAATGCAATCCCTTACAGTTGATTAATTGCACTATCATATCATTACTTTCCCTAAAAGATGTTTTAGACGATTTTATTAAAATTTCGTTATTTTTTATGCCAACGAGGCAGCCACATATACACACCGTTTCAGGCAATTAATACCCAAAAAAGTCACCAAACAAAATGGCTTGTTTTTGTTTTTGTTATTTCACTCATTCTTGCTCTCTTCTTTGCCTGTGTTTTATTCAATTAGTTCAGAGGAAATTTTCCATAGCCAGCTTACTTTTAGAAATTTTTGGGATTCGCACCGCTTCACTGCGATCTTAACCTAATTAATGAATTTCTTATTTTACAATTAACAAGCGTGTATTCACTTTTTAGAGTTATTATAATTTTTCTCTTAGAAGAACCGCCACACACCACTTTTAGAAAATTTCACAATTTTTACAGCACACGCCACGTCCGTTTGACGACCAAATATTCACGTAAACGAATGTAACGTTCTGCGATACCTTCACGACCACTCAGCGTCGTAACGTTGAACTGTGCCGATAATTTGATTTGTTTTTGTTTGCCAGTCGACACAACGCAAAATATGGCCGATATGGAAATTCGGCACTTTAAGTCTACAATAGAGGTACTGCTCTAACAATGGGAGGAGATATCAGCAATGTGGATAGAGCCGTCCCGTACTCATATATTTGGTCCACAGTTTGCCGTTTGTATAAGTAAATGCATAAGATATATACACCATAAAAAGCAACTTTTATAATAATCGGCTAGCAGGACAGGATGACTCAAAACTCATCACTGTTTAGCTTGAAATCGCTTTTTAAGTTACAAGTAATCAAGTCAACGCAGCGGGAGTGACGTAGAATACGTGGTGGCGATTAGTGAAAAAGTCAAAAGAATCACATCGACTTTTGTTTTTTTATCTGTCATTCATTTGTAGAACACGGACGAGAAAACTATAAAGCTTTCTCGCTCTACCCCATACTTTGCGCATAGGAAGCATAAAGAGCAAAGATAGCTGCGTGAAATACTTCCATAAATCAACGGAGGAGAAACAGATTTCAATAGGTTTCTCCGTTCCGTCACGATTGTAATAACCATATACATTGGTTTCCGTAAGAGAGGTTGATATCCACGGCAAGTCCCATTGCGTTACGACTTGTTTACTAGTACCTTTGACAAGGATTTGCGATAAATTATTCAGCTCTATGTAAAAAATTCGCTAATGAAAAATATTTTATTGAAAATTAATCGTGCAGTAATTAATACTAGAAACAGTTGTAAACTCTTGCGCAACTTTGGTTTTAGCGATAGGCTAAATTATTCAGCCGATAAAGACCATACAGAGAGCAAATTTGTGAAATCCGAGGTCTGATTTCAATGACAAGAGAACCTGACCAGCAGTCAATAAACAATTTTTCAGTTTTACAATGACACCGATAGAGGAAGCAGTGGTATTTTAGATTTTTCCTAATTTCCATAAAAGTCCTTTGAGACATCGCTGCGACCAGTATCGCTGGAGATTTTGTATATGTTTCCACCATTATTATTATGAAATTGGGTTCGAAAATTGTCGGAAAAACATAGGCTCCTATGTGGAATGGAAAAAATAAAATTTCGGAGCCGTTCGATGTCGACGCAATTAGAAGAAAAAATAAAAAATGTTATATTTCCTGCTATGTGTCGTTGCTGCAATTCTAATTTTCTGCTGCTTTGACCAAAGCTTACCAGTGTTATTTAAAAATTTCGTCCAATTTTCTCACTGAATTTCTATGGGTTTTGAGTAGTGAAAGAAACTATCGAATAATTTCAATTCACAACAGTTGGTTGCTGAATGAATTTAACTATCGAGATATTTCATTCATACATCTATAACATAATTTTTTTTAAAAGATGTTACGGTATGTCAAAATATATGCGTCATACATTCGTTATACGTATTTTGACAAATAAAATCCAAAAAATAATTTCCGTTTTCAACAAATTTAAACACACCTTTATTTTACTTTAAGCACAGAAATATCAGCACATTCGTCAGAAATTAAAACGTAGCAATAATTAAATTTATATTTATCAACATTATGAACAAATCTGTTATGCTATAAACACAACCTCGCGACAAGTTGTCGTACACCGCCGCGACTTGTCAAAAATACATGGAGTCTTATGGGAATTGAGAAAAAATAAAACTGTCGCGCTGCTGACGCGTACGACAACGACAGTAGTAGAAAATGTTCTACTTTTTTTGTTGTCGCTCGTCTTGTTCTTCTTTTCTCCGTTTTTTTTATTTTAAATGACATTAGAAATTAATAAAATTGTATTGAAATTACAGACATGTTCTCTGCTAACTTCAGCGCCAGCACAGTTTTGATTTGTCGACGCGACAACTGTCGCGAGGTTGTGTTTATAGCATTACTCTTGGTTAATTGTTTGAGTATCGCTCTTTACCTGTCAATGATCTCTGAGTTCCTAAAACTCTGGTTTGAATTATTCGATATCTTCTAGCAATTACTAATTCTAGGAGCCAGAATACTAAAAACTATCTAATAAGAACCATTTAAAATTATCGAACCACTCGATCCAATACTATTTTACAGAATAATCTATCGATTTATAAAAATATTGATCATCCCAAAAGGCATCAGCTGTTCTATTTTTCCCCTTTTTCTGACAGCTACTTCCCAAAACAAAAAGGAATACCAAAAATGTCTCATCGCAATCAAGACATCCCAATACGTCCACGTTACGGTTACGAAGCCGATGACAGCAATCGAGTTGAACCGTACGGAGAAACAGAAAACAATGTAGACGAAAATAAACTTGGCCAAAGCATTACAGAAGATCAGCATCGGCCCATGGCCACATCGTATAGTGAAATACCTTTTCTAGCTCAATACTCAGTTGCAGTTACTCCAACATCACAAGAGATCTCAAGCATAGCAGCAAGCAGTGGTTTGCATGCAAAAGATGGCGGCAATGACGATGGTGATGATGTCGATGCTGATGAAAGTAATTCCAAAAGTAGTTCATGTGAAATTCGTGAAGCTCCAAAACGGCCGGACTCCCTCCAGTACGAAGATTCGAGTGAGCTAGTCTATGTCATTGAGTATTCATTTCATGTTTAAAATACCAATCTTGATAGCAGTTCCGTATGAATTAGATGGTTCAGTGCGACACGATGGCCAAATGTTGCATTTCGTGGCTAATAACTTGGAGCACACCCTTAAAGCAACCAGTCCAATTTCAAAAAACGATGATAATCAAATTGCTACTTCTGCCACTTATTCCTCACGTAACAGTACTCCATCGACCTCAACAGCTGGAGTGTTACTAACGCGTCATTTTTTGCAATCACAATTACCTCAAATAGATGCAGATGTTTTGAATGACATTGAAATCGAGGCTCAATATCTGGCTGCTTCAGTCGATAATTTGTCAGAGAATTTATGCAATTTGTTGCACTCGGTAAAGTATATTGACCGAGCAAGTCAATAGCGGAGTAACAAAGAGAATTTTTCCACTTCATTCTTCCAGATTTCATCTATAACCGCGGATAACGTAGAGGTACACAAAAACGCTGTGAGCAAACTGACAGACTGCATGGATGCGAATATTAAATGCATGTACACGATAATGGCAAAGACTGAAGAAATTTCTAAATCAATGAAGCCTACCGAACAGCTTGGACAACGCATGTAAGTAAAAATAGTTCTATATATCGAAATAGTAAAAATATAATTAATTCTTTTTTTTCAGACGGGAAATCAAGCGTCTCGTTGACATGTTGGAGTCCAATATGTAGGAGGCACCTAGCACAAGAGCAGCGACAACATATCCGCGATCACCCACGTGTCCCTTCATTTAAAATGCAAGAAAATCATGAACTGATTTTGTAGCCATAGCAAAGAAGTATTATTACTGTTAAGTTTATCAATTAAATAATCAATGTTTATATACGGTTAAGTTCAAACATTCGTATTCAATAAATCTGTTTCTCTACGTTAAAACTTCTCCACCTTTGCCTTAATAATTCGTACGCTATCAACCGGACGATCATTCTTATCCGTTTCGACCATTCCAATGCGCTTTACCACTTGCATGCCCGTATGTATTCGTCCAAAGATTGTATGTTTTCCATCTAACCACTGCGTTGGTGCCAAAGTTATAAAGAATTGCGAGCCATTGGTATCGGGGCCCGAGTTCGCCATCGAAAGTATGCCTGCACCTGTGTGTTTGAGATCTGGATGTATTTCATCAGCAAATTCACCACCATAAATTGAAGCGCCTCCACGGCCGGTACCCGTAGGATCTCCACCCTGTATCATAAAATCACGTATAATGCGATGGAATATAACATTGTTGTAGTAGCCGCGTCGAGAGAGCTCAGCAAAGTTACGGCAAGTGTTAGGGGCATGTTTCCAATACAATTCGATAGTAATCTCTCCCATTCTTCTCAAACAGAAAAAAGGTAACACATTTTAATTAATATTCTAAGTCGTCACCATAATCATCATTTTCTTACGTAGTTTCAAGCGTAACGAAGTGAGGTTGCCATGCTTTATCGGGAATACCAGCCACAGAATTTGCTACAATCATTTTACTAAAGGCGCCGCGATACTCCGGTATTTATTTTGGAAATAAACAAATCCTCGCGATGTCAAATGATATGACAGCTATTTGGCATTCCGAATGAGAAGATCACACGTGGTGAAATTAAAAATTAATATTGCTATTCACAATTGGTTATTTTCTTCGTTTTCCCTAAATCCTATGAGTCGGTGCTTATCACATTATAATTAGTTCAAAGGTATTAATTAATTTTCAATGTTTCCCCAAAGCCTGCCCAAATTTCCGTATGACTAATGTGCACACATTTGAATGAATACATTTGAACAACTAAACTTTCTTGTCTTATTAATATTTTGATAGATAATTACAACATAGGATTCGCCTTATTAATTATGTAAATAGTCATCAAAACTTACAACAGATACAATATCAATCCGACAGATATAATATCAATCCAATATCAACCGACAATCGTCAAAACATATTTATTCTTATCTATTTTATTATATATAATATTTTTATGGAACCTTTAATTTTAAACTATTATGGTAAGCACTCGAATTAGGCTACGTTGTGTAGTTTATATGACAACCACCTGGTTCTAAAGAGAAAGGTTTGAGGACAGAAAAATAAACATTATAAAATATTCAATTGAATAAACAGTTTTGTCATCCCTGCGAAACTCTTCTTGACGAGTTTCTCAACTCTCATTTGTATCGAGTAAAATTCAACGATTATGTTTTTTGTCAAAAACTAGCTAGTTCTTTCGTGTTTTATTTGATATTATGCTTCATTCTTGTACGCGAATTGATGGAACGTGTGTGGCGAGTTTGTTGTTCGAGATGAAGTATTAAATAGCAATTTAAAGAGAAGAGAATTTGTATGAAATTGATAACAATATAAAATACTGAAAATAAATTGCAAAAACTTCTTAAAAGTTTTAAAGGTTTTTCATGTGTGTTGAGCATTAGACGAATTGTGTCGCTGAAAAAAATCACTAAGTGCATAAAGAGATAGAAAATATTAATAAAATGAGGAAAAGAGCACTAAACAAAATAAAGAAGTGTATAGTGTTGTGTAGCAAAAAAGTATCTAACGACAACTATTGAAATCTTTATTTTAATTTAACCTTAAATGAAATTGTTTCCTTTTTAGTGATTTTTTAAAAGTAATAATTTTAATACATTTATAAAGATAAATACCAAAGTAATTATAGGATAAGCATTGATTTTTTCCTCGAAAACAAAAATACGACTGACGGGCGTCTTCTAAAAAGAGTTCATAAACGCTTGCTTTAAATGAATTAAAAAATTTGAAAGCACGTGAAAATTATCAAACAATATTGAGAAACTGTTAGAATGACAATATTTGCAAACAGAAACATTAAACAAATGACAGACCTTGAAGATGGAATAAAACGGGAAAAAAATCAATTAATGTGCACATGAGGTAAATACGAACTTCATTATTTAATTTAGACAGCTGTAAATATTTATATTAGAACCTGTCCTTTGACTCTACTCATTGAATTCCCCAATGGTGCCACCGTGTAACTTACGAGAGTGGAATAAATTCATTAGGAGATGTAGTTAGTCTCAAGGCAATCTTAATTCAATTGTATACCAATCTGTTTTTCTCTGAAACTAATTGGTTTCCAGAATGTTATTGTACATAAATCGCTGACATTTGAAATATCTTTCCAGTTATCATTTGCTGTAGATTAGGAGATATAGGCAGACGTGTTTCATGCTTCGAAGTCCTTTCGTTTCTGTCTATAAATGAAAAAATGTTCTGTCTGGAGAACAAAATTTTAATTTTTTTTTTTTGAATCGGTTAATAATAATAATAATAAGAAGCACAGAATAAATACCAAAAATATTGGGCTTAATGTACAAATTGGTCCGAAACCAAAATGGTAGACGAAGGGAGAATGCTCTTAGGAATCTGCTCCTTATGTTATTGGTACAAACGATTTTTCGCGATAAACACGGCTTTGAGGTAATGCCGATATAAGCACAGCGGATTCTATAGATTTCAAGACTAAACATTTAAGGCCTTTCGGTCTTTTTGTCAGTCACTCCGATAACGCTTGTGAGATTTATTGCTTTGTTTACATATAAGATTTTTTATTCAAATGTTTTCAGTTTTTTTATGATTTCTGATTTCTTTTTTTGTAATTTCTGATCTGTAATCTGCTTAGAGATTCGCCTACGCAAAGAAAACGGATTTACAAATTTGAATTTTTCGTGAGGACATAACAACCTTTCTTTGGTCAAGTAGTTTTTTCATTTTAATTTTATTGCTCATTCTTATAGAAGCTTATAGAGTTAGAATTTATAATGTGTGAGTGGTAAAAGTCAACCTCTGGTGTCACTTATGTTTCTTCAAGCACTTGAGGGACAATGTGTGATAGGGAGCTCTCTGTGTAAGAGAGAGAGATAGACAGAGAGAGGAATGGGGAACGGGCATTGTAACTGACGCTAGTAACGCTAGTGACGCTAGTACTCTATGTGATCCGTCCAGGAAGTAAACCCCTTCACCCGCGATGAAATGTGTATTCTGTAAAGATCTAAAAATGGTCAAACTAATGGTGAGAGCATTTCCTTTTTGATTTTCTAAAATATTGCCTTCGTATTATTATGAAAGGATTTGTTATAGAGATAAAAATACTAATTACCCTTCACAATTTTCTCTTAATTCACCTTTTTCATTTCTATCGATGCCTTTTTCATTTCTATTTCTAAAATATTGCCTTCGTATTATTATGAAAGGATTTGTTATAGAGATAAAAATACTAATTACCCTTCACAATTTTCTCTTAATTCACCTTTTTCATTTCTATCGATGCCTTTTTCATTTCTATAAATGCGTAGCTTTTAGAAATCCGTCATTAGGTCATTCGAATCGTTATTTCAGTCTTACATGTACCTGCCTAACACTATTTATTGCTCTCTATCTGTCTCTCGCTCCTTCTCTCGTGATTTTAGTTTTACTTCTAATTGAATGATACACGAAATTGAAGCCATTGAAACCCTAGAAGATATAAAAGAGAGTGGTGGAATACCTGTAAAGTGCGTTAATTATTGCGTGTGTAGTAATGGCAAACAAAGATACAACTCGTTCTTATCAATTAATTACATTTATCACCTAAAGTATCGAATGAATTCTTCTCATCGGCATTTTCACATTCGATCACATACACACGTGCACGTACACATACGCATGTTTATTGGTTGGAAAAGTAAAGTGAACGGAAAAGGAGAAGTCACGAGTTTATACTTAGGATAATAAAGAGATAATGAAGTACTCGTTATTACTCCTTGTGAATTTTCTTAAATTAATTCTAGACTAAATTGCTTAAACGATTTTTTGTCGGTAGACTGTAAATCTAAAACACATTGGCGTAAATTAGATTTGGAATTATAAAAAGAATGTCAAGATTTTATGCAGAAAAATGCATTAAATTAAATCAAATTTGCAGACGAGTCACAAAACTTCGTAGGTTTGATGTCTATGACTGCACAGATAATGCTATTCGAGAGCCATGAGGATACGATGTTTTGAATCTCATTAGAACCCAAAGTGTTATTAAAATCGCGTTAAGAAGTTTAATTTGAATTTCGATTGAATTACATTCATTACCAAAGCAGAATAGAAGGGACAGGAGTGATATATCTCGTCTTGGATTGCTGACCGCAGGGTTCCAAAATGCTATGATATTTTACAGTGTTCAATCCTTCGGGATCAAACACTCAGATTGGACCTTGAGCGATGTTCTTTCCTATAGACAATTTTCAACGAAATTCCCTTACAAATTATTCTAAATGATTCTAGATAATTGTTTATTCTTTAGCCACCACGTCCTTGAATTGATGAAATTAATTGCTTCTAAGTAATTACAATATTGAGTGCAATTAAATAATTGTTTAATTATTATTTTAATTTATTACATTAGAAAATATTTTATTGAATTTCGTTTATCATAAAGGTAACAAAACAGTATGAAATGGTCCCAATACGTGACTAAATCATCGTGACATCGCACATGCATCGAAAATTCACAACATTCCAATTTGTCTCTTGTCTAAAAAGTTTCGCGACATATTTGATGAATTGCTTTGCGAAGCAATTTATTACGTATTTATTAGATCTAACGATTTAACGTCGAGGAAAAATGTGTTCAACGAATGGAATGTTCGTCAAATTCTTTTCTTTAAGTTTGGCTGGGTTTTGTGTGTGTGAGAGAGAGAGAGAGAGAGCGTGAACGATTTTTGATTGATTGATATCAAAATTTGCGAAAAAGGAATTAGTGGGAAATTTTTATATGATTAAAGAGCTTATTACACAAAACGAAACGAAGACGCTTCTTCGTTTTCCCTTCGTTCGTTTTTCCCATAATTTTTCTTTGCTTTGACAGCTTGTTAATAAGCATAAGTTTTTCAAAATCAGTCGGCATTAAAGCCAACGTCGCAGTCATTCCATTCTTTTCGTTTTGCGTAATAATACCCTAAATGTTATTAAAATTATTTTTTTTTTAAATTTTATCATTACCACATATTAACATTATCGTTAATTAAAACCATACCTGATTATTAATTGATTATTTGGGGATTTTACTTACACTTAAATATAGATCCAATTAATTTGTTTCGTAATTATTTTTGAATTATTCCTTTAATTCAAACATTTTTGTACGTTCGAAACTTTCATCTTATTTTTTGTCTAAATATTCTTTAAAGTTATTCAAAGTTATTTTAATATAAATTTTTACCATTTTTCGAATTTTTAATAAATTGAATGTATCGAAATTTTATTTGTTGACCTTTAAAGATAAAATATACAAATTGCTGTCTCGGGATTTGTTATTCCTGCAAACGAAAAAGGCAAGAAAAAGAAGGGAGGGTACATGAAATAAGTGTGAGAATGGGAGGACCTGATCGATTCTGATATTTTGAAATAATTATCATAAATCACGTTAGTTTGTTCGAATTTCGTGAAAGTTTTCCACATACGTTTATTCGTCCGTTTGTTTTGTTGTAGAAAGCATAAAGGAAGAAATAAAAGAAATTTGAAAAGTCGATTATTTTTTATTGTTTTTGTTGAAGCAAGTGAAATATTTTAAATCGAAAATATTTTAATGTTAATTCGGCGACGAGAATGGTGACTTCAAAACTGAAAAAACAGACTGCATACAGACTGATACCAACTACTCTTTCTCCCTCTCTCTCTCTCTTATTTTAGCGTTTAAAATCGATCACTTTTAATTTAAATTTTGTTGTTTTTCTCGCTGTTTTTTGTCACATAAACATTTTTTATATTTTCGTAAAGGTCTCGTCATGATATTTTTAATCTTTCCTTACGAAATTCATGTGCAGCAAAAACAACGAAATTATCGACAAGTATATTCCGATCAAAAGAAAAAAATCAGAACTACTAAAAAAGTTACTTCACAAAATGTTGGATGACGAAATGAAGAAAAATCGAGCAGGAATAAAACTCACAATAACTAAAGGAATTCCTCAAAGACAACTGATACAACAAAAAAAGTAAGCTCGCATTTCAACAAAGTTTGATTATGATTCTTTGACTTTTCTCGTTGTTGTTATTGTTGTTGTTTTTGTTGTTTTTGCTGCTGCTCCTACTACTTTTAGTTTGTGTTTTGAAAAGATATTTCTTATAAATTTTGTGCACAAGAAAAACCACGAAGACTGAACTCGTTACGGTTGATCCTCTAAATTTTTCCTTGCTTTTCCTTTCCTCCATCTCTTCTTCTTTTTTTGCGCTATAAATCATGAAAAGGCTTTGTGGATTTACTTTATTTTTACTTTAGTGAATACGTCATAATTATGTTTGTCAAAGCTTTTATTGAATTTTACAAGAACGTGTTTATTGCGTGTTACGTGCTACGTAGTTGGTTTGTAGCGTATCGTTAGTAATCATTTGATCCCATAGGATTAGAATTTTCCAAAGGTAAAACAAAAAATAAGAAAAACAAACAGAAAAAGATGACGAATAAGAAAGAGTGATAACAAAATCGTGAAACCTTTCTTATCACGTATTTTTTATTCGGGAAAGAATAATAAATTTATATAATTTATATTGAATCATCACGCTCGATGAGCCATAGGATCGGTTCTAATTATCAGATTGTCTTTAAAGCGAGGACCATAGAATGGCGATAAAATGGTTTTTCTATTTATTCCGTTCAAATATTTTTCCCTTTTACGACAAAACGAAAAATTTCCCAGAAATAAATGATATTTATTCTTATAGACTTATCATCCAAACAGACAGCCAGTCCGTCGAAGTCAATCAATCAATCAAGCAACATTAAATCACGTGGAAATTCGAGGCGATGTAATATTCGATATAATTTTTTATCGTCTGGATCTCCTCCCTATCCTTACTCTTCCTTAAGGAAATTGATCCCCGTCTAGGGTTGGTCGTTGTTTATTTTTCTGAGGGGCAACGGATAGCGAAGCCATCTATAAACATTATTATGCTCGGTGTTGGCGATTTGGCTTGGGGCGATATTCGGCAACAGTAGGTTTGGCAATAGAGGAGGGTGTTTTTTTCTTTTTCGATTAGGAAATCGTGGGCACGTTGGATGATTGTCTTCGAATTCTAGCTGAATTGTATTCGGTTGACCTGACTGACGTGAGGGTAAACAACTGGTTAAGCGAACGTGACTACCGTCGTCCACATGAATAAGAGGATAACGTGAAGTAGAGAGAGAGAAAGAGACGAGGGGCGACGATATGTGGATTTCGTAAGGGGAAATATGGCCATGAGATTGAGGTTTAAAGGTTAAGGGGTGACACGATGACGAATGGCATTTAGAAGCACGTTGATTCACGTAAAACAATCGCTCGATGTTTGAACGTTCATTTGGGGATTGTTTTGGAATGAGCGCATGCTAACCATTACGTTACCAACCACGTTACGTTTCATGACCACGAAATTGTGATTTTAACGTGACCCCGTTTTTTGGTTTGAACCGTCATTTAGAGTGGATACGGGGAGGAAGAAAGAGGGAGAAGCAGACATTCTAAGAAAACGCAGAAATTTGATGATAAATGTTTTCAATTTTTCTTTATCCCCCAAATTGGTAAATCTCAATCGATGGTAATTTTTCGGGAAAGAAGATTAAATTTTGTTCTTTCGTGAAGTTTAAATTGATTGAAGTTAGATTGAAAGGCTAAGTCCATTGACAAAAGGACATTTTGACTAATAAAATATTTGTCCGGCATCAGAAACTCGCAGATCGTTTGCTATCTCTAAGTTTGTTATTTCGGGCTCTTTGGAACTAGTAAGAAAATTCTTAATATGACTTCTTAAAAATAGTTAAAACCTTATTAAATGTCGATTTCCTAGAATTTTCGCTGGATGGGAACGAATAAATAAAAAGATTCTATTGACAAAAATTTTAGTAAATTTTTTTCGAAATATGAAATGATAAGCTTTAAAACAAAAGCGTGTAGATATGAAAACGAATTGAATATGAAGCTTAAATTTTTCTTATCTACAAAAGATAAGAAATTCTATTATTGTTAATTTTCTCTTGACCAAATTCGATTGAGGTCGTTACCCTTTTGCTACGACAGAAGAACGATTTATTAATTTTAATTATACTTTTTGAGCAATTTCCGAATGTTAGCAAGAAGTAAAGGAATTATGGTAATAGTAATAATATTAACAACAGCACTTGCAATAACAACAATAACAACAAAACTAGCATGTAGTGGAAAATCACGAAAATGCGATAAAATGTTTGGCAAGAATTCTCATTTGCATTTTAATCTTTTGAACTTAATTTATGAAAGGTTTTCATAAGCATTTTCCGGGTTTGCCGGTGCTACCTTTTCTCTTTTCTTCTTCTCTATTCCTCTCCGTCTTCGTCTCTCTTTGAAGGAGTATACGCTTCACGAGCATTCCTTTGGTGAATTGGTGCCTTAAAACATAACTTCCCAGAATGCCCACAATTGTGCAGGCGGTTCGTTCATACTCAGTGACAGGAATAAGAGAGGATAGATTGTCAGAGGAAGGAAAAGAGACAGGGATAGAGGCTATGCAAAATTTCTCTAGTCTCTACTCTTTTTCCTCAGGAGGCTACGCACACCCAGTCGGAAATAAAATTGTGTCATATTTCGAAAAAAATATGAGTTATAGTAAATAATTTATCGAGACACTTAGTTTATATTCGGGCCAATTATTGAATTGCAAACGATAATCGAGAATGGAATCGATATTCTTCTTCGTCTTATTCTCCTTTGTCGTTGGAGTCTAGAAAAGCAGAATGGAAGTATCAGAGATTGTGAAAGGAAAAAGAGCTTTTATCGTTCCAAAACTTATATAAACTTTATATTTTACCAAAAACTATAGCAGAATTATGAAATGGAAAAAGAATAAGCAATAGTATGTTTCGTTAGCAGTCCTTTAATGCCTTTTTAATACTCCAATTTAGGCCAATACTCTATAGTCTATAGTCTATAGCCTATTCTGTAAACATAATATTTCTTATAATAATAATTAAATTCGTTTAGTTCGTTACAAGATATACATATTTTGGAATTTAATTAAAAGCTAACATTGTAAGACAAATAACAAAACTCCAAAACATACTGATGGATATTTGAAAGAAAGTAATAAAACACAAGCATAAACGCTAACCTCGGCAAAAAATAGCGCTTAAATTCAATGAGGGAATTCAATTCCATTTCCCTTTTGCTGGTTAAGGTTTAGGTTAAGGTTAAGGTTTCATAGATCTACTAAATCATCTTCAGAAAAACTTTCTAAAAAAAGTCCATGCATGGTGCGGTATAACAGAAGCGCGGGCATGCCACGCTCTTCGCCTCTAGATTTGTAATGTCCAAAATCGCTATCCTGGCTACAAAATTCCAACTTCACAATTCCGACGAAGATTGAAAAACGAGGCTTTCTACCGGTGTGAAGTTGGCAACCGGCGAATTCAGTTTCCGGTGAATTCGTCAGCATAACTGTTTTAAAGCTCCGTATCTTGTGATACGGCGAGAATATTACAGTTACGGAAGCTAAGGAGAGAACACGTGCACCGACCCAGTTTTGTTACTATGCAATAGATTAGTGATCAAAATACAAGGATGAATCCACAAATTAGTAATTGATTTTTTACCAATCTGCGCTAAAACCATTATAATTCCATCATATAAAATTATAAACTTTTCGATTTACAACACATACATAAGTGAGCATTCTAATTCTGATTCCGAAGTTAATCTCCTAACAGTCATCACTTTATTCTATATAAATAGTGCAAATGTAATTTATGTGTAAAGCCACCAGTAAGCAATTCGGTGCACACTGGCGTGCCATAGGACAAATTCAGCTTAGGGCGAGCTCTGAATAACTAATAACATTAAAAAATGTTATTGCTTAAAATGAATAATAATTAATATTAACAAAAAAGAGAGGTCACTCAAGAGGTGAGCTGTTATTAATTAATTAATTCATTAAACGGTGTTTATCTCACATTATATCACATAAACGGTGTCTATCGAACAGACAATTATAGCGTTTGGAGAAATCTATTTCTTGACAATGTAAATATTATCAATGACTACTCGAAATTTCCATGGTATTTAAATGTTAGTGAAAGGCTTAATTCTCAATGACGGACGTTAACGTACATGATAATTCCCTACTGGGGATGTTGATCGCAATATTAGAGTCGTTAGGATAGGGTGGGTGGGATGGATGGTGGTAAGTGATTTTATAAAGACGTGCCTAATTACTAGTTTGCAGAATAAAAGAAACAACAACAACAACAACAACACAACCGACACACGTACATTTTTTAGTGGATTTAACTGTCAAGTGACTGCTGCCACCGCTCGACGGCGGCAATGTTGATGGCGGCAACGATGACATCCGGAAGGCAGCAAATGTTCTTGAAACACGAAATATGCATTCGCGTTCGGCGAATCCTTTGAAGTAGAAAAGTGAATACACACTCAAATTCTTTTCTCTTTCTTACAACCCTTTTCTTTAACGTTGAATTAAAAGCAAAGAAGTTTGAAGAGGAATGTGAAAGAAAATTGAAATATTTTACTAGAAAAGATTCAAAACAAACGCAAATATAAAACAACAGTCAATGGCAATGACAAGAAGAAATGGGAGAAGAAGAAGAAGAAGAGAAAATACCAAGAATAACATCAAACGGCAAAAGCAACAGCAATAACAGGAGCAGCAGCAACAACAACAACCAGCACAACCAACGAATACAATATAATACAATACAAAAACCAACAAACATCAAAAGGTTCCAATTTAAAAAAATTGTTGTTTATAGGAGTTATCCTGTGTTTGACTTTGTACTTTTCAGCCAGTCTCGCTGGCGAATGAACATGTTTGCTTAATTAACGGCTTGATATTAAAAAGAAGAAGGATATGAAAATTTCTATGGATATCAACAGATGTTATAATAATTAGTTGGTCCAAAAAAATCCTTTATACCTTTCGCACCTCTATGGCACATAATATGCCATCTCTCCACTGTCATTGTCACTGTCACTGTCAACTGCCACCCTCAACAATAAATATTTCATGAATGTTGAATAAAACGGAGTCGTATGTTGTGAAGTAACGCTCAATTTAATGTTTTCGTTCGAAAGAAACTCCTTAAGGGTTAAGGGGAGGCCAAATATGACTACAGGCAATTTATGAAAGTGATTTCAAAATTGCACTTTTTTCAATTAATGAATTTTCAGAAAGTCCGGTTTCGTAAAAGGGACCCAAAATGGCGATAAAAAAAAGTTATTTTGATTTCTCTAACTCGAATTTTGCTGACGTTTCTGGTGTGATTGACATTATTTTGTAAGCCCTCAAAAAGCTTGTTTTGTAAAGAGCCTACATCAAAATAATCTGGCATTGAAAGCAGAAAATTTTCTTTAGTCCTTTAATCTTTAAATTAAAAGCGAACGAAATAAAAACGTTCATTTACTTAATAATTTCATCAGGTCCTTCATTTATTTCCGCAGGATAACATAATGTTTCAGATAAATAAATTTGTTTCTCAAATATATTTTTTGATATTTAATACGTACACACACACGTACACATACTTGTACGCAAAAGTTAATTTAATAAATTCTTAGCATTTAACGAACGATCTTTCGTGCACCGGTCGAAAGCCTTCGTTAAGTTTTCTGGTGGTTTTATTTTAATTTCCTTTTTCATTTTTTATTGTTGCTAATGTTTTTTGTTATTGTCGTTGTTTCGTGATGATTTATTGTTAAAAATTTTTGCCAGATCTAACAAAACGTTCGCAAAAACCAGCGCTTACGCAAAACGGCGTAGTGACTTTTTTAAAAAGTGAAATTTATAAATTCGTTCCTTTTCAAATGCTAAAACATTACCCCCCCCCCCCCCCCGCGTTTCTTCTTCTACTTTTCTTTTCTCAATTAAAACACTGCAAACTTCTTCTAATACGTTTTTTCATACTCTTTTTAAAAATGCAATTAATTTATTTAAATAGAATACATTTTTGGTAGATGTTTGTGAAAACATTCTTTATGAAATTTTCCAACATTTTCTAACGCGTCACATTGGCAGGAAACGGATGGAAAAAGAGAAACATTTAGAACAACAAACAAACAAAAAATAACAAAAAAAAAAATAAAGCAAATTTAAAGGAATCGACTAACCATTGCCACCATTTCCGTAATCAACACAACCATAACGAACCAACAACAACAACAAATTAAATACAAACGAAAAACAAGAAAAGACTTTTTTAAAAAAAATTAGCTGTTAAAGGAGTGCCTAAAGGAAAATGTAAAAAAAGAATGCCTCCCTGTCCGTTACCGACCAACCAACCAACCGACCAACCAACCAACCAACCAGCCGACCAACCGACTGACGGGTCGATTTGGACGGGTCAGCCACCTGAAAATATGACCCTCATTACGCTAATGGGCCATTTTAGCCGGAGTGGATTTCCTTGGCACGGTTTTGATGTATTTGTCTTTGCTTTCTCTTTAGTTGCTGCGGCTTTCTTTTTTTGTAGTTGTTGTAGTTGGTTCTTACTGCTGCTGTTGCTACTTCTGATTTTGCTAAACATTTTGCTTGAAGCAACTACAAATGTATAATATTTTTTATTTTATTTTTCTTCTTAACAAATTTGCTAAATTTTAATTTCTAAAATAAAAAGAACAAAAATACTGAATATATTTTTAAAAAAAATTCTCTGGCATTAAAGAACAATAATTACTGCCTCATTCTTCACTATTTTTCTTTCCCCTTCTTCTTCACTTTCTGTCATTTTCAATTGTTTCATCTCTCTCTAAAACGAGGCTATGGAATTTAGTTTGTTTTTCTTCCTATTTTATGTGTGTTCTTCATGTTCTTGTTCAGTTTCTGGTTTTAGACAGAGAATGATTATTCTTATGGATAACCGAATCCTGGTTTATGAAAATTGTAAAATATTTTCATTAAGAATTCTGTTTTAAATGCAAAAAATTCGTTAACAAAATGCTTCATAGCGAATTATGAAATTAGTAATGAAAGGTGGAGAAGTTTGGTAGAATGCGTGGTGGTGGTGAAATATGGTGGTCAATTTATATTATCCAGCCTTT
The DNA here is from genome assembly GCA_963966595.1 of Physocephala rufipes. NCBI lineage: Eukaryota > Metazoa > Arthropoda > Insecta > Diptera > Conopidae > Physocephala > Physocephala rufipes. The sequence goes on along the minus strand of OZ016503.1, from coordinate 39,730,770 downwards.
TTTTGACTCAGCATGAAATTTAAATAATTCTCAAACAAATTAAAAATTATGCAGAATTGTTTTCTTCCTTGCGTCTTAAATTCGTTATTAGTTAAAAGAGAATTAATGAACAATTTTTAAAGAACGTGGGGAAAATATAATCTGTCTTTGTCTTTTAGATAAAGATCTCTGCAAGAGAAGTGGAAGGGAATCTATTTTGGTAGAAATTTTTGGAAATATTTATTTATCATTAAGTTTTGAGAAAATTCAAAATTTGCCAAATTTTTATTACAATTTTCGCTAAAGTTAAACTCAAACACCCGAAGTATAAATTACGGTATTGTAATGTAGTCCGCTTACAAATAGATAATTTGGATTCATGTATTCACCGATTTTCTCATATATTTTCTCATTAAATTCACCCCCACCACACCCACCTCTGTGTAAATGTGATTTCTCCTTAGGGCATAGTAATTTGAATAGCAGATCATGACTGACATTTGAGAAATTCAGTTCGCAAAGTATTAATATATCAAAGTTCACATAAAAGGAAGGCGTGGTAGTATGTTGTTTGGCTTTACCTCCGATACGAGGAGATTCATGAAAAGGATAATATTCGCGTCTAATTTCTCCTGAAATTATTTCAATTGTATGTTTTTTACTGATTTAAAAACATCTATAGTTTATCGAGAAACGTTAACTTAAGAAATATTTTATTTGATATATATGTGCTATATATACGATTTTAGAATAATTCGGGCTAATCAAAAAGGCAAAAGAAAACAATAAATGAAAGTAATCGAGGAAAGGACTCTAAAAGTAATAGAGAGAAGAAATGTCTTGGATTTGATTGGTATTCATAATATCTGCTTTATTCATTTCAAAACAGTTATACGTTAAATTAATTCAAAAAGGAAAGAGAAAAGAAAATTATAATAAAGCCACCAAGGTAATAAATATTTGCTGAATGGGATTATTCTTCCTTTTGAGGAAAGAGAACTCGGGAGTACTCGCGACATCCGGTTTGAAATATTTCTCAGTCCTTTCCTTGTGAACTCTTAAATTGCCTACCCCTTCTTCTCTCCTCCCTTCCCACCTTCTTAATCATTCAACGAAAACAACAACTTAAGCCAATTGTTGAGGTCCTTGTTATCGGCAATTCGAGTAGTCTCTTTTTTGATTGTTTTTATATTCGTTCTTTGAACAGGGAGTCGTTATATGGACGCGTAGTAAGAAAATCGGTCGTGTAAAAGGAAATGGGATGTAAAAGGATATGGGATATATGTGTGAGAGTGTGTGTGTACAAAGTTGAAAGAAGATAAAGAAAATAGCAAAAAATGCACTGATGCAAAAACCCTCAAACTATCCCGAAAAAAATCAGATAAAAGAGTCAATCCAATTGGTCTTTTTTTGTGTTTATCCTGCACTCAACTGTCCATCCAGTCCATTCAATGGACAAATACAATTTTCAGAAGCTGGTAAAGACGAAAAAAATCCTGACTCACAGAATCAACACAAAAAGAGAAGAAAAACGAAAACAAAAAAGAGACAGATTGGCTAGAGAGAAGGGTAAAGAGAGAAGATCGAGAAACAGAGAGGGCGAGAAATATTTCATCATTTTCTCTTTTCTTAAATATCCGAAACCAAATAAACCAATTTTCAATCGTCAGCCGCGAATTCACCAACAGACAGACAAGGATTGATAGATGAATGGATGAATCTTTTAGGCCAAAGTGGAAATGGCCAATTAAGTTTTCTTAATAATGGCTGTGAGACATCACTGACAGTATTGAGTTGTCGGTGCTGACGCCATTGATGGAAAAAGTGATAGCATGATTATAATGTTGATGATGATGATGATGATGTGATGATTAGGAAAATGAACTGAGAAGACATTCATATTTACAATACATATTACTAAATGATACCCGTGCCATTGAGTTTATGAGCAATTCTTGAATCATTATTGTGATTGATTGTTCACAAATGAATTCTCGGAATTGTTTTGACATAGCATTTTGCTTCTCTTGATTATTGCAATTTGTAAATTTCGTCCTCATTAAAAAATATATACACGAAAGAAACGTTAGAAAAACTCGTCTAAAGAGAAACTTGTGTACTTGATTCTCTTTCTTCTTGAATATAAAAAAGTAATTCGTGTAGAAAAGATTCGAATTCTTTTTGTCTTCACAAATCCATTGAGTCTCACAGACTTTCCCCGAGATTATTCTAAATGGTTTTTATACATATGCAATAATTTTGCCCTACTTTTTAAATATGATTTGATTGTGAGACCTCGTGCGTGGAAGTTTCACGATGCGATGTAAAATGAAGATGTGATTGGCAGTCCGAGTCAGAAGAGGCATGGTTAAGTATTCCATGGAAAAGAGAAATATGGACAAAAGACTCTCAAAACGTCACAAAGTTGATCAAATAAATTAATCATAAAAATTCTGAGAATATTTAAAATCGCGTAAAAACAAAATAATTATCTATTTTCTATTATTATCTTTTATCTATTTTCTATATTCTATTCTATTGCATTATCTATCAAAAGAATATCTTTGTCTTTTCGAAAACTTCCTGAACTGGAAATGATTTTTAAATGTGAATTATTTACTGCCGAATGAAATGGAATTTGTTGTTGGTACCGATCCGAAACTCTTAGATGAATTAAATTAAACACGAATGTCTGTAATTGATTACTACTTTATTTAATGTCACTCAGTGTAATAGCTTTCTATCTGTTTGCCTCTGAGCAGAGCATATTATTGACCTTTAGTTCGCCACTTGAACTTTCGAACTGAAACTCTTGGTGATTCGACATGAAAACATAACCCAAAAATTCCTTTACAGATATCTAAATAATTATAAAGAGAAAGGGAAAAGAGATGGGTACTCATATAAAATATGTACAAACATCTTGGCGGAAGGGGGGGGGGGGAAATGGGAAGTATATAAATTAATGGAACATCGATGCGATTCATTTCAAATAAAAAAGTTTCGAAACAAACTTTTGATATTTCTACTTTTTTTAAAACTTTTAGTTCTCTGTGAGTTAACTGCGAGCAATAAAAAACTTTTCCCCTAAAATTCTACTGCGATGATAATATTTTTACCTTAAATAATCGGATGTTTTTAGTTTTTGATCATGCCAGAAGAACGCGACAAAAAGAGTGGGAAAAGACAAAGAGAGAGAGAAAGAGAGTGAATGAGTGGGAGGGCCAGTAGAAGAAAGAGAATTTCCCAACATTTTCGTTTGTCCAGTAAATCCACTCACTGCTTCCACCGTGACAATAATCCCGCTTTTCCCGAAAAGTGCGGGCGAAATGTCATTACTGAAATGCCCAAAATCACGAACCGATGACAGGCAGAGGCAAGCTAGATCAACTGACAGCAGCAAACGAAACAACCCTTTGTCCTGCTTGTTTTTTGTTTGGTTTTATTTTTTTCATTTCATTGTTTTCATTTTCCTCTGCCAAAAATTTTATTCTGCGGCGTCGTATCGTGTCACGCCGCTCATAAAAGCCTTCTAATGCCGCATAGTTTTGTTCAGAAGTTTTATCTCTTTTCTTTTCCCAGCTACAACTATTTCGCATTCGTTTGTCGAAACGATAACGAATTTTAGGGAATTTTAGATTTTCCCTTTTTTAGGTTTTTCATTCTGGAATAGGTTACACAAAATAATAGCAAGAATGACAATGGCATTCAATCTATTCTAGTTGAAATTTTGTCTATTCTTCTATCAGATTTTTTTTCGAGCAGTTTTTTCTCCAAGACAAAACACTAACGGCATGTACTACCAATGAATTCTGAATGGCTTTTTTTTAATGGCATTGATGTGTCGTAAGTTTTTTGTAGGCTAAAATTCTTAGGTGGGGGATTTTTCGGTTAGGAGTTCATGGGAAGTATCCATAAACTATCGAAGAATTTGAAAACGATTTTTTAACTGAACTTAAGATTAATCGAATCGAAGTACTAAATGATTTGATTGATGGTAAAGATGCTTAAAGCAATGCGTCGATGGATCTTATTGGGTTTTAATGTCTTAAGAATAATATTTTCGAATTTAATAATTAATAATTAAATCGAATTTAATAATTAATAACAGTAATTTCTTATTATTCGTTGATAATAATAATAATCAAAATAGTCTTTAAATAATTTAAATAAAAATAATTTTCTTTTAATTTAAAAATAAATTTTTAAACAATAGTAATTATTTTAAACAATAATAATAATTTTCGAATAATAATAATAATAATAATAATAATAATAATAATATTTTTTCATGAAATATTAATAATTATAGTCTCCAAATAATAATAATTTCTTTGATTTTAAGTAATCCTTTTTTTAATGTGTGTCAGAGAAACCAAGAGAAGTCAAACACAAATGACAGAGAGTTGGAGGAAGAGAGAGAGAGAGAATTATTGGAGTGTATTTTGAGTGCGGATATCCTTGAGATAAGAGCACCTCGTAGTATTTCTGACATGATTCTTTTTTACTCTCTTTTATTTTTCTTTCGCTGTTTTCTACTGTTTTCTTTAAAACTCTTGCAATAAAATTTGCGAAACGTAATAATACTTAAGTTGGTTCAACGACGATTCTTTAGCTTAGTAAAGATCTTAAATGTATAAAAGCATTATGTCGTAATGCTGTTGTTTTAGCTATATTATTCTCATCATCATCATAATCATCACTACCATCATCATCATCATTATCCACGTAAGCACCATTGAGATGCGAACACACCAGATGAAGGTCCGCCAAAATATTTCCCTCGGAGGGGGAGGGAATGAATTGCCCGATTTTCATTCAATGCTAGTTTTTGTTGATTGTTTTATTACGAGAATTTTTTTGAAACTTACGCCAAGACAAATAAAAGACATAACATAATTTAATATAATTCTAAATCCGAAAAACCTTTTAAGCCGTTTTAAAAACTTTTTCTCTGATATTTTAGATCTCTGAGTATCGTTCCTCACGATCTAGATAGTCTGGATTATAAATTATTAATTACTTTTATTTTATTTTTCATTTACGATTAACTAACTATCGAACTTTTGAGACGTTTCGTATAAAAGAAGTTTTCTGAAAATAACAAAATCCACTTACGCGGATTTTAATTTCCTTGGCATTATTTTCTGTACCGTCTTTCCTAGCTCTTTCCTTTCCTTCTTAGTTTTTTGTTTAGTTAGAAAAGTTTGTGTTTTTCTCAGAAATAATTTCTTTGAAATTTTACTCTAAACTTTTCTAATACAATCGTAGTTTTTCTTTAATGTGTTTAACTATTTGTGATCTCCCGTAGTCTCATACGTCTTCGAGAATCGTATTTCTTAGCTACATCTTTTCCTCCTAATCTTTTTGCGATGCCTTTGTTGGAAATTTTTAAATTTAAAAATTAAATCTCTCTGAAGTTTTGTTTTTTATTCATTTCTCTCAGCTTTGTGTTTTTTCCTTCCGGTTTTTGGCAGTAATGGGTAAATGCGTCTCCCCTCAAGCTCCCCTCCAGCTTTCTCACGTCATATTGCTGACACTGACGACGACTGTGTGGTTGTGGTTGCTGCGATGGCTGCTGTTTATATTGCTGACGTTTCTTAATTTGTTTATTTTCGGTTTGTAATTGTAATTGTAAATGTATTTCTGTAATTGTAGAACTTCATTCCGCCAAATTTTGTTTCAAGTTTGAACATTCGATTATAGTTTACTGAATGTTTCAAATAAGAAGGAATTTTTGATTAAAAAACTCTAGCGTGCCAGAGTTTTGTCCTTCAGATCTAAAGTCAGTCTGCGGATTAGAATGGAGTTGACACCGATTACTATTTCGTTGCATTATTGGAGCCATTGTGGAGCAGCTCGTATATAGCTTGAACATAATCAGTGTCTCGACGTTAACTCCTGCTAGGTCTGAACACCTCAATATTTTACTTTAACTCAAACGCGTTTTAAAATTCTAAAGAAATGCCTTTTGATTTTTTTTTTGCTTAATTATTTTGCTTAATTTTCATTCATTACTTTAATCCTTAAAACCGACTATAGCATCAGTACTAACCCTGTGGATTTTAATAATTTCTAACATACCATACTAAAATATTTATTTTATCAAATGTTTGCGCATAAACTTCATGACTAAAACGGAAAGAGGAAGAGGATGTGCTGTAAGGGAGAGGATATTCTGCTAAGCGGTAGATAATTCCATACAAAAGAAAATTATTATAATTAACATTATTAGGCTACGATTCAACAGAATAATCAAAAGTCCGTCCGGCAGTTATTTTGCGTAGTATTTTTGCCTTGAAAAAAAACATCTCCGAAAAACAATTATTCGAACAAATGTCCCGAAGTTCATAAACGTGCATAATAAAACAAAAATGAATAATAAACGGTAAAATAAAACTGCTTTTAAATAGTATGCACATGTGGATGTGTGTCAATGGGTGTGTGTATGTATGTATGTGTATGTGTGTGTAATATAGATGCATTTTATGAATTTCTCATATAAAATAAATTTTCCAAAATATTTAATATTCATTCATTTATTTTAGTCATACAATCCGTGCCATCGAGAATGCTCATTTTGTTTTTAGTCGTTTATATTTAAAGTGTACTAAATCTATTTCCTAGAAAAAAAATTGTATTTATGATTTATAAACATTTCATCAGGAGTCTCTTTTTCTTATTTCGATACCGCTTATAATTTCTAATAAGATCTCCATAATATCCATTTTAAAAAACTTTCCAAAGTAAAATCTGCACGAACAAAATCCTTAGAAATGTCCAAATAAAAAATAACCGGTGCAATAATTTTTGTGTATTTCGTCAATGCAATAAAGAGGAAATTTTGCCTAGCAAGCAAGCAGGAGTACCATGAAGAAAAATCCTGTTTACAAAGATTTCTATATTGCCTCGTTGTCGGGGCTATTTTGCTGACGAAGGATTGAAGTCATTGTCGCGGACGAAAGCCGCCTTACAAGAAAATGTTACAGACAAAACATACCAACAAAAGAATTTTACATTATTGCGAGGATTTTGATAATAAGTACCGAATTTTTTTCCCTGGGACTGGTAGACCTTTATACCTGATAATGATAATGCAGGAGATTTTTCTTAAAAATTTTGCCTTGAAAATTTTGTGAAAAATTTTTGCTTTGGAAAAATAAAAATTGCAATTCATGCAAAACTCAAACTTGACTTGGGGCTCTTTTGAAATAAATGGCTAGAATGCATTATGTTTAATGATGTAGAAATTTATGGAGAATACTTTTTGAATTTTAATTGAAAATATATTTAGGCGTGCAATTCATGTATTTGTGATAATAATTAAAATATGCTAAAGCCGCATTCTAATAATCTAAAAACAATTTCTGTTGCCATTCTCAGAATTAGCAATTAAAACAACAATAATGACAACAACAGCACCACTCAAATAACATTTTGCTGACATTCATTGTGACAATAGTTCTTTGTTTGCTATTTTTCCATTGGATTTATGCAAATTTTATAACTTCTTCTCATTAAAATAATTTGCTTCATGAATCTTTTTTTGCTTGGATTGTTTGTATTAAAATTTGTTTCACTGTTGGAAATGTTGTTCATTAATTATGCTGTTGTTGTTGTTGTTTTTTACTATGTTGATTACATAAAAACGTAATTTATAATTTATGAGGCTAATTTTGGGCTTGTATGATAATGACAAGTCGGGTAGCTTCTCTCCTAAACGACATGGTTTCTTAAAGCATTATTCGCGGGCTTATAAGACCATCGAGGCCATTGCGAGGGCTCGGTAAACAAGAATCATTTTAGCAATAATTAAGAGAAATAAAATTTCAAAGTTTTATTAAACCATATGGTACATCCAGAACAACATTCTGTGTTAGGCCCAAAGATTTTATTAAAATTATTTGATTTATTGAATCAGAAAAATAGAAGGCTTCACAAAATCAACGACGTTATAGAAAAGAGTAGACAGATAAAATTCCGCAACGAAGAGAAGAGACCGAATAACATGGTCTGAACAAGTTTTAGCATAACTCTGAGTAACATGGTCTGAAGTTCGTATAAGTAATTTTTTTGATTCAGGATTTTATCGTTCAAGGTTTTGTAATTTCGAGTGTCTAAAAATCGCACTCATACTTCCGAATGTATGTCTATATTATTTGCGATGTTCGCGTATTCACAACGAAAGTGATTTTATGATCTTAAATCTTGTTAGTGGCGATGTCATTTTAATACTCTCTGAGGAATTATTCCATCTCATTTTCATTGAATTGCGCAAATACATAAGCGTAAACTTGGTCTTCTGTCCTAAATGAAATTTTAATTATTACTTAGTTTTGTCAATGTCGAAATTTATTTATGTGTTTAATTTATTTGTGATTAATTTTACATTAACTTTCTGCACCGGATGATCCCTGTATTGCCTATTGGTTATCTGCTTCGCACTTTACTGTAAAACGCTGCAACAGTCGGGTCGTCGAAGATCGGAGGTGTCTTCCTGGTAGGAAATTGCATTAAATTTATTGCATCGTATACAACAATATTTCAACAAATCAATAAAGTTCGAGATTGTATGGAAGAGAGAGAGATAGTGAAAGAGAGCGGCCTGTAGTCACATTTCTGCCATTACTTCCTTCCTTCCTTCATTCATTCCTTTCTCGTCGGCGTCCATCCCATGAGAGACGCTTCACGACAAATTCACTTCATTGCACTTCAGTTCAATTGATATCGACTGCACCGCATTGATGATTATTGGGGCGGATTTTGTGTGTGAGAGTCAGGTTCAATTAATTTACTGAATGAACTAAAGGGATTACAGCCGCAGTTGAGTAGCCGCCCGCCGCACCGTAAGGAAGGATTATTGTGGATGTATAGGAGTGGTGATGATGGTAATATGGCCGACGGCGACCGTACACTGTTGTGTTTCTGTTGTATGTCTCGAAGTTATTCGAAGGATTTAAATGTAACACCCATTACAGACACATCTACAGACATGATTTGACCCGGCTCGTGTGAATCCACTTACGTTGATTTTGTTAGACAGTTTGTTTGGGTGTGTGTCCATGCGTGTGTGCGTTTGTATGTGTATGTGTGAGAGAGTGTGTGTGTTACGGTTGGAGTAGATTTTTTACAACTGTTAGATTTGAGGATTCTGTTAACGTAGTTATGACTGTTAGCTTACATAAAGCGCTGTTATTGTTGAAAGAGCAGTTAATGTAATGCTAGTGGGTGTCTCTCAATTGAACCGACCAGGTTGAACTTTGGGTCATGTTTGGGTTTTTTTTTAATTTTCACTGGTCTCCCTTACTCCTTTTCAATGAATGAAAGAGTGGATAAGGTGTAAAAAAGATCAAGGATTAACTCGATGGTTCGTGAAAGAGAGAGTGGGGTAAAGTAATGTGGTCTTCATGTTGAAGGATTTTTAGGGGGATGTTATTTAACATTCGAATAAATTATGCGAACGAATATTTTCGTACCGTTTATGATTCATGCAATATTAAAATATTCATAAAAACACCAAGGTTGTGTTCCGTTATAAATTTCTCAACCGTTTCATTACATTTTTTGTCGTTGAAAATGTTAACTCGTAAAACTGTTAATGGATCGATCTGTGGGGGATTGCGATGAGGCCAATGCTTATCGTTTGTTTTATATTTTATGAAAATTCGTAATCGCTTTTGATACCCTACACCGAAAGAAATCAGCCACTGATTCTTTAACTTGCCCTAAAATAATGATTACAATGTTAAAATTGATAACAATATTCTCTGTCTTTCCAGATTGTTTGTTACTGGAATTGGGTAAAATCGTTCTTAGTTCTTAGAATTAAATTATGAATTTGTATTGCAGATGTAGGGCATTTAAACCTCAACTAGCCCGAAGCTAGCCTTCCTAGTTGCTTTTTATATTCCTTTTGTTGTGACGAAAAAGAACGGGGCGTTTTTATGCGAAATATATTTCATTGGTCATTATTATTTACACTCCTCTTAATGGCATCGATTCCAATGAATATTGTGGTAAATAAAAATTAATTGTAAATACATCAATCTTGTTGATTGAGAACTATTTTAGGAATTTAATAAGAAGTGTTATTTGTTATTCAATTGATTTACTTGCGAATTCAATAAAGATTACTTTATCGAACATGAGAATGATGATGACGTTGATATCAATTACCATAATGACTGTATAATGACTAATTCCATTACTTATCACTTTAATGGTAATCATGCCCTTAACGAGCATCGACACGTGTCATCACTTTTGAAAATTTTAATGGCATAAAACTGAGAAGTGCCACGAAAAATATCGACTTAATTATGATAAGGAAGAGGAAGGGTGCTACAGAGTAACTGATGAACCTTTGAACCTCTGAATTTACTTAAAGTTTATTTACCGAAGGACATGTAATGTCACTTGTTTGCACCGACGTCGTTATATCATCATTATCTTATGAATAATGAAGTGTAAGAAACCATTAAATATGATTATCATTATATGACTATCATCGTAAAAAGTTAGCCCTGCTTTGAATCTTTCCAGAAATTACCAAACATCCAAAGCAAAAATGGGTCACTATTATTCACACTTCTCCGCACCTCCTTCGTTCATTCGCTAACTAACGACGTTCCTTTCTCATCTACCAATATGTTACTCTTTTTATGTTCATTATTATCAACGATGATGGTTGTCGATCTTGAAAGAAAAAAGCAACATCGATTTCACAATCAATTTGTTGTGGCAGAGACAACAAAAGCAAATCATTAATGGTTTTCCTTTGGCTGGGGGGGGGGGGGGGAGAATGAGACAGGAAAGGTATAAGTTATTATTTCAATAAAAGAAGTTCTGTTGGAAGAAGGAAAAGAGGAAGAGAATAGAGAGAGAGAGGGCCGTATTAGTAGAAACGATGATACCGGCAAGATCAAAACTTAAATGCTTCTCCACGGTCTTAAAGGGGAGAAGACGATTCGGGTAGTTCTGAGTTTCTGGATTTATATGCTTGTACGCTTCTGCTTGTAAATCGAGCAAATGTGAAAAATGTATTTCAAACTCGATTAAATATAAAATATATCACGCCCTTTGTTTGTACGGTTTGAAAGACCCTGAAGGAGGGGAGAAGGGAAGAGGAGATTGACAAACTGACATTGAGCAAGTCAGAGTTATATTATCGCCACACTACCATAACAATTACAACAACAACTAGATCATCAGTGATTGGAATAATTTCAAACGAATCCTCAAACAAAACAAATAAAGTAAAATTCTAAAGCAAAAAATAAATAAAATATACCAACATTTATTCGTGAATGTATGGATGAACGATGTTGGCGATGATGACGATAATGATAATGATAATGATACGTAAGCTTTGGTAGCTACAGGCGCTTCCTCCGTTTGGATGAAAATGAATAGAAAACAGCGTGAGGTGTAACATCATCAACACCATGGACCGAGCCGACCGAGAGCAATCGAGGAATGTAGAAGAAACAGCATGAGCAACAAAAAAAACGCTATAGCAGAATCAGCAGAATAAACAGCATCAGCAGCAGTATAAGAAACCAATAATAACAAACGCAATAATAGAAACAATAGCACTGAAAAGTGGCACTGGCAACAACAATAATAAATTCTATCAACAACAACAACAACAAATAAAATAACAAACAGATCTGCCATCAATAAAAATCTGAAAAGAAAGAAACGAATTAAAATAATGAGGAAATAGTACAAACAACAACAACGACAACAGAAAGCATAATGAATGAGATACTGATAATGATGACGATGATGGTGAGGATCAAGCAGCAGTGGGGTTTATGTTTTTTATTGTATCGTATTGCAACATCTGTCTCATGTTCTGAAAGAGGCGGTCTATGTGTTTTCACACGAATACATATAATAAAAGAAAATAAACAATTAGAAATGATATTAATTATTTATGATAAACTAAGGATGTTATTACGCAAGACGAAACTATGGCCTTTCTTTGTCTTCCTTAATTTTTCTCAGCTTTGACAGCTCGTTGATAAACGGTAGTCTTTCAAATTCAGTTAGCGTCTAAACTACTGTCATAGTCTTCCCATTCGTTTCGTTTTGCGTAATATGGTCCCGAAATAAAATAAACAAGTTGATCGTGGAAAAATGAGGAAATAAAAAGCAATAAAATTATATTTTCTTACGGAATGAAGAATAACGAATTGGTGGATGTAAACAAACAACAACAAAAAACGAGGGGATATTTAAGAACTATCGATTGATAAGTAAATAAAAACGAAACCATTAAAATAAAGAAGGCTGTAGGTGTGAAAAGTGAGTTATTTAGAAGACATCATTAAAATGCTAACAAAATATTCCTAAGAAATTGTAATAAACATTGCAGGGTGTGATGTATATATCGATTAACTGACTGAAAGTTTTATAAGAATCTTATTTATTGGCGATTACGCGTAGACGAAATATAATTTTCAGGTATTTTTTTTAGAATCGTAAGGAAAATTTATGCTTGGATTTAATAAAATAAAAATGGGAAAATAATCAGTGATTTCTGGAGAAATAAAAAAAATTCTGACAAAGTATTACCTTCCGTAAAATGAACATCATTAGGCGCCCCTTCAATACATTCTCGGAATTCTCATTCGAAAAATAATGTTAGTCTAGTTAGTATTATTATTATTTTTAAATATAGTCCCTTTGTGTTACCAAAACATTTGCTTCATCTAGATGTACGCATTCCGATAACCCGCCAAAAACGGAAGATGTCATGAAGAAGCATTACATAGGCGTTCAGTTTACCACGTAATCTTTCTTGAATGTTTTTTTCAGAAATATATCTGAATAAGGCAAATATAATGAGCCAAATATACATTCGTGTTTAAAATTAATTATAGCCATTTTTTGAATATAGATAACCTTTAATTAGATGAAATCATAATAAATAATATAACCATTTTTGGAGAAATTAGTCTCTGTAGTTTTAAGCATAGATTTTTAAAAATAATGGATTTTCTTTTGCGCAGAATTCCATGACAAAGAATTAGTAATCGACTTTATGACAACCAATTTTTTTTCTCTAAAATTCTTCAATCTCAAGGCGTTTTCTTACTTTAAAATTCATTTCAAGAATGTAATACAAATCGGAGTAATTGTGGCGATTACTTAGGTAAATGTTTTTTTATAACTTATAAAAATATCAGAATATATGTTTTATGCAAAATTAAAATTCATACAAAAGAGTGAGGACGGGCTTTTAATCATCTTTTGTAAACATTATTCTGCATTTATTAAACTTGTTATTCGTGTGAAACGTAATTATTTTAATTAATTCAACTTTAAGAAAAAATAAATAAATGCATGAATGAATGAGAATGTCTTTAAGAAAAAAATGAATGTCACTAACGTGATATTTTTGTTTGTTTGTTAGTGTTCTTTTGAAATGTTTGATGGTATCCTAATCATCATCATCGCCGTCTCTTTTATTATCATCATCATCGCCACCTCGTGCATAACGCCTGTTTTGTTACGTTGGATATTTACATACGCTTACGTAGCCTTTTCACCGTAAGCAGGAGGGGTAGGGAGGGAAGTGGAGATGCAAGGATTTGGGCCAAACGATAAAGAGATCCAGTGAGACTTTTGTATAAAGGAAAGGTCAAACCTATGAAATAATAATATATTACTTTTAATTTTGTCCCACCGGCCACCTCCACTCCTCCTCTTAACACCTCCAGGTATTGAAAATTATAGAGAAACAAATTTCTTTAATTTCACCTCACGCCTTTCTACCTTTTCGTGTCCTATGCCATTCCATTCATATCGTAATTTTTCATGTAATAAAAGGCAAACGAATATATATTTTTCGTCATCATAGAAATACCTTTTCTGACTCTTATTTAAAATTACTTCTGCCTCAATTTTTGGAGAATGTCATGAATAATTTATTTATTCTTAATATCTTGAAAATGAATAATATTATACTTGTATACATTGCATATATATGTGTATGGTGTGTATTTATGTCATGTTTGCGTATACTTCAAAATAATGAAAAATGTTTATTTCCTAAAAATATTCTAATTAAAATTTGTAAAATATGTATCGGACTTTATTATCTCGGTTTGGAAGTTCTTCTCTGGCTATTCTTTCCCTGCTCCTCCGTCGCTTATATCTATCGTAATGAATGTTTAAATTTAAAAAGTTTTCTAGGTTTTAAATAAAAATTAAATCTTTTATTTTTCTTAAATAATAAAAAAATTCTTGATTCCTCGATTATTTTTTCTCTGTAGAAGAAATCAATCGAGGAAACGATAATTTCAGAAATTGTATGATTAAAGAAGCTTCAGGGGAAAAATAGAACATATTTCACTTCCAGATATTCTCAATTTCTTTTTGACTTCGTCTAGTATTTTTTAATAAATGATTCAAATTGAAAATAATTTCATGTACACTGAATAAGTATTGATTGCGGAAAGGATTGAATGATTCCTGTGCTTACAAAATGAGTTTGATTTTAACTAAAAACTGCATAATTTTTTTTTGATTATTGCTTTTTTAAGTATGTGTCTCACACGTAGCATCCTTAAAATCTGTATTCGCTCTGTTTTTCCTTATTCCCCCCTTTCTCCAACAATCTCTTATTCCGTTCTGATTTCATCCTATTGCTCCCTTAACTTTATTTTCCCTTTACTTTATTTTGATTTACGAATCATGCATCGTTTGATTGAATGCAATTAAAAAATTAATTAATTAAAGTTTGGCCAAATCAGAGAAGTTTGTGGTATCAGACAAGTAGGTTTTTCAAAAATCATCAAAAATTTATTGAATAATTACAGAAGAAGAAAAGCAAAAACAATGTTTTCAAAGTTCATTATTGGTTTGCAATAAACACGAACCTGTAAGACACAACGCAGGCGAACAACACGAACGTATATACACATACATATATACGGTTATATATTTACATGTGGGCGGGGAGGTAACTCAATAGAAATTTAATATTTTTTCATAGAAATTGAAGGGCTTGTTTTATCTTCTAACTAAAAACACCTCCGATATGAATTATTTCGGTTTATTTTTACTGTTAAAAATTTTCGAATTTAAAAAAGCAATTAGAAATTCATTGTGTGCCATAGCAATCTATATTTTTTATACTTCAAAAACAAGGTATATTGAATATTCATTAATATGAATATGATTTTACCTTTATGATTCTCAAGAGAGTGCTTAAGAGTTTTTATCAGATTAGTGGCGAGAGTTTAGAAATTCTTTGGTGTTATTTTTCAATGCAGAAATGATTAAGTTCTTGCCCACAAATTTGCTTTTGACATACGACAAAATTGCAAGTAAAATTCAAGTTTTAGAGTGAAGCAAATCTATTTCGAAACTTTACTTCGAGCTCTTAAAGAGAACCACCACCAGTCTGTCCCGGTGGTCAGAAACATTTTACTTTTATTATTCTTAACCTCATTCCAGCTCACCATGAGGTAGAACGCATTACCACACAGTCATTTTCTTGTTCTTAGAGTCTAGTCTGTCCATCGTTTATCGGAGTCGATATATGATAATTACTGTTGGTGAGTGCTGGCATTCCTATTTGATTTGAATCTAGTTGAGTATCTCTACAGTTCCCAAAACGATTCTGAGCTTCTCTTACACACACGCACACGCACCACACTTACACAAACATGCACACTCACTCCTTCCTAAACAATTACAATATCTCGACAAACACTCACTCCACCCACCCACACATCTGGATGTTGATAATTTGTTACCGTAGGTTACGCGTAGGTTGCAGTTTAACATTCACTTTAGTACCAGTTCTTTTTTCTTCTTCGTCTTCTGCTTTCTGTTAATACTCTACCCCGATGGGAATTCACTTTGTGTTTCTGTTTGTAACGCATTTAGAGAGAAGAGAGATGATAACTTTAGACAAGTAGTAGTATATTCCGGGTCAAATTCAGTCCTTGTTTCATTCGATTTAGTTCCGTCCGCTCGTCGGTCTTTCTGCCCATGGGAATGGCTACAAGAGAATGGATACAGGCATTACGATGATATCTGGCATGAACATTCTTCACCTCAATGGACTGTTGGTTATTGGAAGTAGGTGAAATCTGACAAATGTCAATAACTGTCATACTTTTTGAAGCTAGTATGGATTTATCTGAGTTTATAGCTTAGTATCTTATCTCGCCGAGAACCTAAAGACAAATTTCTAAATCTGCCGTCCACGAGGGAAGGATTATAGTGTACAAAAATACTGGCCAGACCGACGTTAGCCTTACTGTAGTCTTCTTTTTATTGCTTAGTTTGCCTCTACCGGACTTTTAATATCCTGAAATCATTTGCATTTCATTTAGAAAGAAATTTCAAGTTTAGTTAAAAATGCATGCGTTAAGTGTTTCTTCTTCTGCTTTAACTTTCGTTTGGACCACTAACACGAATTTGAGTTTTTCTGACGTATCCATGGATTCAAATGCAAGGATATTTTTCGCTTTAGTTATCCCTTTCTTTATTTGATTCAATTTAAATTCAAACGAATAACATCAAGGCTTGTTTTAAAGAAACGTAAGAAAAGTTTCGAATTTTACGTAAAACCTAAGAATAATTTCGAATATTTAAATGAATGTCACGGAATATTATTGATCACAATCCAGTGTGTTTGAGTACTGTTGTTGATTCGTAATGAATATTCATTATTTCTCGGTCTGATTCATTTATCTGCAGAAAAAGATTCTCATAAATTTTAAGGTTTTCTTCACATAAACGTAGTACATATAACAATTATAAATATTTAATAATTTTCAAAATTTTCCTTTTGCAGATTTAATCCAGTTTATATAAACCGAGAATGTACTAAATATAAATATAGGGCGTGTTTAATTCACACCCTGAGGTCACATAAATTCATCAGCTAGTTTATTAATTCATCAATTTATCTTACATTGAGAGGACTGCGAGAATTTCAGTGTCTTTTACTAGATAAACCTCTTTATTTACTAGATAAACACAGATATTTTTCCGACTCACTATTACTCAGAGACCACTGAGCAATTTCAACATGACACTATTTCAAATTTGGTGTCACTTCGCAGTTATCCTCTATTCCTCCGCATCCTATAATAATTCGGAGATGTTCGAATTGTGAGGAAGCTGTTTAGAATTTTTGAATCCCTAAATGCGCAAGATTTAGTTTTCAATTAAATGTTAAAATTCTCGCTCGGATTATCGAATCGAATGTTTAATCAGACCTATTTAATCACAAAAAATAGAGAATTTTCGTTGGCCTAAAGCAATTTTAATTATTTTAGACAACATACCATAATTCTTGATATTGCTCGTAAAGGATTATTCTTTCTTAAAAAATGGCGATATTGTATATTTCTCACTCCAAAATGTTGATTATATTGATTATGTTGTATTACATATGCTCCTGTGTTTAGTTAGTATGAGGTTTTTGTGCTATGGCGTTTATATTTTTAGAAATTATAGTTCTCAATTCGGCAAACATTCCACCAAATGAGAAATGATTTTGTAGGCCATTAATGAGAAATGTCTCTGGAGGAGATAAGGAACATATTTGACGTGTCATAATTTTTCTCTTCGATATTGACAAACTTTTCGGAATTTCATTGCTTCCATTGCAATTCTTCTGTTTCGGGATTCATATCCCCGTGGCGTATCATTCATTGTGATATTTCTATATATTTCTATATATCTCTATATATTTATATATATTTCTATATACTTCTATATAGTTCTATATATTTCTATATATTTCTATATATTTCTATATATTTTTCTTTTTAAATATAACGAACTCAGTTTCTTCTCAGATCAAAGTAGAAAGCGTTCAGCTTCATTCATTGTGATGCAGTACCTCTTCGGTTGTGTTAGACCTATCAGTGATTTTCTATGAAAATAATTCGATTTTCCGAAAAGTTCATCCACATCTAAGAAACAGTGTTATTCGATTTATTGCATTCTGACGAAATTTAAATTTAAAATTCTTTAAAGTGGATAAATTTTTCTACAAACCCAATGCGCTCAAATGAAGTGACGCGTCTGCCGAGGAAAAGCTTAATAAATAGAAGCAAGTAATGGATTTGGTTAATAAATCCCTTACGTAATTTCAGTAATTTCATTTAATCTCTCTCAAAGATAAACAGCTCGAAAATTTCATCACGAGCCTTTGATAAGCGATTATCCCGTGACGCATTTGCCACGATTCGATCTGCATAATAATGTCTCCTCGAGGCAATTAATTTCATTTAATGATCTAATTTGTTGGGTGGTAGGGGTTTATGCTCGCGCATAGACTCTCGCATTTGAACATGATTGCATACACAGATCCACACACGCTTACGCCCCTACCCCAAACAAACACACGCGCAGGTACACACACATAACACACATACTCAGGCATACACATATATACACTCCCGTACACACACAAATACATACATATAAGCACACACATACACAAACACATATGTACACACATACTCCCTCTCACACAAATGCACACACGTACACACACAAATACAATTACATAAAAATTAACCAGATAGATTGCTAGTATTATGTGTGCGTATGTGTGTATGTGTTTGAATGTGTGTGTGTGTAAGTGTCTTCTTCGACAACTAATTAAAATTCATTGCGCTGAGTGCCCAGTAGGAAATGCATCTAACGTTGTATCAATTTTGTAGAAGTAAGATAATTTTACGAGTAAAATTCGGATTAATAAATAAATCACGATCATCTCTTGTTTCCTTCAAAAGCATTGTATTAAAATTAATTTCAACAATATCAGGATACCACAAATCATGTTTGGAAACATATTAAAAAATCCATTTTGAAATGAATCTCAAGTGAAAACTGTTTACACATTTACTAGATGTCGAGAACGTCGGCATCAGTGCCCAACACCATTCCTGCGTACGAAATTTTTACTTAGGATAGCTTTCGGCAGCTTCAACGATTGTAACTCGCACCCTATCTCAACATTATTGTTACACAGCAAGGATGTTCTTGTGTGTGAGCATATCAAACCTCGGTAAAGAATGAACACTAGCAATCATATTTGCAAAAAAAACATTTTCCCATTGCGGATTTCGTCCACTGTACGGGTTGTCAACCCAATTAAGAAAAAATTATCGTTTTTTCAGCTAATAAATAATATTATTCTATGTTGCTTTGGGAATTTTTTATTTGAGATTTTTCACATTTCATCATTTGACGATTTTAAACTAAAATAAATAAATAAAATAAATTAAAAAACTTTCATAAACTTATTCGAAATTAATTTCCTCACAAAAAATTTTAAAATTCTTACAGAATTCTGTTTTTTTAACTATTTAAACACAGCAAACCTAGCGAGTTGTACCATAATCCCTAGCGAGTTGTACAAATATATCGCGTGAACATTTTGCCAATATTGTATAAATTTGCCATTACCATATTTTTAATTTAAAAATATCATATCATGTCATATTGTTGTTAATTATATTTTGTATAATAAAATTTCTGAAGTGGAAAATTTTTTAAAAAATAATACAAAGATGAAATTTTGTTTCCTACAGGGTTATTAATATTGCTCGCATGGTGATGAATACAAGAGTATGGATTAAAATATGTTGATGGTGATAATGATTTACTTCAGTTTGCAATAAAAATAATAATGAAAAATAATAATACTTCTAAATTGAATTTATGAATTTTTTTCTTTACTTTAATATTAGTTTAGTTTTTAATTGTTCCTTCTCTCTCTTTTTTCTCCCTTTTATTGTCATTTCTAGAGATTAAAATAACAGTCGAATTAAAGGAATCACCAAAGGGATTACACCGGTATTTAATTACCATCATCGTCGCGGATTCTGCTGCGTGGTCGCTTAAGTTCGTGCTATTTTTTCTGGTGCTTTGCTGATCGTTTTACTCCTCTGTCTTTGATGGCTAATAAAATCCGTTATAAGTCGCGGCGTCAATGATTGAACCGACATATCAGTTACCGATGAAGCGTTAGACCGAACACATTCTACACATGCCTTTGCTTCCGTTTCATCGCCAACTTCATGGCTTCATTGAATTAAATAGCAATGACCGAATAAGAAAAGTACGGTCACATTTTTTAGCAACGCAACGGCGGTGTTGCGATATCGTATGGCAAAATGGCTATGGTTCGTTCTCAAAGTGTTGAATACATAAACATTTGGAAACATATCAAGTGGCGAAGGGAGACTAACGAAAAGGAGCAATAACTACAAAAGCAAGAAAAAAAAATAAGAAATTACAAAAGCAAGAGAAAAGTGACAAATACGAAAAGTTTAACGAATATTAGGCTTATTTTAAAAAGTGCATTTAAAAGTTATTTCAGAAATTGGTTTAACGTTGAAACCTTTAAACTGAAGAAATATCTAAAATGAAGGCACGGGAATTTATTTCCTAAAAACTCAAATTACCGAAGATTTAATATTTCGGTGGACAAGTGGAAAACTTTTATTATATTTCAAAGGATATTATTATTTAATAAATTATAATTTTTTTTATATTAAAGAAGCCCATTTGGAACTATAAACAATTAAAAAAGATCATAAATAATTTGAAGTAAATCAAATTAATTTTGGTAAGAAAATAATTACATTAAACTCCATTAAAAGTAATTATGATAAAAGCAATAATAATAGAAAATAATTGACAAAAGGCATTGATTTCCAAAAAATAATAACAAGGTCAAACAATTAATTCAATTACACAAACAAATTGATAAGAATTTAACGAAATAAAAGCATATTTAAAGAGGTAACAAACGTTCGATTAAAAACTTTTTAAAATAAACTAAAATTTTATAAATTACAAATTAATCAAAAGTAATTCAAATGTAATAAACTCGAAAAAAGTATTAAAAGCAACAGAAAAAATTTCTTCTTAAAACAATAAATTGAAAAAGAATGAAAGGAAGGAATCTACGAAGCTGAAGTAACGTCATCGTAGCGTCGTAACGTCGTATCCGATTAAATTCAACACCTACTTACAATTGAGTGTGTGCATGTGTATGTTTGTATAAAGAATTGTAAATACATTTATATATAATAGTTATATAATTCGAAGCTATTGCTTATTTTATAGTGAGCGTGTGTACGATTTCAGTTTTTATTGTTACGTGACGTACTTAATGTTTATATGTGACGAACATATTCTTCGTTCGTTTGTAAGAAATCTAATCGAAAAGATTGAAAGAAAGAAACACAAGCACGCACAGGAACTTATTTCGAAGACTGCGAATTATCGATAACGGTGTGTCGTCACCGGAAGCATAAGACACATATACACGATAACAACAACAACAACAATAAAACACGTATACGTATACGTGCATACGTGCACGCAAACTGTGCAAGTATTGCGTGTCATTTTTTAACAATTTGAATGTTATTGAAACCAAAAAAAAGAGAATGATAACTTCTTACTTATACTCTAAACATATCTACAGCTGCCATCCGCCCTCCGCCTTCCCTCCGCCCTAAAAAGCAACAACAACTATAAGAATACTAATAGATAAAACAATCTATCGAAGAAATACGAACATCACGCTGACATTTTTGTGATTAAACAGAAGAAGAACAGGAGGAGAGAGAGAGAGAGAAGATCGAATTCGGATTGGCAAAAGTGGTAGCATCAAAAAATTGCTACGAGTATCAAATAATTTAATATCGCGACAAAATTGCCAATATCATGACGATATCTGAGCTGACCACTTTATGGCAGGCGGACAATAAAACAAAAACATCACCGAAAACAGCATTAAAAAATTTAATGACAACAACATCGACCGCAATGGTAATGACAACAACAACTAATCACGCAGCGTTGGGTCAGCCACCCAAAAAAGAAGCAGCGAAGAGTAATAACAATAATAATACTAATAAGAAGAAGAAGCATCATCATTATCATCACAGCGGCGAGGAATTAAACGGCAATGTATCGTTATTGCAACGTATCGACGATGATAATGTAATAGATATATCAACAGCATCAACAGCAGCAACAACAGCCGTAACAACAAGTGCATTGATGTCAACTAAATTAACTAAATTGCTGCCCGAACAACATAAACCCTGTCAATATGAAAGGCTTAAGAGTCCACAACAACAACAACAACGTGAGTGCAGAAGAGGAGATCATGATGAATTCAAAGAGACCAAATGTGATAGAGCAATACCAGCAATAACCGTAAAATCGTCAACATTGTCAGCATCATCATCATCATCATTATTATCACCAATAACATCAGTAGGAGTGTCGTCATCACCGAAAGCTCCAGAATTATTATGGTGGGAGAATGAAAGAATATCAGAAGCAACAGACAGCCGAGCGACAACAATGTTACGCAATACGATTTTAGAGGGCAGACAACGAACTACTAACGCAGGCGAATGTCCAGAAGTAAAAACAACAAATTTTTATTTCAGTAAACCTCACAAGACACAAACACTGTCACCACCAGCAGCAACGTCAACAGGAGGGGTACGTACATCTACACCGCCAGTGAAAACATCACCAACATCAACTCCATTACGCAGCATGACACAAAGAACGGTGACATCTTTAAATGATATTGTTGCAGAGCCACTGGAAGGGAGTAGTAGTATCAGCAGTATTACAAATTGGAACATTGCTACTGCTGGTGGAACCTGTCACAAGAACAGCAGCAACAACACCAATAATTTCAGTAATACCGTTAATAAAAAGAAACAACATAATGGGCATGTGAAAACAGCATCAGCGGCAACAACAGGAACATCATCATCATCATCATCGTCATACTTTACTTGCAGCAATGGCGATATGCGTTTATTCTCAGAAATTCAACATTCCGTCGATTTCTCCCATCCTAACTCACCTCTGGCGTCTTACCAATCCGAACGATTTACAGGAAGTGTATCATCTTTATCGACGGAAACAACACCAACACCAACAGCTGCGGCAACATCACAAACATCAGCCTTACCACTGGCAGCAACTCAAGCGTCCTCACCATTACTGCCACCATCCTCCTGCCACGGCGAAGATGCATCATCATCATCGCCCTCATCGTCATCATCATCATTATTATTACTACCGTTAGCGTCAACATCTGGATCGGGATCAGGATCAGCCAATCCGCCAACGTCATCATCTCTAACAGTATCCGCTTGTAATTGTTGCAGCAGTAACGACAGTTGGATGGTGCGCTGCTGCTTCGGTTTGCCACTTTTAAAAGCAATTAACGTGCGTCGTTGCGTTTTAGCCCTTTTCGCTATAACTGTTGTAACCATTTTCTATTACACCCATTACGTTGATACGGGTGTATTTGTTGGGTAAGTAGCTCTTAACGGTTGTCGAGGGTTCGGTTGTTTGTTGCATGGGTTATTACTGTAATTAGTTGTTTGCGTGTTGTTACTTTTGTTATTATTATTACAAATGGCTCTGTTAACTCACACAGAAATGTTCAAGGTTTATAAGCGTGGGCGAGCTACTTACAATGATTCACAAGTAGTTTGAAGTGTCGTTGGTAACGTCGTTCTCATTAACGAACCCTCAAATGAGAAGGAGAATTTGAATTATTCATGATTTCAATGAAGTTATTCAGGGTCAGTAAAACTAATGAAAAATTTGAAATTCAGTTCGGAGACTTAGAATAAAAGAAACCTTGACTGTCAGTTAAGACTAAGGAATCGGAAAATAAAGAAAGAAGAGCATAGGAAGCTCTTAAATCCTACGTTTGAAAAAAAATGCTTAATATTTCTGAGTAAACAATCTTCTTATGGAAAGAAAAATCGTTGGAATTAAAAAGAAAAAACAACTTCTTTTTGTGACTCATTTATGATTATTTTCTGAGTGTTTCATTAATTTTCTCTATATATTTTGACGAAAAAATACAAAAATCTTACATCCCTCACGAAAAGTATTCCTTTCGAAGGGGACAGACTTGTACCCAGGTGTGTACCCGAACTTGTGCTCATAAAAATTTGGATTGTTCTCGGAATCTCCTTTCGTTGAAAGAAAACATAATTCTTTCGGTGAATGTTTTCCTCCAACTCCAAAAGTATTTACGACCTCCCCTACTCATGATTCATGCGGACTTGTATAAACATTTAGATAAAATAAAAAAATATCCACAGTGGGAAAATTTTTAATGAATAAGAAGTTCGGATTACGTTTTAAAATGTTCGCTATTAAAAGTGTTTAATATATATTATAGAGCTCCACAAGACAATAATAAGGTGACAACATTGTCGATGTGGCGAATGTAATGAAAAATGTCTTCAAAAACAAGGCGTGACAATAAGAAAGTCGAAGGCAGGACTTTTCTTTGTTGTATTGGCAATTATCAAGGCAAACAAATTTGCCAACAATCGTCCTTTTTCATATGTGGAAGAAATAAAGTAGGGAGGGGGATGGGGGTTGATCGACGACGCATATGTCTAATATGGATCTATACTTGGTATGTGTATTCTTCTTCATCGAGAATGACAACAGCAACAGCAATCGTACGGTAAAATGTGTGTACATGGAAAAAAGGAGAGCAAACTTTTCCTCTTTCTCTCTACGCCATCACAAGTTATTTTCTTGATTCATTGCTTTGCTTCATTGAGCCTGACCCCATATTGTCTATATGACAACATCTGTATAATCGAAACAAATACTGTAGGGCAATTTTTTACTGCAATAAATTTTTTTTGTAACAATACCTCAGATTGCTTTCGTTGCCGTCTTGTGCAGCTCTATAATATGCATTTAATATAAGCATCGCAAGTTCACATAAAGAGGCTCACTGCTTCATGCATTTAACTACTGGCAAGGCTGGCTTAATGTATTCACTAAATATGTCGTCAATGAGTATTACAATTATTTTTATGAGTATCGACAATTATTTTTTAAGATTTCGAGCATTTCAAGGATTTAATGGTTTACTTAAGTTTTCCTTAAATTTTCCTTTTTATAGTTGTTTTTTTTTTTTTTTTTTTTTTTTTTTTTTGAATGAATCCTCATTTTCTTCCTTACATTCAAACTCGAACGGTCATGCATGCGAACCCTAAAAGATGTTTACGCATGTATTAAAAAGTACATTTTACATCGCGTTTGTTTTCCATGTTAATGATTTTTTGTGATTATCATCGTCATCATCTGTCGTAAATACGATAAAACGTCAAATGAAAACCAAGATCAACGTATAAAAAACTCCTATTCTATATCCTTTAGAAAGATTAAAAAATATACTAATTTGCAACACGATTAAGACCTCTAAAGAGCTTTTAAACTGTAGAAGAGATGATGATAAGCGAAGGAAATTAAAGTGATGAAAAAAGAAAAAAGAAAGGTAAGTGTAAGTGCTATAGCAACAAGAGGGAAACTGTGAAAAAGGTTTTTCTCCTCAAAACACTTACACACACATGCACGATCAAAGAGATGGAGTACAAGGAATATATTTAAGAAAGGGGGCGAGGGAATGGTAAGTGTAGAATAGATTGAGTATAGAAGAGAAATAGAAAGAGTAGAAAGAAAATTAGAAAATTTGAAGGGAAAAAATAGTAATGATGGATGATGGTCGGCCGTTTGCTTGATTGGTCGATTGGGGATGAAGGGTGGCTTGGGCAACGTAAAATAATTCATTCGATGTGCGTTTGCATTTTATAAAAGGATAAGAAATCCTTAAAAAATATTCATGCAAATTTGGATCGAGTGTTATGAATTTTTTTCTTTAGATTTAGAAGAAGATTTATTTTATCTTTGACTAAAGTAGTAGGGAGACAGACCATTGCTAAAGCGAACATTAAAGATGAAGACAAATTGTACTAAAATCTATTCCATTAAATATTTGCAATTTTGAAAAAAACTTATTTTAATTTATTAATGTTGGTTGATTTTTAAATACGTTCAATCGGTTATTTATTCGATGGTAATTGAGTATTTAATTAAAAATTTGCGCCTCAAATAAATATAATTAAAAAATAACTATTGCTAAAATTGAAAGCAAACGTGTGTAACTGAATTATAAAAAGCCAATTAATTGAATCATTAATTGTATTTAAAAATTATTCAAATCATCATCGCCTTATTAATTTCACGTCACGGTATCCATAATTAAACAATTTCGTTTTCGTGTAATTAATATTTCAATTAAAACACATGTCATACACTCGTTTCTAGGAAGCGGTAGAAGGGTATGGTACTCACATTTTTTACACAAAAAAAAATTTTATTTTGGAACTAAATTCGAAATGAATTTATTCCTCCAAGCATTGACGTTCAACTTGAGTTAAGGAAAAAATAATCCATCTTATTTTTCGCTTTTCATTCCAAGAATTTCTTCAAAACGCCATTGCCTAATTTAACAATTCCACCCACGCCCTAAAGGAAGCTCGTGTTGTTTTATTTTAAGCAATTATTTACTGACATCTCACTATTTGTTGCTTTTTATCTATTGCCTCTGACATTCTCCTTGCCTTGCACTAGCCATCTCTTCCACCCGCGATTCGAGTATCCTCCAATTCATTCTATTTATGCTCAAATTAGTTTCGAATCCATGCATTTTCGCCTCGTGCGGAAGAAGCAAAATGAAACCAATGAGTAAAACCACCAGCGCATTAACGTATGTCAGTTCTCTTTATCCGACATTGCTGGGATTCTTGGCAGGATATTGTTGGTGTTGTTGTTGCATTTATTTTCTGTTCCTGCCTCCTGTCAGATACTTTGCTTATTCAGCGTGTAAAATGCATGCTTGCAAGTGGTGAATATTTTCTGCCATACGAGAAAACGGAAGTTTTCACTAAGCATTGAAATAAATCATGGTCATATTTCTTATTCTTATTGCTGTTGGTGTTATTGTTATTATTCTTACTATTGCTGTTTTCTACGCGATACAATTTCTTTGATACAATTTTACAATGAACCGAACTAGAAGCAGAATAAGGGCGAACGCTTTTTGTATTGCCTTTGCTTTAGCTTTCTTTTAGTCCTTTTTGCGTTCATAAAGACTCACTATGTGTACACACGGACACACGGACACACACGTACATGTACTTATACACACACACACATTTTCAAAACCACAATTTCATATTGTGTGCATGCAAGTCCATCCATGCCTCGGTCGGTATGCATTGCATTGTACCGATTATGATACAAAAATTTCTTGCCTAACGAACGTTGTTGAATCGCATGAATGGTATCGAATCATATGAATGGTTTTCTCTATTATTTCTATATAGGTTTCTTTTTTGCTTTTATTCTTTACACCTCTTTTTATTCATTATTTTAGCTCTTTACCCACTAAAAGCAATAATTTATAAGGTTTCCTGTTGACTTTTCTATTCTTCTTCTTCTTCTATTATTACTAAAAGTCATGACTCTTAATTGGGTTTTCTTTTTTCTGGTTGCAAATTTTCGTTTGAACATTTGCCAAGCGCATGTAATGAAAAAAGTCCTTGACAAAGGATTCGTTAATAATGTTCGTAATGGGAAAATTAAAGTTTGTTGATATTCGATGTCAGAGATTACTGATCGATAAATTGATGTGGAAAGCTTAATGAAAAATAGATAGAGATAAAGGATGCTATTAATGTTATTCAAGAAAACTCTGAATTAATTTTGTTTTATTTATTTGACTACTACACACTAATTGATATACTTTGTCTTATTTCTTCTTGACGTGGGTTCTTCTGCTCATTGTTTTGCTTTCGTTTAGACATTTTGACCTGAATAATTTCAGTTGATTTGAATTCATTTCATTTCCTTTGATTTTTTTCTATTGAAAAAATGTTATTGAAGGACCTTTTTATTGTGACCTTTCTACTGATTTCAAATTTTCTCTAGATGAAAATTGAATTAGATTTGGTTTCAACACATTCCCAACAAATCCACTTTGATGTCAAAATTATACCCAAAAATCCTTAACTCACGAGGAACGGATATATAAAATGAAAAATGTCCTCGCACAAATAATGAGATAATGCATTAGATTATATTCCTAAAACTGTATACAATGTTATGATATTTCATGTACGTTCTGCTTCATGGGATTGAATGGATTTGCGCTGATCCGTTTTGGTACCGGCAGTAAATTGAAAATAATTGCGCTTACAAAAGGTCCGAAATTATCGAAATGAAAGCTCGAAAATCCAACGAAAATGTCATCCAACGAGTGAACATAAACACTCCCATCATCCCCGCTAGAAATAAGTTAAGATTCGATGGAACACGCCTTCGAAAATTAAATCCACCTCATTCCGTTCCGTCCCACTCTACGAATATCTTCCTCTTCTTTTTGTTTGCCTGTTTATTTAGACGTGTTTATTCCAGGGTGTGACTGTTTCGCTTTTAATACAATAGTGTGCTTAAAAGCTGAAGAGAAAGACGTAGGAAGAAGAGGAGGAGATATTGGAATGGTTGCTTTGTGTACGTATGAGTCTTGACCTTTACAAGCAAATTAAAAACACTTAATTGTTCCTCCCTAGACTGCAAACAATCCTATAATTTTTGTTTTTTTCGTATTAATTTTTATTTTGCTTTCTTTTTAATTTTGCTAATGCAAAAAAAAAACAAAAAAAATTTCCTCAAAATTCTGCTCATGTTTTAGTGGTGTAATCTTCTCTTCGAATTTGACTACACAAAAATTTAGGTAACCCATAGCTTACAAAAATCTTTGTAGAAGCATATATCTCCATAATGCCTGGGTATGTGTGTGCGTGTGTTTGTGTGTGAATATACCTATTATTTTGTTTACCCGGTGATTTTTTGCACCCAAAAAATTTGCGATTCAAAGAGAAAATGCATACAATGAAAGAAATTAATCTAAACCAAAACATTTTCATACTAAACCTCAGTCTTTATCCTCCTACCTCCTCCTGCTCCTTTACCTCATACCGCGGTTCATTGTTTTTCTCTAATCAGAATAAGCGCTCTATAAGCGTATCTAGGCCACAAACCTAGATTTATTCATGATGATAATTCTGTCATGAATCAGTGACGCAGATTTAAGCGTTGGGGATTTTATACAATACGATTTTGTTTGCATCCTTTGTTTGCTCAAAATGTTAATTTAATTTTTCTTCGCGGAATTTAATAAACTGATGTTAATATTAATCACGAGCACGCAATTCCAGCAATTGCCTTCAATGTTTGTTAGCAATCCTCTCCCTCAGTCTTTCTATCATTCAAACTGCATTGCCTAGAAGATAACTTTTTAAATTTATTTAATTTTATCTCACTTATGTTTTATTATCTTTGATACATTCTTTAATTTTTACTTAGATTGCGTTAAGAGTCATTCCAATCCAGGGTAGATGCCGTTAAAAGAGAGCTCCGTTATGAAAAGAGGAAAACAAAGTTTAAATCAATACGATTGAATTGTCATGCATGATTCTTTTGTTCTCGTGCAAGCTCTTGTAATTGCGGTAGAGAAAACACATTACGTGTATCCTTTATCGCAATGTTTCTCTCTTACTTTTATCCTCTTAACTCACGGGGCATGTGTGTTTTCCTGTCGTAACAAATTTCATTTCACAAACTAGCACAAACCCAAATAAATCCACAAAATTCCAAAAGGAAAATTTTTGTGGCTTATGCTAATTTTCCTAAACGATGAAAGGAATTTCAGCAAAAAACAAAAATTTCTCATTCTCTTTGTCACATTTTTTGTTGTTTTTTTTCGTAATTCAATTTTGAAAAAGAATCGCTTGGATTTTTTATTGTTAATGAGAAAAATGTTTGGCCAATTCTCGGAAAAATATTCCTTTGAATATTTCCAAATGGCGGACATTAATAATTGAATAATAAGATGATAAAAAACGTGTAGTTAGTTTTTCAAAAAATTGACTCTCAAACAACAGAAATATCAGGAAAATTAATTTTTTGATGTAATTAGTATTTATTAGGTTTGATCGTAATTATTAGGTTTGATAAAGTAATTAGGTTGTTGATCGAGGCCTTACAAAGAAAATTAATAGTATCTTTAAAACCTTATAAGCCTCGGGCCAGCATTATCCATGCATTTAATCTGTTTATTGTTTCAAAAATGTATTTTATTTAATCAAAAAAAATTTAAAAATAAATTCTTTTATACTCTTCTTCTTATTCCTTTTCAGTTTTATACAACGTGATACGCGTCCTTCACCAATTATCAATTGTCATATCACAAAAGGCAAACAAACACGTGGTGCGTCTCGTGCACCCGATCATCGTTCTGAAGCACGATTGCGTATCGATCCTAAGGTTTTAGTTTTCGTTGAAACTTCATATTCGGGACTTGGTCGTGATATTGCCGAATTATTGGTTTACAATCGAATAAAGTGAGTATATATCGTAAATTAATATATATTTATTATACTTTAATTAATCTTTCATTATCACAAAAAAGAAAATGTCAAGCGGGGTAATTATTAAGTTCGAAGTTCGAACACTTTCAGTTCGTTTGGATTTGAATGTTTTTCTAAAAATAACGAAGAAAATTGAATTGAAAATTGAAATGGTGTCTGTTTGGAAATAGCTATAGAAAATCTTCGCCCTTGACATTTTTCGGCGTTCTCATTTTCGAGGTTAAAATCACTTTGTTGAGAGTATTTCTGGATCGATCTGATGGAGTATTAATAGAAGCATAAATTTCCATAAGAATTCTATGTGTTTCAACTTCAGCTCTCTTTGAAAAATAATAGTGGAATAAAATTATTCTAACAAGTTTTTGATGGTTTGTTAATTCGACATGTCCGGAATAAGAAGTACAAAATATCTTTTATAGTTTAAAAGTTTCAAGGCCATCTAATACGCCTACACGGATCATTTAAAAAAGTTCGACTTAAGAATTGCCAGGTATTTATGTGTTGAATGACTGCATTAAGAATTTATTCACACTCCCAATACAACAAATATAAATTAAAGCGTGGTAAGGGCTAATTTTTGTTGGTAGCCTGTGGTGAATTTTTAGCGTAGGTTGTTGATTGAAATTTGATGAAAGCCCTAAAGCCCTTAACGAAATAAATCAACCAACCACCTTGGATGGGTTTATTACTTCTTATTTTCCATTTTTCAATGTGATCAAATTTTATTAAAAAAGAAAATCAGATATTCATGGCTGGAAGCTTTTTTTAGTAGCACAAGGTATGTTTTCATTTTTATGCGATTAGATGTTTTTGAGTTTCTGTAAAATCCTTTGAAAAATTTGAATAAAAAAATTTGCCCTTTTGAAAAATCAAATTGACAGAGATGTCATTGAGAGGCTACCCTTTTTTATATATGCGAGATACATACATACATATGCATGTACGTATATAATATGTTGTATGTAATACGTATGTAATACATATATGAATATCACGAAGAAACTGGACAAATTATAAACAAGTGTAATCGAAATTGATACTTTGCAATATTCTCAAAAATGTTCGTGATTATATTGCTTTCTTCAGTTCATAGAAGGAAGTCAGAATTCTAAAATATTACTTTCTCGGAATATTATTGAAGTTTGCATAATTCACAAAATAAAACCATCACTAATTCTCCCTTCTGGTTTCCCGATTTCTTATCAACAATATCGCCAGGTTGTTTGTTGGGATAATTCTATAACACAGATTTAGGCAAAGTGAGGCAGACAAATGCTTTGGTGTAAAACTTCAGCCCTTGATTGCCCTGGTTGGAAAATGAAGGGCAGGATGGACAAGCGCATAAACATGTGCTTGCAAATAATTCACGAAACCACACAAAATGATTAGGTGCAACGTTTTATTTTGTTGTAACTTCTGAAAGCATTTTCATTAAGCATTTTTACATCAGCCTCCATACATGATGCACCATCCGTTCATACATTTGGTCTCATCATTTTGCATCGTTGCCGACAGTTGCCAACTGTTGCGGTTGTTTGTTTGCGGTTTTTGTGTGTATTTGTTTGTTCGTTTGTTTCGTAAGTTACAAGACAGACAACAGTCAAGCAGAAAATTCAAATATTGTGTGATGTGCGTGTGTCTTTTTGTGCGTAAGTGCATGAATGAGTTTAATTAATTTTAGTACTAACCCCAAGCTGCAAATGTCTCCCTTCGCTCGACTACGCACTAATAATAATCGCATTTAAAAATCCAAGCACTCGAAAATATCGCTTTGGACATACACGAATGTGTTAATATGGATGTATGTGCAAGTGTTAACGTAATTATTATAGTCGTGTCCAGTCAGTTTGTGATGACTGATATATGGCATTAAAGCAGCATGCGATGACGATGATAATAATGATGGTAATTATAAATTGAGTAACAGAGAAGCATAACCATAACTCGTTTATAATTATGATAATGATGCTGTTTTTCTGCTGGTACTGAAAGCCATGATCATGGCGATGATTATTATTAATGACGGGTGGTTGGTGATTGATAATAAGTTGCCAATGATAATATACTCGTTTCGAGGCATTGACATTGACGAACTGAATGAGCGAACCTCTGAATTAAAACCCTCGTCAATGGACTCAATAAGAGCAATAGCTCGAACGAATTCAAAATCATTCCATCCTTACTTACTGTTGTCAACAATAATTTATGTCCGTCCATGACAACTGATGGGTAAACAATCTCGCAAATGATTTACCGACCGACCGGCCGGCCGATTGACCGCATTTAGTGGGTTTCCACTCAATTTGCTTACGGTTACTTCGAAAGCTTTTCAATTATCTCCGAAATGTGGGCGGTAGTACGACGGAAATAGTTAAAATTTATTTACTGCAACATTGCGGATGACTTAATCTTCTCATCCTTTTCATTTGCGAGGTACTTGTAATACATTACTACTCATGCCATTAATAATACCGAACACATTCTGAGGATAACCACGTTAACCAAGCTTTAATTTATTCAGATTTAGTGCGAGTATGTGACGGCTTAAAATTGCATTTAAGACGAATGACATTAAAGAAACGAAGATGATTGTGAGTGTAATTTATTTGAGTAATTTTCAATAAATATGAAGTAATTTATTTATGCTTTATATTTGCTAAGGGAGGAGTTTTTTGGAGTTCAGAACGTGTTTTGTGTGGAAGTATGCTAAGTTCAAAGTGTTTTCAGGGATGTAGTGACAAGCATTACATTAAAGATATTATCATTCTATGGAACATAACGTTTCAAACAATGAATTAATATAAGTTGAATAATAGAAAACCTGAGAGAACCTAATATTTATAACAAAATCATCTTAAGAATATATTTAGTTTCCTGCGGTTTCTGATTTAGAGGATCACTTAAATTTATTTAATGTATAAAATTTAATAGATGTTCTAACTAACTTAAACTAAATAACTAATCAATGGATGGTATTTAAAGATGAACATAAAGCAATGGCTTGCGAAGACGAAAGTTAATTTAATTGAGTTCGATCGATAAGAAACACTCTGAAATAACGAGAGAGTACATTTTGTTTTTGTTTTAAACGCATTATATTACTACTTCCTAAAATCACTTCCTACATAATGACCACAATGACGATGATGATGATGATGGTGATGACGATGATAAGAACAGTAATCCGTAGTAATGGTATTCTTGGTGTTTGCAGGTATTGGTTTGTCGGCTATGATTGTGTTGGTGCTAAAGGTAGCGAAGTCAACAAGCAGGAAGGATATTTTCTCCTTCTGGTGAATGTTTTGTTAACCGCCTGATATTTCGTCTGCATTGTATGGATTTGGGGTGCATATATATTTACATCTATATTCGGTTTTATGTTAATATCCTTAGGTGCATGAACGTGTGCATAAATTATGTATTTGTGTAAATTTATATAAACGAAAGTAAAATAGAAATTTCTGACAAAACATTACTCCAGCGTCAACTGCACGGGACATACTGATTGATATCGGTCTGGTACTGCTTAAGTGCGCTTCAAATCTTAACTTTCAAAACCAAGAAGAATTACATGCGTTGATGGAATACTTCATTACATAATATAATCGCTATCATTATCGTCTTTGTTTTCGTCGTTTTTGCCTTCGTATCCTTTTGAAAATGATTCGCATCACAGAAACTTCTTGACACAGTAGCACACACTCACTCACACACACACTCACAGCTCATGCACTCGATCACTTGTTATACACTGTCAGTCACTCGCACGCTCCCCCCATAACCAATCGTTTGCATATATGTGACAGCTGCTTGCTGCGAGGATTGTTAAGGGAAATCGTATCTGTCAGAAGCTTGTTGGCCTGAACATAATTTAGAGCGAACCCCAAGCACTTCTGGATGCAAAAGAGTCAATCTTTATATTGTTCACGCAATATTAATATGCTCGTAATATGTGGACATAATCTTATGTGGGGGGCTTCTGTGTAAAGGGAAAAAGAAGAACGAATTGACGAAACTTTACTCTTTTTTAAAGCGTTATTCTAAATCATCAAGCTTTAGTAAGGATTATTTATTTATAAACAACCTTCTGTCGTTTGCCTGACCAGGCATCATTAATAGATTATACCTGCTTCTAATTAACCTTCTACAGGAATATTTCAATCAATCAAGAGTACTATTTGCTCTTCTGAGCTTAAAAAATCGTCTCACGTTTATCCTTTTAGGAGGCCGGATTTTTCATAAATTTAGTTCTATTTTTACAGAAGCATGTTCTACATAGAATGATTCCAGTAATATATTACAGAAAATTGAAATAACCTTTTAGCCATTTGCCATTTGCCGCCGTTTCGATTTCAACCAACCATTGAAACGTCATGGGTGATGGACGATAATCAATATTGTAATTATTTCAAGTAATCACTTTAGAATTATTGCCTTTCCTCGCCAAGATTAATTTGTTAAAGTGAAAACCTTGAAATTTTTCAAAGTGAACAAGTTTGAGCTCGACCTCTTTTAATAAAAATGGATTCATTCGGAAAATGATAACTGTCATTTATAATTAATTCATAATTAATGAAGGTTATTAAAGTATAAATTAGAAGGGCAACATTATATATAACAAAGTATTGAAGGTCAAAAGTTCTATTCAATATGGTTTTTCATTTCTTGTAACGTAAGCAATTAAAAGGCTTCAGTATGAATATATTTACTGCACATCCTGTCAGTAATCGTTCTGCTTTAATGTAACCTTTATACATTTTCTAGACCTGATTTTTTTTTGCCTGATTTCATTTCGCTTAACAGAGAAAAGTGTGGCGTACGGAAAAAAGGGAGAGAGATTGAGTAAGAGAATAGAGAGTATGCATAAAAGTATATTATGGCCATTCATACACTCGTAGTATACTGGTATCCACCTACTCGTCGATAATGCTTTCGTTGCATTTTTGAAAAATATGCAGCAAATGTCAGTCAGTTTCCTTTAAAGAAGCATCTTCTGTAATCGAATTTCCGTGCCCTCGTTTTTTATTCCTCTCAAAGAATGTGGATGTGAATGTGTGCGTACTCTTATCATTTTGGCTCTCTAAAAATCATTGTTCGTTTAAATTATGATTCTCTTAACTAAAATATAATATTAACCAACATAAAATGACATGACGTCGACGATGATGATGGGAATAATGCGATTGTGATGATGATAACGTCGTAGCTGCGGTACAAGCATACCAAGTCTACCTAACATAATTTCTACCCGCAATTTTGTTTCAAACATTATTCAATTTGTTATTACGCTTTTTTAAAAAAGCAGGAGCAACCCTAAACCGAACCGTGATGGGCCCACGGTTTTCTTTCCTCACTACGGCATCTCTTCGCCGCCTGTACGTGTGTAAGTTCGTTTGTTCATCCGCTACTCGTTAGTTTCTTTTCTATTCTGCTGCACAGCTTGCTGCTGTCACGGTTTTTTTTATTATTTGCATCGTCAGTCAGTGCTAGAGGATGTTTGATAGAAATGAAAAAAAACAACTATTAAAGTTTTTTCTGCGATGAGAAAGGAATTTGCTTGCTGCCATAATTTTATATATTTTATTGTTACAGCATGAGTCAGTTTGTAAGTCATTCATTTGGCCAACCCAAGCAGGCTGTCAGTCAAGCATGCCTGCAAAAAAAGGGAAAATTTTCTTTTTGTAGAATTTTCCTCTTTCAACTATTTCTTGCACTTTTTGTCTATTTTACTTCGTTCTAAAGCGTAGAAAATTTTAGAGATTTTTATTAAAAATCATTATGTTCTCTTTTTTTTTTGTTTTACGCTCGCTGCTGCTCGCTGCTTCTTCCTTACTCAGCACTTTTTCACTCTATTCAGCAATCTCTTTTGGGAAGATTTCTTTTCATTCAAAGCATTCTTCTTCGTTTGGACTGTTGACAGTATTGAGTTTTAAAATTTTAAAAGGATGGAATTCTATGGAATTCCGAAAAATGTCGGCTTTAGCTCTTTTAATGGCTTTAGAATAAAAAACGATGAAATGTCAGGAAATTTAAAAAGATATTCAATATAATTGTAAAAATACTAATCATAAAAAATATCATCTTATGTATTTTCTGTTTGTAGGGAATTATACGCGTATATTTAGTACTTTTGGCAGGAAATTAAAAAAGTTTGAATAAAAGGAAGTGATAAAAATATTGAGGAAAAAATTTGATAATCAAATTAAATTCAGTATTTGGTCCTAAAAAACAAAAACAAAAATAATAATAATCTTTATTAAAAATTTAGATAAAATTTATTTGGATATTTGTTATAAAATATTCCCTAAAATGTTTTCTCGAAATTAATTTACAATAAATTCAAAAATTTCCACAGCAATTTATGAAAGATTTACCACCTTTTTTTAAATAAAAATTTACCAAGCTTTAAGCCATATTTTAGGAGTGTTATCAATGATTTTATTGAGTGTCAAATACAGTCGTAACGCAATTGATTATTTTTATAGCCGTAACAAATTGTGCGATGATAAAACACATGAGATCGCGGATATAACGACAAATAACCAAACGGAGAAATACAAAAAAAAAAAAAATAAAAAATAAAATATTATTAATGGTTAAATATAAACACACACGTACACACATGAATGTGTCGGTATGGCATCAGTTCGCATCCTTTCGATACACCCGCGCACACACGCACACATATCAATACTCCATCGATAAACATAAAGGATTGAAATATATCCAAATAAAGATTTTAATTTGTGAAGCAATTTAATGAAATGGAACTGCGAAATGAATAAAAAGCCATTGTCAGTTTATATATTGGAGAATTAAAAAAGAATTTTTACGATTATAGAAGGTAAAATATTCTGCGATAATTTGTTTTTATTTTTGTTTATCTGCTTATCCAGATGGTACCGCATTTTATTAATAAAAATTTTATTTTATACGATTTAATAATTTTTAATTGAGATTGAAAACGATTCACATTTGAATCTACCGAATCGATCAATCATATTGAATGAATCACAAATGAATGACAATTCTGTGTATGCTAAACAATAATAAATAGATTCAATTGTATCCTATTTGAACTCGAATTTAATTTATATTGAATTGAAATCAATCTTCTGTTTTGGGTAGCATCAATACACATTGAGAATCATAAGAGTACTTAGTGTGTTGTATTCGTTAAAATTCTGTGACATTGGCGAATCGTTATTCTTATTCAAGTATGCTGTTGATTGGACTTTTATTTTGCCTTGGGATGCTTCACAACCAACTACTCATGCATGAAATCAAACTCATGAAAATGCCTGATGTCGTGAAGATCAAGTATCAAGTTAAATTCATTTGAAGCTCATACGCTTTCTCTCTGATGTTGGCTTGATTCACTTTTTTCTCTTTCACTTAAAAATAAATATATTTTTATAATATTATTTTTCTATTAAAAAAAAAGAAAGAATATTTCGTTAACTGTGCTCTCGCCCCCTCGCCTCTCCAACAGTTTTGTTATTGCATGTGATTACGTGCTTCTTCCTAAAAACTGTTGGATCGCTCTCGCTCCTCTCCCCTTCCTTTTGGATTACTTTTGCAGCCGCAAGCAACAAATTGACTTACTACAAGATATCCGTGCATGCGATTTGCTGCTGCTCCTGCAGTTCATATTTTAAATAATGCAATTTGCAATATCTTTGTTGCGGCGGTGGCGACGTAGTGAAAGTCAAACGCAAACGAGCATCACAAAGGACAAACAACGTTTCGATAGCAATGCCTCCGGCTTGCATTAAAATACGACAACTGCTGTTAGTGCGAGTCGGGTACAAGCAGCTAATATGAATAAATAACTTTTATTGTACCCTACACTCGAAGGCATAGGGTGTATCCACTTACTTCTTCCGTTTGTAATGCATTAAAGAAGGCATGGTAGATAAAGAAAAATATATATATGCTTCCTCAGATTCATCACCCCGAGTCAATCTAGTCGAAGTAGTCAAGCTTGTCTGTATTTTTGCGTGGGTGGTACCCTACTATTTTACTACACCATAGTAAAAGTTTTCTTGAGAAAATATCTTTCGAAGATGACTCAGTAGATCTAAATTAACCAAGAAAAGGGAAATGTAAAATCAAAAGGGTCCCTGGCTTTTTCTGTTTATTGTGTTTAAATCACAAATTTATATAGTACGCGAGTAGGGTGTATGAAATTGGGTTAGGTCGAATATAGCGATTTTATTTTCTCTTAATTCGTTTGACAATATGGATTAAGGGGAAGTGGTCCAAAAATCTCATTTCTGTTGAAAATACACAATGTTGGATACGGAGAGAGGGAGGTTAGGGATCTCCGGGGAATGCAAATGGTTTTGGTCATGGCGATAATGCCCGAAAGTATTCAATATTTATTGATTATGGCAGAATTTATATGAATTAATTCAACCGAATCGCTGAAATCGCTCGCGTTTATAAAAACCAACACGAAAGTCATCGGCGCAGCAATGCAGCGAACGGTCCGGTCCAATAGTTTTCGTTTGTCTGTCTTCCTCGCTTTTGTATTTTAAACGGACGGAAACCAGAGAAACATCCGGATAACGAGTGACCTGCTGTTGTTTTGTGGCGATAACTCCTACCAAACGAAACATAAGGGCGGACGGTAAAAGCTTTTTGGTACCATTTCCGTCACACACTAAGAATTGCGTGGTATCCTGAACCCCGCCCACCCGCGACACAAGCTGTGTCTGGTTGAGGAAATTTCCACCTTTAACTCCGACAGTTTCAGCAGCTGCAGCAACTGAATTGCTGATTATTGTTTACTGTTTTCACTAACTGTTTTTTGTGGGTTTTCTTGTTCATTTGTTGTTGTTGTTGTTTGCGAGTTTCGTGCGTGGAACAGAAGCAGCGGAAATGTCAATAATGCTTATGCTTCGGAAAAAATTCCGCCCGCACATTTTTCGCGGCGTTTACTGAATAAATTCAAAAATATATTTATTTTCCATTTTTAATTTTTCGTTTCTATAAATATTTCGTATTCATTATCACGAATTCCTTCCCGAAAAAAAGGAATTCGTCTTACATTACAATTCATTCAATACGCGCTACGATTCTTTTGAAAATAATAATTTCGAGAATGAAGAAATACTCAAAATTATATATTTCTATATAAAATCAATAGTTCGGATTCCATAGTTCTGGAATAAGGATCCTAAGATCTCTTGTAAATATAAAATTTGTTTAAAGAAAAGCTCACAAAGTTATGAAGAATCGATTGATCATCAAATATGCGAAGGAAAGAGCACCAATCCAAGGGGATAAAAAATGAAATGACAAATTTTTAAATTGACACGGCGAGGCTTTAAGAGTATGTACGAGTACTCTACTGAAATCAGGTGGTGGTGGAGAAAAGCGAGTGGTGAGAAGTGGCGGAGAGAAAAATGGTGAGGAGGTGAGGTAGAGAAAACCCTCCTATTCTTCCCTTTGTTGAAGTTCAATAACTGTAGAAGCAAGGAAGGATAACAGAGAAACCCGTTGGGGAAGGAAAGGAAGGAGGAAAATTGAAGGAAGAAAGCAATACAAACAAACAGGATGCAAACATTTCTAATGGTTATCATTGCTGGAATGAAATCAAAGGGAGAAAGGAGGAGGAGGGGGGCGGAAACAGTATCTCACTGCTTGACCGGATTTCGTAAAGCTATGCGATTAAAGGAATGCCAACCACAATTGAAATATCCGAACAATTCAATTTTGAGCTCTAAAATGAATTAATTAACCCATTTCGTAATTAAAATTTCTTTCAAAATAAATAGCTGCCGAGTATTTAAGTAATTTCCGATGAATGGAATTGACGAATGAGATCACAATTTTAGTTTAGCAATCATTGCTTTTTGTTCTTGCGTATAAACAAATTAATTCCAGCCTTCGAACTTTTTGGACAATATGAAATAAAGCTAACAAGATTGCATTTAACAAACTATTCAAATAAAATCAAATCGTTTTACTTGAAATGGTTTAATAAATACCTTTATCACTTTCATTATTCAATTCTTTAATATTTCCAGACAGAAATATGTCTGCAGTTTTGAAATGTTTTTAAACGAATTTTTATCTTTTGCGGTTTTACAAACTCTTGAGGCTTGTATTCTTATATTCTCTATTTCTTCTTCCTTTGCAGGTACAAAATAGAAGTGGCCGGAAAGAGTCTTCCAGTATTGACTAATCTCGATAAAGGTCGTTATGGCGTCATCGTTTTCGAAAATCTTGATAAATATCTCCATATGGATAAATGGAATCGAGAACTATTGGATAAATATTGCCGTGAATATTCGGTAGGCATCATTGGTTTTGTCAGTCCCAGCGAGGAGACATTGGTCGCTGCCCAATTGCGTAGCTTTCCCATTTTCGTTCATACAAATCTTCGATTACGCGATGCTTCATTGAATCCGGCGTCGACGGTTTTACGCCTAACTCGGGCCGGTGAGACGGCTTGGGGTGCTTTACCTGGTGATGATTGGGCTATATTTCAGCATAATCACAGCACTTACGAACCGATTGAATGGGCTCAACGCAATACAGTCGACTATCCTTCCGATAGCGGGGGTGAAGTGCAATTGCCTTTAACGACTGTTTTGCAAGATCACGGCCATTTCGATGGCATACAACGCGTGCTCTTCGGTAGCAGTTTGCGATTCTGGTTACATCGATTGATTTTCCTCGACGCCTTGTCGTATCTGAGTCACGGTCAGTTGAGTCTCAGTCTCGATCGAATGTTACTTGTCGATATCGATGACATTTTCGTGGGTGAGAAGGGTACACGTCTGCGTCCGGATGACGTACGTGCTCTAGTCGCAACGCAGAAGATAATCGCTTCAATGGTGCCGGGTTTTCGTTTCAATTTGGGGTTTTCGGGGAAATATTATCATCACGGTACGCGTGAGGAGAATCTCGGTGATGATTTTCTATTGAATAACGTTCACGAATTCAGTTGGTTCTCGCATATGTGGAAACACCAGCAGCCACATCTGTACGACAACCTAACCCTGTTGATTTCCGAGATGCAATTGAATTACGCCTTCGCCAAGGATCACGACATACCCACGGATTCCGGCTACTCCATATCACCGCATCATTCGGGCGTTTATCCAGCGCATGAAATACTCTATGTGGCTTGGAAGAAAGTTTGGAATATTAAAGTCACTTCGACAGAGGAATATCCACATCTCCGGCCAGCCCGATTGCGACGTGGCTTCATCCATCGCAACATCATGGTCTTGCCACGTCAGACGTGCGGTCTTTTCACTCACACAATGTATATTGATCGATATCCTGGAGGTCGAGATAAATTAGATGAATCCATACAAGGTGAGCTCTAAAGCAAGGTGACATTATGTTTCTATCATTTATTATTATGCTTCTATCATTTACGAAAATAGGCGGCGAATTATTTCAAACTATTGTTTATAATCCCATCAATATCTTCATGACACACATGTCCAATTACGGTTCGGATCGTCTGGCTCTCTATACGTTCCAGTCGGTTATTAAGTTCCTTCAATGCTGGACCAATTTAAGACTTAGTTCAGCGCCGCCCATTCAATTGGCCGAAATGTACTTTCGTCTGCATCCCGAGGAGGTCGATCCCGTTTGGGGTAATCCTTGTGATGATATACGCCAT
This sequence comes from Physocephala rufipes, assembly GCA_963966595.1. Lineage (NCBI taxonomy): Eukaryota > Metazoa > Arthropoda > Insecta > Diptera > Conopidae > Physocephala > Physocephala rufipes. Next base: position 39,688,794 of record OZ016503.1, on the reverse strand, counting down.
AAGAAAATCTGGTCGAAGACAAAGAATTGCGATTCACTGCCCAAATTTCTAGTCATTGGCCCGCAAAAGACGGGCACAACTGCATTGTACACATTTCTCTCTATGCACTCCAGTATTGTCAGCAATGTACCCAGTCCGGACACCTTCGAAGAGATCCAATTTTTCAACGGCAATAACTATTATCGCGGTTTGGATTGGTACATGGATTTCTTTCCCAGCCAAACTCTGACTGGCAATACATCATCATCCTCTGCATCGCCAACACCTTCGGCCTCCTCTTTTAATTCAATTGCGGTCAATACGACGCGGTACATGTTTGAGAAGAGTGCAACGTATTTTGATGGTGAGGTAGTGCCGAAACGTGCGCACGCTTTGTTACCGCATGCGAAGATTGTTGCAATATTGATATCGCCAGCGAAACGCGCTTATTCGTGGTACCAACATCAGAGAGCCCATGGAGATGCTGCAGCCAACAACTACAGCTTCTATCAGGTATTTATTGCGTATTCTTTAGGTGATCGTGGAATTGAGGAAACGATCCGATCCATTCATTAAGCCGTTTGTTTAATATAGAAAATATTTTTGTTTAATATATTTTCTTTTCAATAAACTCAGGTCATAACCGCATCTGATTCGGGGCCAAAGCCTTTAAGGGATTTACGTAATCGTTGCCTTAATCCTGGCAAATACGCGCAACACCTCGAACGTTGGTTAACGTATTATCCGGCTCAGCAACTGCACATAATCGACGGCGAGCAACTGCGATTCAATCCGATCAATGTAATGAATGACTTACAACGTTTCCTGAAAATACAACCGCCTTTCGACTACTCGAATCATTTACGTTATGACTCTAAGAAAGGTTTCTTCTGTCAAGTCGTAAGCGAGAAACGTAACAAATGTTTGGGCAAATCAAAAGGACGTCAATATCCAGCGATGGATGAGCGTAGCGCTAAATTGTTGCAAAGGTAAGTGAACGATAAATGGATCAGTTTTATCGTATTGGTTTTAAAAATGTCTACGATAAGAGGATAAATGATAAAAAGATGGTGATAAATGACTAATGATATATTTAGTAGACGGGAATATCGGTTATCTGGCCAAATGGGACTTTCCTCTTTTGAAAAAGGCTTTTCTTAGAATCGAATTTATTTTTGTGGTACCAGATTTTAAAACTCGAATTAAATTTTATACAATTTTCATCAAAAGAAACAACTTTTCGAACAAATCAAAAATAAAATTTAAGAATGCATTTTCACGATTATAATAATCTTAAAATCTACTGCGATTATATTTAATACGCGTATATTTTGTACGACACTGTCATCAGATCCTTTTTGCAATTAATTTTAAGTTCTTGCACGTTTTTTTTTTATTTTAGGGGACTCCTTTTCATTTCCTCTTGTGATGATTTTCTCTGATATATTTTTAGATATTACCTCAGTTCGAATACCGCCTTAGTGAAATTGCTAAAGAAATTGGGCTCCCGACCCATACCCCAATGGCTTAAGGATGACCTCTCAACAACTACATGATAGCGGGTCTTCTTTCAGCAGAATATGAAACCAGAAAAACGTCGCTCGAAGCCGCAGCGATGGCCATGGCAACGCCAACAACAACAACAGCAACAACAACAACTAGAAGAGCAGGAAGAACGAGATGAGCAAAGCCAACAAAAACAACAACAGCAACAACACTTGTTTTCGGAGCAATTTCGATTAAGAAAATCACACCAACAAACGTACAAACATTGGAATAACGGAAGAGCTACGAAATTAAAGGAAACGGAAATAAGTAGCGATGCATTGCGGCTGAAATTGTGGCGGTTGCCATCGTTACGCAGACATCGGAAGCGGCAACAAAATAATTACGATTATCTTATAAAGGCTAAAAATTTTAACGATTGAATTTACAAAAATTAAAGATTCTTCAGTTTCGCTTTAAACATTTATTCGATAAGTGGTAGAAATTTAATATAAATTCGAAAGAATTATTAAAACTATTGTAGAATTATTTCTTTGCCAGCCAGTAAAGTCTATTAGAATGCTTGAAATGTATGCTTTTATGTACGTATGTAAATGTAAATGTATGTGTATATGTTTGTATATAAATATTTTTATTAATTAAGTATTAAATTAAAATAAAAATTCAAAGAAAAAACTGCAAGGAAAAAGATTAAGAGAAAATTGTGCTATGAAATTCTTGCATTTCTATGTATCATAGTCAACGTGTTGTTGCAACAACAACAACAAAAACTAATGTAACTTGACCTACTTAATTTCCATCTAAAAACAATGAAAAAGTAAAAATAAATCGAAATCGGATTTAAGGTAGCTTAGGAAGCGAATTACATTTAACCCTCTGACGTTTGGTCCTCAAAAATACATTTATAAACGGCTAAAAACTTTTCCGGTTTTCTGATGAAGTCAAATGATAAAGAAATAATAGAAATAAACTAAGAGAAATTTTTCTATCCTTTGGAGGAATAGTATTCTCCAATGTTTTGCACTTTGGTTGAGAGCTCTGCCCAGTTTTGTCACGCAAAAATTAATACCTGAATTCTCTAAAGTCAAGATTAGAAAAGCCTTCAGGCAACCATAATTTTATTTCATTGGTCTTCTTTGAAGGGTCGGAAGCGATGCTTTCGACTGCATTTTCACTTACATTTCTGACTGCTTTCAATTTTAAAGCTTCATCTAATTATCGTTAAAGGGTTAAAGTAATGAGGCTTATTTCTATTGTACGATCACTTGTCATTATAAATTATAAATATATGTAAAATTTGTACAAATTCCTGCATTTAATTTCGAAGATTTTTGCTACAAAATATCATAGAATTTAATATCATTTATCGATTTTGCAGTAGAAGCTAAACTCTATAATAATTATCCTATTGTGAACATACTTTTTTATTATTTTAGTTTTTATAAAATGTTTTTATTATATGTATTTCATTTATAAACATTTTTAAATAGTGTTTATTGTGCTTAACTGAGTTTTGTAAATTGAAATGAATTTTTCTGTCTAATGGAATTCATAAATAAAAAGTTTAATTAACAATAAAAAATATTCTTTAAAAATATTGATAGAATCTTTTTATCGAGACGTTCGAAAGATAAATTTAGTAAGATTTTTATAAGCATTTTGTGAAATTTTTATATGAATTTTGTTTAAAGTGTAGACCTATTCTTTTTTAGTTGTCCACACAAGCTAATTCTCAAACATTCGTTGAGTTTTTGTGAAATTATGAATTGAAAGCTCTCATTTTTTGCATTTTCAATATTTTCCTATTTCATCAAGGATCATTGTAAACGATTTTGAAATATTTTTAAATACCTCATTTCCTTATAAATGTATAATATATTATATATATGCACAATTGTGTGTGTAATAGTAGAAGATATCAGAGTCATTACATAAACTGCAACGTATTTAAAGTTGCATATTTTAAAATATATCTATATGTTTATATCATTTACTAATTAGTGTAAAATTCTAAGAAAAAATAATTAAAAAAATTAAATAAATAAATCAATAGAAATAAAAGAGTATATAAAATATAAGTTAAAAAGTACGAGAATTAAATTCAAATTTAAGTTAAAAATGATAATTAAGGTATTAATTAAAACTTAAAATGTGGAATTGGATAAGTAAACCATTAATCAAATCCATTAATTTTATAATGAAAACTATTAAATTTAGCAAAAAAAAAGAATATAGAAATAACACCAACTCACTCATACACGGACAATAAAAATGATTAAAATAGTTTATAAAAGAAAACCCACGGCGTTTTTTTCATTAAATAAAACTTTCTTCAACCTTTCTTTCAGCGGTAGGAAATGTCGGAATTGAGGGTAATTATAGGCGTATTTAGACATTTCATGCCCTATTACGGTTGCCGTTTCTCGTTTACACAAAACGATTTTTGCTGCTCCGTGTCAAAACCGTCATTGGGTTTTACGCAGCGTAGGCACCATTATTTTTTTAAGATGTGTACGCATATGCACGGAATTTACGATGTTTTCTCAATATGGGTTTGATTTATTAGGCACAAATCAATTTGTAGTAATGAGGTTTTGTACCTAACTAAAAAATTTGAAATAATTTAACGTTACAAATGGAAGTGCATGGTGAATATTCCCTACTCCACCATGTGGTGCATATAAATTGTGATCGACTTTCAATCAGCTTGCGGGTTTACGGGAGATTTACACAAAGCCTTGGATTATGCAGACACAAACTGACTGGTGTGTGTTGAATTTAATGAACGCCTGCCCGAACTAAATAAGACAACGAGCTTTAAATGATAAAGCTTTTTGAGAAGCAACAATATAACACAAACCAAACACCTTCGTAATAGCTCTCAGCTTGGGTACTAGAAGGAGCTTTTATTAGGGAATGTTTCATTTTTTTAATACAAAAATTACAAGGGCGGTTCAGAAAAACCAATCCTTTTTCCCAAGATTGATATTGCATAAAATTCAAATTTTTTAAAATTTTGTCGGTTTTATGTTGTTGTTGCAGAATTATTGCAGCAGAATAATAACGATAACAATCATTTTTCCCTTCATTCCCCTAATTCTCGAATTTCTAAATTCTCCCTTAAATGACAACCACATAAAAATTCAACGTTAATTCTACAACAGCAAGGATATTCGAAAAATTGTTATTAATAGTAGATGAAGTAATCCCAGTGAGATTTTATTACTTGTAAATAATCATTATAATTGCTTTTGTGTGTCACATTTATTATTTATATTCAGTCAGAACTTAAAGATTAGCGAAACTGTGTCTTGTTTTCTGTCTGAACTCTTGATAAGGTTTCTTGCTTTTATTTTATATAATAATTATGTATGTGAAAATTATTGATACGGGCACTTTTTACAATTTTTTGCATATCTACAACAAAAATAATTGTTTATTTCCTTCGTTTTGACATTGGTGCAATGTGAGGAATCATCCAAAACTCATAAAAGCCATTTAGCATGTTTTATTTTTTTCCATTTTAAATTTAAAGTCAATTCGAGACATAGCAACTCTGCGTACCTTCATTCGCAAAAAGAAAAAGATGGAAATAAAAGCTATCATTTTGACATTGCGCTCTTAGGAACTTTAAAGTAAAGCTCTCATTTTTGTTCTTGTTATTGGTTTCATATCTCTTATTGTCTCCATATTAATGGTAATATTTGCATTGTTGTTGTTGGTGTTGAGTTGAAATTCAAATGACTGCGAAAAAGCCAAGCAAAATCCTTTACGCTCTTTTCTGTACTAGTATTAAAACAGAAATTCCTAGAAGCAAGAGAAAGTTAAAGCAAGAAATTGAGCATTACGAACGATGACGACACAACAGTCAATTGGTTGATGACGATTTTGGAGACGATAGCGCCAACGACGACAATGATTAGATGAAATGCGAAATGAAATTATTGCCGGGGAGCTCAGTTCTCGTGCGGTCGTTCGTTGGTGCTAACGTTCAGTTCGGCTATGAATTTGGAAACTGACGCGAGTGACTAACGTGCTTTAACACCCATCATCTCAATCATTTCAAAAGACTGAAATCTGTGAAATCTATCGTACTATTCTTTTTTCACAAATGATTCGAATTTAAGTGAAATTAATTTGTTGCTAAATTTCTGATTCATTCTGGACCGCTTTTTCGGCGTGCAAGTAATTTACGTCTGGATCTGGCTGTTAGAGTTGCTTTGTTTGCGAAGATGGTGACGGGGGTGTGTGTAACAAGTTTTCGTGTTTTAAGGCGAGGCGCGGATTTCAATAGCTGGCGGAGCCATGTCCTGTTACTGAATCCATCACCTGCAGCAGCAGGAGGAATTAAATCAGTGGTGAGTGGTGTCTTCTCTATGACAGTGGATTTCAAATGGTCGATAAAATCATAATTTGACGCGGTGGAGCGAAAGAGGAAGGAAAAAAATTCCAAAAATAAATCCTGTTCAAAGAGCTCGAAAATCGTTTTTGTACTATTATTCATATGTCTAGGAGGATAAACTAAAAACTGCGCGTGTTAATTAGAATATTAAACTCTTAATTATAATATAATACTCTTAATTAATTATAATATTAATCTTAACTTAAAAAACTACCAACTATTTCGAGAATTTTAAACTTGTTTTACTTTAAAAGCAAAAGCAACGGCTCTGACGAATGAATTTTATTCTATACAAATCAAAGAGCGTGTTTGATATGATGAAATATAAAGAGAGCACTAATAATAGAACGAGAGAAAGAGAGAAATAGTGTGCTTTTGTACTTTGGCAAAAAGCCGACCTCTAGACGGCCTTTCTATTACGCGTCTTCTTTTCTTTAATGGAGTTGAACTTGGCCCCGCGCACATTTTACTCGTCTGATGTTGTTGTTGTTTAGTTATTGTTGGTTATTTTGCTCTTTCTACGATTAGGGTTGCGAATTCGCATTTTTGCCGCATTCACGTTTACTACTTAATATCAGTAGAGGGCATAGTAAGCAGACCAAATGCATCGCAGACAACATTCATTCAGCTGTAGAATCAGAAAAATGCGATTAACGTTGATTAAGATAACATGATGATTCACGACATTTTGTGGAATCACTTTCTAGATGGGCTTAAAATAACAGCAAGTGTACAATGGAAATATTGCAAAGGAAATTAATTATTTATTATTTAATTTTGCTTGACATTAATTCAATTTCAGTTTCAACTTATGTTAACTTATAGGAATTTATCGGTGACTATGAAAATTGATTGAATTCTGAAGATTCATTTCTGACAATTTTAAATAAAATTACTTTCAATACACTCGCAAATTCTTGACTGCCTTTCGAATACATTGAAACTATAAAATAAATTTAGTAATTTAGACAAATTATTTTAAATCATGGTGTTTTTCAAATAAATGTAAAAAAATACAAAGGAAAATGATTCAGCATAAATATGTCCCCGTTACGAGGAAAATTGAGATCATGAGTTATAAGTTAATCTTGATTAAGAAGGTTAGGAGTAAATTAAAAATAAAACAGTTCTTTTTAACGGAAAATTTTTTTCTTTATTTTTATTACTCACCTCGTCAAATTTTTACCATCTTCACAGTTACTATAATGCTCGAATGTAAGTTTCGAAGATGTTTGATTTTGTAATAAATGTTGCTTACTACTCCTTTTAATTTTAATAAATTAAATCATGTCACGTAATATTATTACTACCAATAATACAATCGAACCACCGGTACGGTACGCTCACGCTTAAACATATGTTATGTAATTTTATACAGTGGGGTGATATATCACACATACTGGGGATTAATTGAAATATGTGCGCTTTTTGGCAGGTAATAAATTCTTCAATACAAAACGCATATTAACTGCTAATAGTAGGAGATCAAGTAGATGATAAACAAATGGTTTGTACCTTTTCTCTACAAAGTCAACTTTGACGGTTGTCATTCATTGTACCGTGTTTTTTTCTCTCTTGAGAATGCTAGGAACGCATCCTGAAAATTTTCTCCTGAAGATTATTTAAAGAGAAACGTGTTAGAAGAGATTTGAAAATCTTGAAAACTGAGAGAAAAGTAATATATTTTGTAGATACTGATACATCTTCAAAAGAGAACACTCTTTCGTATGGATGGACCATTAAAATATTTTTTGTATATTTTTGGGTAATAGTTCTCTAATATAATTTGGTGTTTTTTTCGTAAATTGCTGATTGCATCAAGTGAAGACTAACGTAATTTGTGCTTATTACGTGTGCACATTAATAAACATATACAACATTTTATTGTATACAAAAGTTCTTGCCAGAAGACATTAGTTTTAGAAATATACCCAGCTTCATAAATCAAATAATGTTTTTATCTCCTATGATTTTTCAAAATTTTCTATTTCTATAAGAAAAGAAATTGAAAAGGTAATTTTAATTTAATTTTTGAGAAAAATTTAAAAATTTATCGTTATTTTTAATACAAAGATAACCCGATATGTCTATTTTTTGATCTTTTCAATATGCCCACAATGGTTTTCGTTATGGAATAATATAATTTGCTTCTTTTCTTTAAATCTTTCACATAGAAACCTTCTGCCCAAATCTTCTCAAAAATTAATAAATTTTTTTTCGTAATTTACGGAAAGTCTATCCTGTCAAACAATTTTAATTAATAATCTTTCTTTCATTTTTTATTCAGTTTTTATTCAACTCAAATTTTAATTAAGAAGATTCTCTATTCTTTATTTTGAAAAAATTTTATCTGGCTTGACGTTGTTGCGACCGTCAGACTGTTTTGTTTCTTAAGTTTTGTAAATTTTGAGTTCAAAAAAAGTTACGAATTAATTAATTATTTTTCGGAAAAAACTTTGAGAATCTTAATAAAACTAAACTTCTGATTGTAATAATGTTTTTGATTAAATTTTAACGTAAAGAAACGTAGAGACAACTTAATTGATTTTTATATAAAAATATTTTCTTTATCATTTAGAAGTCGTGCCTTTTTGAGAATGCATTAATTTAACATATGTATGTCTATATCCATACAGATATATACAATAGATAAATTAATATCAATAAATATTTCATAAACATTGTTATTTTACTCGTGGAATGTTAATAATTCTGGTTACTCGGTTCATATTGCTCGTTAATCAAATGTCTTGCATGATTCATTTACGTTTCCTCAAAGACTATCTGTGTTTCCTCAAAGACTGCGTAAATGAACAACATCATTAGTGAATGATTTAACGAATTTTCAGTTGTACACACTGAAAAAATGTTAGTATTGAAATTAACTATTAATTTCATACCAATCTTAAATATTTATCTCTTATTAATTTATTTATTATAGCTTTTGAACCTATTGATCTGAATGTTTTTAGTGGAAATTTAGCGAAACAATATCGAGAACGACAAACAATAAGCGATATATTTACCCCAATTTAACTACTGTAGCAGACACACATTACTTGGTGGCACTTTTATTACAAAAAAAAAAAAAAAAAGAAATCAAGCTCTGGTCAACTACTCAGAAATGTGTTAGAAATGTTTAATAATGTTTCAATTATTTACGCTTCCATTAATGTTTAAATGTTTGACTTTGGATGATATTCTGTAATTGTTAGTTCTTAAAGAAGCGTTCAACGGACTACACGTATTGAAATACAAAATTGTTAAGCGCTTACTGAAAAGGTCTGCCTATGATTTTTGTCTAATTCTTACAATTTTTTGTTCAGTGTTCGTGTGCACGCGTACGTAAAACGTCCGCTAAATTAAGAAGATAAAAAGCCGAAAACCAAAGTTAAGAACTTTTTGGCGCGGTCAATCGTACATAATTAATGATGATGCTATCATACCGTTTTAAGCCAAGGTTTAAAAATGAATTACTACAGGTTTTATTCTTATTTCTAATCTCTGCAGAAGATTTAAATTATGTCCATTAGCTTTTCGATTACAATTTAATTATGTTTCATAAGCGTTGGGATTATTTTATCGTTATAAAAATATTTTTCTTTTTAAATTTTTTATCTTTTTAATGTTTCAGGTTTATTTCTAAACGAACATAAAAACCCACCAATTTTATGAAATGCTTTAAATATTCATAACGTGTCGCTGCCAAAAATTTTAAAATATTCATACTGACAAACATACAGAGGAGACATAAAAAACTACACACATATAGTATTCTAAAAATATATGAATTTATGCCCAATAATTTGCAGAATACAACGGCGGTTCCATGGCGGTTCAAAGCATTTTGGCTCCTATTTTTTTAGTTTTAAAGATTTCTAAACATTTTATCTTTTCTTTCCATTTTGGTTTGATTTTTAAAAAATGTTTTAAATTGTAAATTATTATACATATTTTTTCGACATTGGAAAGAGAGAGGTATATACTCGTATTTGTCTACTTCGTTTTTCAAAGAAATAATTATTCATAAATTGTTTGGCATTTAGTTAGATCATTATACAAGAATTTTATTCCGAATTTTTGAGTAAACTTAAATTAAAATTTATTTGAAAAACTAATTTCGAAATTAACTGAAATTAAGAAAACTTTGACTTTGTGTCAATAAAACTTTTGGGGATATAAATGATTTTAAACAACACTGAAATTATTACGAAATTAAATGTAAAAGAGAAAAACAAATAAAAATAATTTTTCCTAAACGAACATTTCCTAGCAATTTTCCTGAGGAAATAAAAGCCAAATATAAACAAAATCAAATTTTCATTATTAAATTTATACACGTGCGCTGCAGATTCCATAAAGTAATTGCAACTTCGAAGTCACTTCTTGGGCCGCCCTTCAGAAACTTGAATCAACAAACCATTAAGAATTCCATCCGGATATAATTAGTTCACAACGCTCGGCTATAAAATTTGCAGAAAATCCTTTTAAATAGAACGAGTTACATAAATTTATGTGTGTGTATGTGTATTTTTGGCTGGAGATCGACATTCTTTCGATGTGGCACGACATGTTTGAAATTATGCATTACATACTAACAATTCTATTCCTCTTTCCTTTTCTCACCTTCGCTATTCTGCCTCTTATTTCCCCTTTTTACTCTTTAATACTGAGCAACTAATTAACCTCACTTTCCTTTAGTCGGTTTTGCCTCTTTAGTCCTTTTACTCTACTTTTTCTTACAATCGATTATTCTAAAAAATATATTGTGCAATAAAATTGATCGATTTTCTATTACGGTTATTGCAATATAATAAAAGCGTGCCAATTTTTCTCCAAAAAATAATGTTTTTGTCTTATTCTGCATAGAAAGAATTTTTCACGCCGGCAAAAAATGAATACGAAAATTTCATCAGACTCAAACTCATGCATGCGGTTTGATCAATGATTCGATCTTATTCGTTGTTTATGACAACGAGTAAAATTAGTGTGTCACCATTTGTTTACTTGCCTCACCGATTTCTGGAAAATGGGTCTCATGGATTATTAAAAATTTTATATTTATTTTCTCGAAGAAAATCGCATACCGTACAACGAAAAATCTCGATATGAAAAATTCCAAATATTTAAAAATATTGGAGATCATAAAATGAAAAAAGATATTCTCGAATCGAATAACAAGACAAGTTTTAGACAAGCTCTTCATAAACACTCTTCAGGAATTTTAATTTTATGCTTATACTAATATACTTCAGGAAACTTTTGACTTTTGAAAAGTAATTAAAATCGACTATTTTTCTTCCTGCGAAATGCTTTTTAATTTACAAGAAAAGGAAAAAATCTAATTCTGCGCCCAACTGCGTTATATCGTTAACTTTTCCATTCTTATATTTGTCAACTATCAAAAAGTTTTTATTTGTAAATTTTACAATCTCATAAAAGTCTACTTTTTTTTAAAACGCCAATTTTTTCATGGTTTGTTAAGTTTTAGTATCATTCCATAATGACCCCGAAATGAAAAAGCATCGGGACATACCATTATTCACACGAAATCAATTACCAAGGCAGGGTAAATTTTGAGAAACGTTTTCATTTGTACACGACACTCATCGTTATCTTGTTTCATTTATATTTTTGTGTTCTCCTTTGTCATTGCCATTTTAATGTTTGTCGATTCTTAAATTGATGCTAAATTTTTAATAGCTTAGATTTTCCTTTTGCTTACTTTTTGGTCGGTTTTGTTTTTATTTGTGTGTTTCTTGTAATTTTTGGTCATTAATTTTTTGAATTTTTCTAAATATTAATGTCTTATGGCATAATTAAAAATTAGTGCCTCGCAAAAAATGAATTATGTCATTTTCAGTTGAATGTTTTCTTTTATGTATTATGTTTTTTTTTGTCATTAAGTAAATGTTTATTTACTAAACGCCCGAGTTTAAAGATGACAGGAATTTACGCATAGAACACTTTCCTAACTTTTGTGGTTTATTTTATTGGTTTTTGTTGAAATATTTAACGAACATCTTCTTTTAATAAAATTGAAATTTGATATTTATATTGATGGAATGACTTTTATATTGAAACCGACATAATTTAGTAAACCGCGCAAAACTCATAACGTATTTGACACGTTCGTAAATATCCTCTCCCCTCTCGTTCTCTCAAATAAGCACTCCTTTTCTTCGTCATCCTACCTTTTCCGGTAAGTGCTTTCCGTTATCCTTTCAAAGGTGTTGATGATATAAAAATATTATGAATATGTGAAGATAAACACTATCATTCATAAAAAACTTCTATATTTCTTCTTCCTCTTTCTCTGTTCTTTGCTTTGAAAAAGTGTTGGTTCTTAATAATTTTTTTTACTTGTTTCACCTTTGAGGCTATTTTATGTCTAAACCTGTAAGGACTGCACCTACAAAAATATGTGCTCACTCTATTTTTATCACCGTAGTAAACTGTTTTTAAGCGTTATTGCATAGGCGCTCCTTTTTTCATTGCTCTTTTTTCCCCCTTCTCTATCGAGTCTGCCGTGCATGCTCGTTTATTCCTGGATAAATAATTAAAGAAATAAAGTAAAACCGTCATTTAACTATTACCACATGGCAGCGTTTTATTAAATGACATTGTGCGCCCGAGAGGGGTGTTCTTTGACCCCTTTGACGGAAATTCGCGGAACAGTAAATTTAATTAATTTATTTGAATTGAATGGAAATGTTTTATCGGAAATTCAATCTTGTAGCAATTACGCTTATCCTCCAAAAGAACCAAATCGAAATTCGATCTTCCGTCTTGGATGTGATTAATTTATTTTATTATTAAAGAAAATCGAATTGGTCTGGACTATGCAGTAGATGAAAAGGTCTTTCGGAACCATTATCTCGTACTAGCAATTATTTAAATTAAATAAAATGATCTTTTCAAATCATTTTCTTTGCAGAACATTTTTTCCTCAAAGCGGTTCCAACAAAGAATCGATTAATAAAAGTACTTTAATATTAAATGAGGGGTAAATCTGACCCAGGGCGTATTTAAGTATTAATTGCGGGTCTATGGGATAATCCAATTGTTCTCTAAAACAAATCATTTAGAGTTTGTTCGCTAGCGTAATTATCTGTCTAGAGACAAAAATAAAAGAAAAAAAATAGAAAAACATTTTGTAAAATACACAGAAATTCTTTAGATTTTCCAACGTAGATAATTGATTAAAAGCGAAAGAGGGGTAGAACGAAAGAGCGAGGGAAGGAGAAGAACTGAGTGGGAAATTGTGTGTTACTGAAATTAACACGTGTTAAACATTGTCCTTCTTAATTCTTTACAAAGAGGATAACCCGACAAAAACTTTGTTAATTCTAAAATTGTGTTGACACTTTTTTCTCTCTTTGTCGTCTGAAAGAAATTCTCTAGCATTCAAATGAATGGGCGAAAAAGGAGGCCGTGCCTTTGGGGAACGTTTCCATTAATTTCTTATGTTCATTTTTGAAGATTTTGTGGGTTTTTGGTGGGTGTGAATGAAAGTTTTAGCCAGCTTTTCAAAAGATTATTAGATTAAATCTTTTGTCTGTAATTGCCGCTTTCGTCGTTTCCCGTTGTTTTAAAAAGTATATTTTTCTTTTTCTTTCATTTAAACGAAAAAAAATCCGAAAAGGCTTTTGCTTAGTTGAATTCATCCGCTCTTTGTATACCCTACACCCGGTCTTTTGATACCCTGTCTTTTGAAGAAGATAATTATTCTTTTGATACCCTACACCCGAAGAGACAGCGTATGTTCACTTTGTAAAATTTGTATTCTCCTTTTCCATCAATGTTTTCTTGATGGCAAGATAATCTATTCATCGCCACGCCTACTTTTAAATAAAAACCCAAATGTAAACGACCACTTATCAAGCTAGTTTTTATTGCAGTTTAGAAGATAAAATTTTATAACCGGAATAACCGCCAGGAATAATAACATATCTTGAGATAACGGACACGCCTCGCCCACTATGAACTTGTGATACCGTGTAGGGTATATATACATCGGCCATGCCGAAGATGTTCTTACTTGTTTTATTTTTTCCTCATAAATTTTTTTTTAATTAAGTGTACCTTTTTAATCAGTAAAATTGTTTACAAAATTTGTTCTAAATGAATTTTTATGAAAGTACTTTGTAAAAATTTCATTTAATTTTTGAGGTTTATGAAATTTGTTTGTTTATTATTTTCAAATCTTTTCACAATTTATGGATTTCATAAAAAAAGTCTTCTACACAAACGGATATATTTTAAACATTATTTATTTTTGGAAATTGTCAAGAAGATTAATAGATTTTTTCAAAATTGAAATAAATAAATTTAGTGGATAAATTTAAGAAAACAAAAGCAAGACATAGTTCTTTATATTCTTTATACGATTTATTTATTTATTTATCTAATGTTTTTCATTTCTATTGCCAGACTAAGCGAAAAAGATTGAAATCTTGGTCTAGGGTCTTGGAAATCTTTTTATAAACTTTAGCAAAGGCGTGATAATTTTTAAACTGAAACATTCATAATGGCAGAATTTATATATTTCTTACGTGTAACAATTAATTACTCTTCTGCTATTTTATGAAATTTTTACGTCTATGATGCCAGCTAAGGCGCTAAATGGCATCATGGGTGTGATAATTTGTATGATGCAGACATTCTATTTTCTTGTATTTTATATATCTTATGTGTGTTGGTTAAATACACAAAAAATGTAATAGAATGCATAAACGGAAAAACAGGGCATTAAATGTGACAACAAAGTAGCAAAAGTGGTGACGTGTCACCAATCAGCAGTCTTATTACCCAAAAATACTTAAAAGATGCTTTCATTCTTTCAGTTATTTTGGGTAATAAGACTGCTGATTGGTGAATTTAAGTATTTAGATTCTATATTATATAAAAGGCAAATGGTTTTATTTCTGGGACTTTCAAAATTCATTCCCTTTAATTTATGTCTCCAAAAATGTTCTCTAAAGGTTGACTTACTAAAGAAACTAATTAACTTTATATCAGTATAGAAACCTGAGAAAATTAATTGTCTCAAATACAAAAATTTATTTTAATGATAAGACCAGAAAGGAATCAAAGGCGTCGGAAGCTCAAATATCTTGATTATCAGAATCCTTTAGCTTAAATTTCGTAAGATTCGAAATGTGTTTTATATAATTTCTTAGAAAACAAAGCTTACCCAACAAAGCTTTCTCAAAATAATTGACCCTACTTCTTTTCGGGCCTTATTCATTGGGAGAAAAAAACAGATTTGTTTTTATATTAAATTAGATCTTCAGAAAAATGTCAAGGGCATGTTATAAGAATATAGACAAAAGCTTTCTCTCTATGATATCTATTATTAATTACGAATTTCGTCCTTGGCAACCCGATACTGCAAAATTCTCTATCGACATAAAAGAACATGCTCTGGAAAGGCAATAAATTAAATAATATTACTTAAACGTTAGCATAAAAATATCATAAATTGCCATATTTAATTTTCATTAAGTTATCATTTGTACAACCGTCGATCAATCGCGGTCGCCGGTCGGGCGGTCGTTCCATTGCTTGGTTGTTTGGTCTTCTTGACTGCTAGCAGCTTCCTTTGATGGCCGTACACCAATTAAATTGTTGTCAGTTATCAAAAAACAACGATGTCTGAAATCGTTTCAAGGTTTTTCCTGATTACTGCGTTTTTATGAATACCAAAGAGCTTTCCATTCAACTCGAGAGGAGTTTATTTCTTTGGTCAAAGGAGAAGTAGTTATGAGTTTTGCTGGAGTGGCGATGAATGTAATGTCTGTGTATGTTGTTCGAAGCATGAAAAGTAAAAGATATTGAAAATTGCACAAAAACTGAATGTACTTTTATGATATCTGCAGTAATTAAAAGGTCTTAAAAGGCCTTTGCCTTTGCAAGAGATCAATTAATAAAGAGCAAAACGATAAACTCCTGAAAAGTATGATTATCATGTACGTTGGGAATATTCATGGTCGTTGTGAATAAAATACAAACAAAGATTCAGAGAAATTGCTATGAAATATTGACTTCTAGCAATTATAAATAATATTACTGTTGTTTTGCTTACCATATTTTTGTTGCTGTTGAACAACGGCACCGTTACAATTGCTTATAAAAACTTCAAGACCAGAATTTATTTCTGGTTTCAAGTTCTTTCATAATTCTGAGACAATTAAATGATTCTGTTTCTGATAACTGCATTGGTTAAACGTTTCAAAGGAAGTGGATCCTTCCAAGAATCTTCTCTTTCACTTTCTTCCTCTTTATACTCCATTCTTTTACATTTTTATAAGCTTGTAATGTCAATTACAGAAAAAGGTTGTCCTCAGAGTGTTTTAAGAAGTTGTTACTTTTTATAGATGACTCCCTTTTAACAGACCGTAATAACGGGTTATAAAATCCGGGTAGACAATAAGGGATTGTTTTCTCAAATGCCATGTCGTAAAAATCTTGTAAAGAAGTGTGGAAGTGAACAAAATTATTGAAGAAAATGGGGCAATATAAATAAATACACTCTTCCAAATATTGCACCCAAACCTCTCCGACCATTCAGTGATCTCATAAATAATGATTATATGGATTAAGGGAGGATGGTGGCTTTGTAAGATGTGTGGGTGAAATTGTCCATTCAATTATCTTCTGTTTACAATTTTCACTTTATTGGCCTTTCTATGAAATTAATTTTTTCATGCATTTATAAAGTTATGAATGAAATATTTCTTTTTCCAAAGAAACCAACTTTTTGTAATCAATGAAAGAGATATGAACAATGTCTTGTCAATTTTTAAAGTGGTAACATCGCTATTCCTTTTCCACGCATACCAATTAAGTCATTATTGAATGTCCACACTTATCTCTCTCACTCCTTCCGCCAAAAATGCTAACCAACCATCTACACCAACTGCTCTCTTTCCATTTCACTTCTGTCTACAAGATTTTATCTAATTTTATAAAATTTTTTTATAAGCGAATTCTTCATTTTATCTTCTTATACTTTCTCTTCTTTTTTAGAATAATTGGAGGATAACGAATAGAAGCTACACTACACACAAATGGTCAGAGCAATCTTCACAAACCGGTAAGAATGAGAATACAATGGCGTGAGTAAAAGAGATAATAATATATATGTTTTTTTTGATAGTAGGCTTTGCCGCAATTCCTTTGCCTTGAATATTTTCAAAAGAGTGTTCGCCATAAGTTTTATGGGTTTCTGAAAGGAAAAAGGCAAAAGAAAGAAAGACCCAATTGTACAAAGAGGCCCAGCTGTCTTTTCCTATTTAAGTTTGGAAACGAAGTATTCACATTATATAAAAATTTGTTATCGATTTTTCAAAGGAAAACCGGAAACAGAAGAAAAGTTTGCTTCTATTTTTCCTAAGGCCATCGTAATTTAATACAATTTTGCCAAAATTCCTAGAGAATTTATTGATGAAAATTTTAAATTCTTCATCCCGTCTTCGAAATTGTTAAGTATTACGAAAGTCTTAAACCCTGAATGAGTAAAAAATTTATTGAATTCCTCCAACGTCTTAGAGAGTCCTATCTGGTTATATTATTTTCAGTAAGCCTCTCATTACTTTTGATAATTCGAAGCTTTTATTTATTTGCAGAAATTGTTTTGCAAATAATGTTTTGGTTGGTTGCTTTTTAATTTCACCTCCGGGATATGTTCACCAAAGTGGCGAGTATTTCATCTCTTAATGTGTGTGTGTGTGTGTGTGTTTACGTTTGAACTTAATACCTTGAGTTTATAATTTTTTAGACAAATTCAATTATTGTTACTCAACCTAATCGCACCTGATCCCTAACTGAATATAATTAATACAATTTATATTCCGAAATTCATACCAAGAAGGCCTAGAAGATACATATTCTTTTTATGCAATTATTTTATACGATTTTCTTTATACGATTTAATAAAATAAATAGAAAATACATTAAATGATAAATACAAGATAAAACATTAAACTTTTTAAGGAGATTAAAATCAATCAGAAGTAATTATATTTTGCAGAAATATTTAATAATTAATCTGAAATTTCATTTTAATTTAATTACATCAATTCTTCACTCCTTTCCTCCTCTTTTCGCTTAACACACGTAACCATCCATTTGCATCCCATCATTCTCGCGGATTAATTTTGTGGCAATAAGTTTAATCAATCTTATTTCATCCAATTAACTCCAAAATTTCTCTTTGACAATTCATGTTTTTTGATTAATACAATGTCTCATCAATGTTTAATGATAAATCATCGTTGTGTGTGTTCAGTGATTGATGTCTGTGACTTGAGTTTTACGACGAGTATTAACAACTTCATCAACATTAACGACAGTTCCCTTACTCGACAATCTCTCGACATCCCTTGACGGATCGTAGACTTCGAACTCCTCAAATTCGATGTCATCGTATTTGCGTCGTTCGAAAAGGCTTTTATCGTTGGCCACGTAATAACGCACAAAGTTTTTTTCCATTAAGGCAACGGATGAGGAGGAGGATGAAGATGAGGGTGAGGAAGTTACTGTTGGTATTGTTGTCGTGGTTGTTGTTGTTGTTAGTAATGGTGATGATAATGATGATGGTATAGTTACTGAGGCGGTGTCGAGGGCTTTGGCGGTGACAGTGGCATTGACGAATTTATCACTTGCAGTTTTTGGTTTGTTGGTAACCTCGGATACTGTATCTGCATGTATATCAATTGTTGTTGTTGTTGTTGCGGATGCAACCATGCTTATAAGGTTCGGTTTATCACACTTTATGACATTTTCATTTTGATTTTCTGATTTTGTTACAGATTTTTTGAAGACCGTAGGGCTAATCGTTGAAGTCATGATATCGCCCGTTACAGCTTTAGTGTTGTCGCTGTCGTTGTTGTTGGTATCATTAGTACTTCTCAATGATACTTTGTCGCAAATTGGTTTCTTTATTCCACTTGAGCAAACTTCGTTGTTTTTCGTAGACGTTTTCGAATGATTGCTTGTGATTATTGATGAATTTTCATCGCTACGATTTTCCTCTGAAATTACTGGCGTGGATTCTTTTGTGCGTTCACTTAATTTGTGTTTTATAAGTTGTTGTTGTTGTTGTTGTTGTTGCCTACTCATAGTAAAAGCTAAATCGACGTTTTTATTTCGACAAATTTTCGTTGTGACAATAGCGCCGTTGCCACCATTGTCACCACCATCATTGCCGTAACCGATGCCGTTTTTATCACCCTCGTCACTCCAAGTAACACCCTTTGGTACTGGCATTGATGAACTTAAACCACCCGCTGCATTTTCCTTAACTGTCTCCTTTCTCTCCGCCTTCGTTTCCGTCGTTTTTTGTTCCTCGGGCAGTTTAGAACTATTACGTTCTTTCGTTTGAATACATTCATGTCGCTGCTGGGCTCTCGTGGTTGGTGATATTGCAACAACTTGAATTGGTCCGTTAATATGATTATTCACGGTGACTTGAGACTCTTCAGGGAATGGCTTGTGGGCAATAGAAGTATCAGGATCATTTGGTAGTTGATTATTAATGGTTAGCAGATTATTGGTGCTAATGGGAAGGGTTTTTCGTTTGTCATGCGGCGAAATTTTATTTAATCGATTATCACTATTGAGGCCTTGTTGAGACTTGTCCAATTCATTGTCTTTATTTGTTGCCTCTAGGCGTTTTATCATATCTCTAACGATTTCGGTGTCGTCTGCACATTCTTCATTACGCTCATTGCTATTCCTGTCACTCTCCTCAACGCCCTCACCGTCACCGCTTCCAGCACCAATCAATTCAAGACGGCTGCTGCAACTGTTGGACTTAATGAGTTTGAATTTGACACCTTCGTTGAAAAAGAATGTTTGATATAATTAATTTCAAGTTTCAATTAATTCTCTCCCCTTCCTCTCCGTCTTTTCTCATCGCTTTCTTTAGCTGTCACTTACCCGCATAAATGTCATTGTTATTTGTTTTTGTGATCGCTGTCACTTCTTCCTTTTGCTCTATTGTTGTCACATCTTGAAATCTATCCTTTAAGTGTTGAGGATGAAGTTGAGGACGGCACTTATTCTCTGTTTGCCGACAAGTTGTACAATCCTTTCCCTCCCCGATGTTCGCACTTGTCGGTGTCGTCGGTAAGCGTTGCCGCTGCCTGAGGGCGAGGGTGGTACGAAGTGAAGTTTTACTACTTTTGCCGGATTGATGACAGATGGTTTGTTGATTGTGTGGATCCGGATAGGTTCTCTTTAATATTCGACCGCCATAGTATGTCACGGATGAACCATATTCACGTATCTTTTCAAGGACTTCCTGTAAAAAATATTCAATTTTGAAAGATACAAAAAGTTTTGTTTAGCATTCTCGACATGAAATTCGAATTAAAGGAAATACTAATGAAGATAATAGAAAGATAGAAAGTATGATAGAGAAAGAAGGAGAAGGAGAAGGAGGAGAGAGAGAGACAAGTGGAATTGGTTCTCGAGAAATTATTGACTTACATTACTAACGTAATACGATTCGCTCAATTCATCATCATCATCATCTTCATCATCATCATCATCATTGTAGCTATCCTTCTCCTCCTTTGCATTATAGGTATTTTTATTATCGTTCCTTTTCCGCTCCGCTTCGACGGAAAAGAAATCGTTACTACTCTTCTCCCTTTTTCCGACGGAGCATTTTCGTATGTTTGGTCTTCCATAGCAATGTCCTTCCGTATAATATACATCATTGCTGCGGTTATGACTGGCCTCCTCGGGAGTATTATGGCCTCGCCGGAACATACCGTTATCCAAACCATCCGTAAAGCTAATTTTTCCATGAACGTGTTTAATGTCGTAGCTGCTCGCATTGTGCAAACGAACGACATCCCTAACATGCACGCCCCCTCTCAGCTCCTCTACCGCATTCAGAGTTGGCAGTGGCGGCTGAAGCTGACGCTGATTCGGTTGGTGTCGCTGACGACCACCATGGTTTCCATCATTGAGTTGGTCACCAACTGATTCCTCTGCATCGATGCATTCACACGGCGAAGACAATTCGCCACTAGAGATTCCGCTAGATACACTAGCTGAATCCCATTTCGGATTGCCTTGCCTTGCTTGTGCTGTTGGGGGGTGAGTTGCTTCCGGTTGACCGTACGATGTGTCGATGGTAAGGTAACGATATTTACGCACTTTACGTGACCTCGGACTTAGATGGGAGTACTCGATGATGCCATCCTTTTTGCCACTCGTGGGCACCAGACAACGCTGTACTTGGATGCCGCACCCGGGGGTGGGCAATATGTGTTCCTCGAAAAATTTGCGTACATTTCTTACAGTGTCCGGATTTGGTAACTCTTCCTCATATAATTCCCGATTTACTCGAACGGGCTGATAAAAGAAATGTCTCTTAATGATTGTGTTTTGTTTGTTAGCCGCCTCATTTGTCGGTCTACGAGACGCGTCATCTGCTATTGCCCCTTCGTCATTAATTGTTTTCTTTGTTGGCGGTTCTTGTTCTTTTTTTCCGGCCGATTTTTTTGGTGATGTAATTTTACTCGGTGCTCCCTGAGATGTCGAATGACCAACAATTGCCGACGCATACGTCTGCAAGGGACGCTCGATTTTAGTGCGCACTGGCTCCACGATTACGACATTGTTGTTGGAAAGCAACTCTTGGAAGCTGTAGTCCTGCAGATACTGTATAAGCCCATCGAATTGGGCTTCGTTTTTAGTTCGTGCCAATGCGTTGCTGCGTAGCAGTTGCTGCGATTTCATGACCTTGTAGCGGATGTGATCGAATTGCGGCTCTTTGGCCTCATTTGAAAGTATGTCATTCGTATCATTTGGCGACACAGCACTAACAATGGCGGCTGTTTTCTTACCCTCCAGCTCAACAATTTCAATGGAGGGAACAAAACTGTAGTCGTGAGTCTGCTGTTTTATATGCAATTCTTTAGGACTTTTGGCACGCGTTTCACGCTGTTTGGGCACGGGCGACGGCCGGGGCTGATACTGATGCTGATGCGCATTCAATTGGAAATCTTTCGTTGGCTGATTGTTTGTCTGATGGTCGTTTTGCGTTACCGATTTATTGACGTCCAACACTTGGCAGTGCTTCTCCTCAGTCGACGACAGCTTCTTTGGTTTATGCTGCTGACCCCGTTTTTCATCTTCCCCTTCACTTTGCCCCTCCTCCTGATTATTTTTTGCCAATTTGGACCAATAACAACGTGCTGCGACCACCTTTTTCATGTACTCATTCTCTACGTGATTCCCTTCTTTGCTCGCCGTCAGGCCTTTGGTAATGACATTACCCGATGCCGTACCATTTGCGACATTGCGCTTATTATCGACAACATGTAGGATTTGTGGACGTGACATTTTGGTATTGATGGCGGCCCGTTTAAAGGATTCGTTCGATGTGAGTACCTTCACGGGGCGTGCCTTATAGATCTGCGGTCCGAGGACACGTCTGTCCTTTGCCTTTTGTACGAGTGATAGCGATGATGATTCTTTATTCTCGCGTTGGCAGTGTTGTTGGTGCTGCTGATGCTGGCCGCCGTTTGATGTCCTTTTCGGTTTGGAGGAGACTCGCTTCAGAGAGGATGTCGAAATTTTGTTGTAGCTGATTGTAGTCGTTTTTCCTTTTCCCCTCGTGACGTACTCTTGCGTCTGATTATTATGTTGAATGTCTTCTACGTGCTTGGAAGCGATTCTACTTGTATCCACTGCTGCTTCAGTTGTCTCAACTTGAACGACTCTAACGCTCGTTTCTGTTGCTGCGGTTGTTGTTGTTGTTGTTGTTGCTGTGGTTAAATTACTTAAACTTTCCAGATGTTGGCTATCGATAGAATCTTCTTCGATAACATTATTCTGAGCATCGGTTACGATTATCCTAAATTGATATTGGTTTGCCGTTACTTCGTCGGTCTTCGAGAAGTTTACCGTATGTGGAAAATTATTTGTTAATTTATTTATCCGAAACGTTGCCGATGTAAATGATTCACTGGTAAGTTTCTGTTGTTGTTGTTGTTGTTCCTTCTCTTGATTCCTCAAAGGCTCCGTCTCGGCCTTTTGTTTTTTGGCTTGATTTCCTGCGGTTATTTGTTGTATTTCTTTGGCTTTGCGTTCTATCTCTCGGGTAAAGTACGGTACTTCAATACTGGGCAGTTCCTTTGGTTGTTCCTCGTATTCACTTGAATCGGTCACGTTGCATTCGTTGTCACACGATTTATTCTTATCATCGCTAAATACCTCTAACCCAAAATTTGTTTTGGATACTGAATATAATTCGGATTCTTTATTAATTCTTACTCGCAGGGAGGTTCTCCGTGTGCCTATTTCTTCTTCTTCTTTCTTTAACTTCTCTTCTTGATCTAAACACTGTCTTTTTTCTCGTATATCAATGATTTCCTCCCGCGTCACGAGCTCCTCATGCAAATATTTATATTCCTTTAAACGTGCCTTCTGATGTTCCTTCCCAAATTTCTGGATGGAATCGTAGATTTCGGCTGACGTCACTTCATCACGATTTTTCGTATGATTCAACAATATTTTCGTGGCTTTACCTTTTTGTAGCCGGTAATCTGTAAAATCTTCTTCAGAAGCGTAACTCTTAATATCGTAAGATGACCTTAGTTTGGCATCAATACGCTCTGATACCTTTAAGCTCTTACCGATATTGACATCCGGTAGGCTGTGAAATTGATTACCGATGAGATTTCCTTTTGCGGTTATCGCACCTCCTCCTCCTCTATTCTTGTGATTGGCATCGACGTGGAAGGCAGAGAATTGCGAAGAATGAAGATTATCCTCGGCAGCTCGTTTTAACTTTCTTTTTTCAACAGTTGCAAGGATACGAGGTTTATTTGCTGCACTGGAAATGTTTGTGGGTTGTATATTTGTGGGTGCAGGTGTTGCTGCGGCAGTAGTATTAATAGTAGTAGTAGTAGTATTATTAGTACTAATAGTAGTAGTAATAGTAGTAGTATTAGTAGTAATAGTAGTAGAAGTAGTACAAATTGTTGGAGTTGTTGTTGCAGCTACTGTTGCTGTTATCGTTGCGGGTACCGTGTGAAGCTCTGATGGAATTTGATGCGTCTCTGTAGATTGCTCAACTTTAAGGATTTGTGTATACAAAAATGGTTCCTCCAGAGTTTCCGTCGACAACTCAGACCTCGTTGTTTCTGTTTGGTCAGCGTTTTGCTGATCACTGCAAATTTCTATATTTGTCTTTTCTACGATTTCATCATTAAGGATATCTTCGATGTGTTCTGTTTTCCGCTTCGCAATAGACTGTTCATTCACTTCATCCTCGGTTTTATAAGATTTGGTCTCGCTTTCGAGGGTGTTTTCGCCGCAACTGTGAAGTGGCGAATCGAAGACGGTGTCCTCTATGGAAATGTGCAAGAGGGTGGTTTTCGTTTTAGTCCTGGCGGTTCTTTCTCCGCTCGATTCAGCCAGATGTTCACCGATTAATGTACTCTCTGAGCTATCTTCCGATGATAAATAAACTGAATCGTACGCTATAAGCTTTTCAAGATTCTCACTAAGTGCTCGAGCTCTTTTGAGAGTTCCTGAGGTTTCCTCAATCACTTGCGGAATGTATGCGAACGTGTCTAAAGGTGGCGATCGATTGATACTACCAGCATCCTGTGACGGTGTTGGCGATGATGATGGTGGTATTATTCTCGTATTATTCCCGTTATCGTCTTCCTCCTCTTCTCCTGTAGTTTCGATTCGTGCGTTTGAGTTTCTTGTGAGATTTATCGTGTCGTACTTCTCTTTGTCTTCCCGTTCTATTTTTGTCTGCTCGTAGATTTTTTCAATTTTGGTGAGATCATACTCTTGTTCCGACAGAGAAAAGCTATCACTTTGGTCGTCTGAATTACTGGTTGTTGTTTCTGGGAATAGGCTGCTTTGACTGGTTTCGGGACAAGAATCAGCTCCACCATTTGCCGTCGGCGGTGTCTTCGGTGAAGCCGACGATTGTGCTGCTGCGGGTGTGACCTTTTCTAGAAGCGGGCGGTGTTGCCTTTTCGATTGATAAATACGCTGTTTGTCGTTACAACAAGAGGTCACTAAAGGTTGAACAGATTCCTTCCGTTCTTGTGAACCTTTATCTGTTTCTTGATGGGATTGATGTTGCTCCTGTTGTTGTTGTTGTTGCTGTTGTTTAACCTCGTGACTTTGATGAAGAGAATTCTTGAAATAATCAGAATTCAAACTTTCCAAATCGCTTTTGTCATTATGCCACGGATGTAAGTGTTCAGCGTCGGCTCCACCGGCATTCGCATCCAAGCGTTTTAAATTATCATAATAATCATCAGCCTCTCGGGATGATTGCGACTGATGATATTGCTGACGATGACGATGATTGTGATGAGCAACTGCTGGTGGTTGCGTCGTTTGGGGTGGATTATATTGATTTTGACGATGATGATGATGGTGATGATGATGCCGATGATGCGACTGTTGGTGTTGTTGTTGGTGTTGTCGTTGTTGTTGTTGTTTTTGTTGATGTTGTTGGAGATGCTTTGTCGCGAGCTGCTGTGAATGCGATTCAGAAGCACTAATACCACTTGCGATCTTCTCTATCTCGTCGTGTTCAATGTCGTTCGTCGCCTTCTCCCTGAGGATGTTCGAGCGATGTTGTTGCGGCTGATGATGTCTGTTATTCCCACAATTAAGTCTGTTAATGTAAAAAATACAATAGAATTGCTTCACAATCATTCAATCATTCAAGTTTTCATTTTAATGATTTCATTAAGGGAAAAGAAGAAGAAGAAGAATGAGAGTATTTAGGAGGCATTAATAATTAATTGGTTGTTTAAATATAATTATTGTTACGCTTGAATGCAATGTGCGTGCTCGTTCGTTTAGAATGATAATAAAAAATTGTAAGGTAGCCTTGCGTTCCAATAAATCCAAGGTGAACTGAGAGGATTTGCGGGAATGACTACCAGATCGCAAGGGAGTCTTTAATAGAGTTTAAGATTAAGCATTTAGAGGTTAAATAGACTTTACATTTAATAATTTAATAATTTAATAAAAGCATGTAATAATTTAATAAAAGAATATTTCTTTTAAATGATTTAAAAAGCCATTTCATTATTTAAAATTCATTTTCATTTGTATATTTTTATTTATTTATTTTATTTTTTTTATATTATAATTTTCTTTTAGAGGATACAGGAAAGCGAAGAAAGAAATGAAATATAGAAGGAAAGCAGAATAAATTCTTTTTCCGTTTCATTTGCTAGAGTTTCGCTCAAATGCATTGCCAGTCATTTGTTTTCTGCACACGCAATTAATTTTGAATTAAATATACCAGACAGGATTTCGTTGCTTCGTTAAACGTTAATTCAGTTTAAATATTTTCACCTTTTAAAGAATAAAGCTTCAGATAAGTCTAAGAAAAACCAAAGAAAAAATTCAATTAAAATTAATGAGAAAGAAATCTATGTAATATATATAATATAAATATGTGATATAGATAAATAAAAATTAACCGCTTTTCTCTTAAAGTAGTATCGTCAACTTGAGAAGGCTCACGTCGTTTTAGCTAATCTTTTATTAAATTAGTCGTAATTGTTTTTGAATCAGATTCATGGAAATAAATTTAAAAATATGCAGAGAGTTCAGATATTCAATCGAGTGGATGAACAATTCTTACAATTGAAAAAGTTGGGTCAAATTTGGTTTCGAGATTTCTTAATTTCAGGAATGTGTCAGAGTCAAAAATTACACTAAAGGCATTCGTTTGGGGAACAAACGAGTAAAGTGAAAGAGCATTTACTCGGAACGCGTTCATCACCAAGCGCAACTTGATAGATGATAACAAAAGTTCTTTCGAAATAACTTTATTTTGTCCTACCGGAAAACAGAGCGAACGTGAAGAACCAAAGTTATTTAAGTTCATTTTTTATTTTAACGAATATTAAGCACCACACTGCATTTAGAATAGACTCCTTAAAAACAGCAAAGGACTAAAAGAAAATTTTGCTGTAATGGTTTAAATATCTCGTAAAAGCTTTAGTATATATTTTTAAAGTTACTAAAATAAATATTTGAATATAGTAAAACTTGCCTATGAATTAATGATTGCATGAAAAAAATACTACAATGCAAATAAAACGTTTATATAAATATTTATAAATAAACTTCATCATTACGTTGAAACTGTTCTCTCTCTCTCTTGTTAAAACGTTGTATAAGAAAATCAAGGCAGTCATTTGCAAAGCACTGAAATATTAATTATACTAAATCTAATAAATAAATTATTAGTATCTCATTAAAAATTTAAAACTATTTTCTAAAAAACTTCGAAACTCGTCAGAGACAAAATTCCACCATTTTTGAAATAACTTCCGGTATAATAAAAATTTTATAAATATGAACAGGATGCAGAAATATTAAATCTGATAAATAAATAATGTAGACCAAATTGAGTGCATTTAGTTTGGATTTATTAAGCATGACCATTTCCTGCAGGGTACTTGTTATTTATCATGCAATTTTTTGTGACTCATTACTCAATATTGTTTACATTGATAATTGATTTGCATAGCTATTTAATGTTTACATTGATCAGGTTTTTCCGTAATAGAATTATTCAATATTAAGTGAACATATGACAAATATCCAAAGGCATTTTCCTCTTAATGCTTTCAACTTTTCTATTTGAAACAATTGCAAACAATAATCGAATTTATTTTATATTAACAATTTGTGATATGTTTATCTCATGTGGGTTAAGTGGCTTTTTATTAACACAATAAAAACGCGATTTGTAGTTCATTTCATTGAAATGCTTTAATGTAAAAAAGGAGAGAGTATTACATTAAAGAGAGAAAAAGGATATTAACATTATTAAGAAAAAGCTGAGTTAATTTTTAAGCAGTCGTCGCTAAAAAGGTTGTTAAAATAATAGTTTCCTTCTCAGAATCGCTATTGTTTTTATTTTTATTGCCTTCACTAATCCTGTTTTCCTTTATCTGATCCTTTTTCTAGTCTTTTTTTCAAAATTTCACTTTCCTTTTTTATATTTTATCCTTTTTCAAACTTTCTGTGGATAAAGTGAAAAGGCTTAGTGTGGTGGCTTTTGCGGAGACTGGTTAATTCCTTAACCCACTTCCATCAGCAAATACAAGGACGACTATTTACCTCTAGATTTTTTTAATTTATCTTTCTTGTTTTTTTGCTTCTATTTGAATCAGCGAGGAAGAGTATATTTTTCCTTAGAATACTTTTTATCACTGATTGATCGAAATGCTCGAGTAGTGTTAAACGTTGAACATCTTAAACGCGACTGATATTTAATAACAAAAGACGGTGATGCATCAACAAAAAAAGGGGTGTCTTTGAGAAAACAGCCTGTTTTTAAAAGTGGAACAAATGTAAAAAGAAGATTTTGTATCATCGCCGTCTCGTGACGTTAATAATAATAATAATAATAATAATAAGAAACAATTGCCGGTGCACCGCCTTCTTCGATAGACTTTTGTTTAAAAATCTACTCTCAGTTTTAAGAAACTAAATACTCAATTCAAAATATTCAAGTGCAACAACTTCCTCACCTTCACCACCCCCACCCCGCCCGGACCATCCGCGGTATGACCCCCACCCGCCCCCACCACCAATGACGTACGTAATTTATTAAGTCAAGCTAAAGTAAACTCGTCGAAACTTTAAAATTCGTTCCTTTGTTCCTTCACTTCTCTCCTTCTTTCTAACTTACCCGTTCTCGTGCTCGCTAAAGAATCCTCGATTGACTAAACGAGCACGTGGTATCAGCTGCGATCGGCGGCGATCACTATTCGTGGGAGTTACCTGCAGATCGTTAAATGTCTCTTCACGAATGATTGCTAGACTACGCGAACGACGTAAACTGCACGAATCGTTTCCAGTATTAAATTGTTGTATTTGTTGTTGTTGTTGTTGTTGTTGCGAATCTATTAATAGTTGCTGTCGCTGATGTGGTGCGTCGTCCTCTTGTTGCCGATGTTGCTGCTGATGCTTTTGTTGTTGTTTAGATGTATAAATATTGTTTGTGGATTGATAAATCTCGTCAGCTATAAATTTTGTTTTGTTATAATTTTCCATTAAATTTGGAAATTGATACGCGAAAAATTGAGAAAGGAAAAGAAAAACAACGAAAAAAGATTATTCTTCAATTGACTCTATATCGGTTTCCATTATCAATGGATGTACATACATTTATACACCTACACTTGTATGCATGCATACAAGCATACATTCAGTCTTGACATATTAATCTCGTTTCAATTGTTGCGAGAATGACGATTGTATTTCTGAGAAGCTATACTGATTTTTAATTAATTTTTAATTATTTAAATTAAATTTTTAAATTAATTTTTAATTTTACCTTGCGGGGGAGGTCATTATTTAATAAGCTTTATTTCAAACCAATGTGTTTGTGTGTTTTCTTCATGAGTGTCATTATGGATTCATAACTACCCTCAACTCAATTTAGATTTTTGGCAGTAATTTGTAATAACTTTAATAAAAGTGTTGCATCGTGATTATCATAATCCTGAAATGTTAACCTTGGATAACATTTCGATGGTGTGATATCCCGAAAAGCTTTCGAGATTGTGACGCTATTAAAGTAAAACCAGTCAGACGTTTCAATTCGTTCGATTACAGGCGGACAAACAGACAGAGATAAGTATACAGACAATACAAGGAAATACAAAGGACTATATACTTTTCTGTACCCACCACGCCTCGTTTAGTGCACTACAAATCTAAGAAGCAATCGTATCTATCCTAGCCATCGAGTGTAGAGTAAAAAATTATTACGTGCCTTTTGGAAAGTCTGAGATCATTTGATACTAATACAAATTTGTTAATTGCTAAACACCTCATTTTTACGCTGTTCATGGTGTCTTTTGATAACCTCAAGAGAATTAGATATCACTATTAATGCAGGATTAAATTTTGAAAGCATTACTCCATTAGCGTTCAATATTTAATATTACAATTTTTCTAAAAAATGAATTCTTCCCCGATATCCCAACTGACTAATATAATTCAGTAAATCATAACTCACCGTATTCACCGTGATGTAAATTGATGTCTTTATATTGACAATGTAATGATTGTTTTCCTCCTGCTTCGGAACGTTTATCTCGTTCGTAATAACGTTCTTCAGGATCGATACGCCAATAATATTCGGCTATATCAAGAGCTTTCTTACAACGACTTATATGATTGTAATCCAACGAACGTGATGGGCGTAAACGATCGTGCTGACGTCCTTGCCAATGATTTAGGCCGGAAGCGGCGCTGTGACAGCTAGTGGCCAAATCAAGATGCGAAATGGATTTATGTCGCCAGCCAGATCCACGCGATGGGTAATGGTGATCTTGTAACGAACCCTCAGCCAAACGTATTCGGTCCACGTAGTTATACGTGAAGTCTTTAGTTTTTCTAGCAGAGAAAAGAGGACAAGATTAAGATAGAAATATTTCGGAAATAATAAGAAGTTAAATAGAATTTATTAATTTTCTTGAATACATTTCAAATTTTAGAAACGGCCGCCTTTTTAATACCTTAATAATTTCTATTTTTCTTAATGAAATTAATGGTTACACAATTTTACGATTTACTACGCATTCATTTAATATTTTCTTCAACGTATAGTCATAGTCATTTTCCATTCAGTTGTCAATATTAAATATTTATGGTCTTGCAATTATTGTTATGCAGTTTCGTATCTGTGTGTGATGTCAAAAGCGTAAAGCAGTGCAAAAATTTTATTTATAAATAAATTGAATTTATGTCAATTTTTGCAAATGCGATTGAAAGGTTTTGACTTTATGGCGAAATGAAGAGCTTTATGACAGAAATAAAGAATATATGCATATCAAAAACGATTTTAAAATCGTCAATCAATGAATTTATTAAATGTTTTTACATTCTTCATAATTTTACTGAAAAAAAGTCCCTCAATTCAGTTTAATATTTAAAATTATTAAAAAAAAATAAAAATCGAAAAGGTGTTATGGTTCACACTCGAAGAGGGTTTATAAATACTGCGATATTTTTTTAAAAAGTCTCCCTTTTTCGCTTCCAAAATACTACTTCTAGTTTTTTTACATTTGTTGGAATATAAATACTTTGTACTTTGTAATAACATCACTTCACTTTATAAAATATTGTATTGAATTGTTTCTATTGATTTTTGTATCAAATATTTTTTCGTTCGTTGAAAATTTTTCATTCGACTAATAAAACTTCTTCAAATCGGATCAAGATTTTTTTCACTCTGAAAAATAATTCCAATAGGTTATGGGCCCAGGACCCATTCTGAAAAATTGAAGAAAATGAGTTCATCATCGATTTACCAGATTGATAAGCTGGATGAAAACAATTACCAGACATGGAGCGTACACATGCGCAGTATTTTAGTATGCACGGAGCAATGGACCATAGTAAATGGTACTTCGAAGAAGCCGGAGGAAAATTCACCGGACGCTACAAAATGGGTTCTGGCAGATGAAAAGGCTTTAGCATACATTATGCTAAGCATTAAACCATCTCAAATCAACCACGTGAAGCACTGCAAATCTTCTAAAGAGGCATGGGAAAAATTAAGGGACATATACTTACCACAGGGACCAGCCAGAAAAGTAACGCTGTATAAGAAACTACTCCATCTACGAATGCTGGATGACGACAGTTTAACTGAGCATCTCAACAAATTTATGGACATCGTAGAAAAGCTGATTGAAATTAACATTGTAATTCCAGATGAACAGTTAGTAATAATTCTACTTTCTAGTCTTCCACCCTCTTTCGATAACTTTGTCGTCGCTATGGAAACAAGAGATACGTTTCCAACTCTTGCAACCTTGAAGCAAAAAGTCATAGAAGAAAGCGAACGTCGAACACTTCAAACAAATCAGATACCCAATCAAGACGGTGAGCAGCAGGCCTTTATAGCAAAGAATCAATATACAAGACAACAGAAAGGAGACTTTAAAACTAAAAGCAAATCCAGATTTGAAGGAAAGTGCTTCAATTGTGGAAATAAAGGACATCTGGCGGCTAAATGCAGAGCAGAACGAAAATTCAATAATCAAAATACGAAGTCATTCACACTTCCAGCGGGTAGCGACTCTCATGAACTATCTAAGAGTGTATGGTGCCTCGACAGTGGAGCAACGGCTCATATGTGTTGCAATAAATCAATGTTTAGTACACTAAAGAACCACACTGAAAGAATTGAACTTGCAGGTAACAAATACATTCAAGCGGAAGGAATAGGTAATGTAGCTATTAAATCAAAGTCAAACGACGTGATTCTTAAAGAAGTTTTATTTGTACCCGACTTGCAAGCAAACTTTATATCTGTGTCGAAAGCAGTAAAAAACGGTTTGGAAGTAAGCTTCACCAATCAATTTGCAGAGATCAAAGAAAACAATGGCAGTGTAATATTGAAGGCCAAAAGAGTCAACAATTTGTTCATTTTTGAAAACGAATCAAACAAATGCTTGTATGTGAGTAATGAAGAAGCTATGAAATGGCACTTACGTTATGGCCATCTTAATTTCCAAAGCTTAGCTGATCTTTCTAAGGAAGAAATGGTAAGTGGAATAAATGTAAAGAATATTCCAAGTAGTTTACAATGCGAAACTTGTATGAAATCGAAAATTCATACGAAACCATTCCAAAAAGATACACAAAATCGTACTGAAAATATCTTAGACTTGATTCACACGGATTTATGTGGACCGATCAATAAACGTTCAGTAGCCGGAAATTTATATTTTCTCACATTTATTGATGACATGTCGCGAAGAATATTTGTCTATTTCATAAAAAGCAAAGATCAGGTTTTAAGCAAATTCAAAGAATTTAAGTTAATGATAGAATGTCAGACTAGCAAACGCATCAAAGCAATACGTAGTGATAATGGCACAGAGTTTGTCAATAAGCAATTTAATGACTTTTTAACTGAAAACGGCATTGTGCGGCAACTAACAGTTCCGTACACTCCACAACAGAATGGAGTTGCGGAACGAGCCAATCGAACATTGGTAGAAATGGCCCGTAGCATGCTTGTTCACTCTGGCCTTAATGAAACTTTGTGGGCTGAAGCCATAGCAACAGCAGTATATTTAAGGAATCGGTCACCCACAAAAATTCTTAACAACAAAACTCCTCACGAAATGTGGACTCAGAAAAAACCGAACGTTAAGCATATCAAAACTTTTGGATGCATGGCTTATGGTTTAGATAAGACACAAAGACAAAAGTTCAAGGCAAGGGGAAGGAAATATGTCATGGTAGGCTATTCGTTAACTTCAAAAGCCTATCGATTGTACGATCCAATCAAACGAGAAGTTGTAGAAAAAAGAGATATAAAATTTGATGAAAGTAAATTTTTAAAATGCGAAGGAATCTTAGAGCAAAATAAAGAAATCAGAGCAGAAGCAATCGATAATATAAATATTATCGATTTTTTAAATGAAACTGTTAAGCCTAGAAGAAACGAAACAAATTTGGTTTTAGAAGGAGAAGAGAACAGTGGGCTAGAACACTCGACGACTTCGGAATCTGACAGTTTTACGGATGCTGAAGAGATCGTAAATGACGAACACATTGTCGAAACATTGCACATTCAACATCAAGAACCAAACCGGCCATTGCAACAGCAACAAAAGATTGGACCCGGCAGACCTAAAATTATTAGAACAGG
The DNA here is from genome assembly GCA_963966595.1 of Physocephala rufipes. Classification (NCBI taxonomy): domain Eukaryota; kingdom Metazoa; phylum Arthropoda; class Insecta; order Diptera; family Conopidae; genus Physocephala; species Physocephala rufipes. The sequence goes on along the minus strand of OZ016503.1, from coordinate 39,655,195 downwards.
TCGGCCTGGACGGCCAAGAAAACAGCACAACGTTTTAAATTTAATGAGTAGACAAATTTCTACACCAGCAACAGTCGAGGAAGCATTAAATAGTCAACATGCCGAGGAGTGGCAATGTGCTATGAAAAAAGAATATGATTCGCTTATCCGAAACAAAACATGGACCTTAGTAGACTTACCGAAAGATCAGAAAATAGTAAACTGTAAATGGGTTTTTACTCTTAAGAAAGATAAAGAAGGTCATATAGAGAGATTTAAGGCCCGATTGGTTGCAAAAGGTTGTAGCCAGCAATTTGGGATTAATTACAAAGAAACTTTTTCACCTGTAGTTCGCTATGCAACTATCAGAATGTTGATAGCATTAGCAGTCGAATACAATCTCCACATGCATCAGATGGACGTAACCACAGCGTACCTTAACAGCGATTTGCATGATGATGTATACATGAAGCAACCAAATGGTTTCATTGATCAACGATTTCCTGAAAAAGTTTTGAAACTTAACAAAGCGATTTATGGACTTAAACAATCCGGTCGCGAATGGAATATTACATTAGATAATGTACTAAAAAGTATTGGTTTCATACCTTGTGAATCGGAACCATGTTTATATAAGAAGAATATAAATGGGGCATACAATTTCATAGCTGTATATGTTGACGATTTAATTATAGTAAGCAGCAAAGAAGAAGAACTTATAAAAATCAAAAAAGAAATATCTGAAAATTTTGATATTGTTGACAAAGGACAGCTTCAGTACATTTTAGGTATGGAGGTTGCAAGAGAAGGAGATATTGGAAGTATTTCATTATGTCAAAAGCAATATATAAAAGATTTATTAAAACATTACAATATGGAAACCTGCAGAACAGTGTCAACACCATTGGACCCTAAATTTCAAGTCAATTGCAATAATATTGAATGTCAGAAAGTAGATTGCACATCATACCAATCATTAATTGGATCTTTAATGTATTTGGCTTTAGCGACTCGTCCTGATATTTTGCATTCCGTGTGTAAATTATCGCAGCGAAATACAAATCCTCACGTTGAACATTTTACGGGAGCAAAACATATTTTACGATACTTGTCAAAAACAATAGATTTAAAGCTTCATTATAAAAAGGATGGCAAATCAATATATGGATATGTAGATGCTGATTGGGCTTCAGACAGCTCAGACCGGAAGTCGTACACCGGATATGTCTATTTCTTAGCAGGAGCTGTGTTCTCTTGGGAGTCGAAAAAGCAAAACTCTATAGCTCTCAGTAGTACAGAAGCCGAGTACATGGCTTTATCTACTGCAGCCAAGGAAGCTATATATTTAAGAAAATTGCTTTCAGAAACGGAATTGCAGAAAACGGAACATTCTATTATCCTAATGAGTGACAATTTAAGTGCACAGCAACTCGCAAAGAACCCGACATACCACGTCCGTAGCAAGCATATTGATGTTCGTTATCATCATGTTCGAGATGTTATAAAAAACAAACAAATAGAAGTTAGTTATGTATCAACAAATGAAATGGTTGCTGACGCATTAACTAAGAATTTGTCAAAATTAAAACATGGCAAATTTAGAAAAATGTTTGGTTTATATTAAATATTTTTTGTAAAGTGTTGAGAAGGAGTGTTGGAATATAAATACTTTGTACTTTGTAATAACATCACTTCACTTTATAAAATATTGTATTGAATTGTTTCTATTGATTTTTGTATCAAATATTTTTTCGTTCGTTGAAAATTTTTCATTCGACTAATAAAACTTCTTCAAATCGGATCAAGATTTTTTCACTCTGAAAAATAATTCCAATAACATTTTTCCAAAATTGTCACTTTAAAAAAAATTGCGTGGTATTTTTTAAAGTCAAATGGCTTAAGCTGCCTTTATATATTTTGCGTTAATTAAAAATGTAACATTATGTTAATTAAATTATCAGAAAAGTCAATACATCATGTGGCGAAAAAAAAGAGTCGAGACAACCGACTTTTCTTTTAATACTTTAATGAATTAATTGACATAATCCCATAAAAGCATTTCCATTAAATTCTTTTTTAATTTTTCCTGTTTCTTGCTATTTAATATTTAACAGAAAATGGGCAGAGGTCAATTAAGTCGAGGTTGAGAAAGCAATAATTCTTTGAGAATAATTAAAAACAACTTTGTGAATTTAATTATTTTTCTGTTGATTTAGAGTCTTTAATTACATTTTTAAAGTCGTGTGAAATATTCTAATATTACTATATGTGATATAGATTTTTAAAAATATAATGAACACTTAATGCAATTTTGAAGTAATTCATGGCATTAGCTTAGCCGGTTTTAATCTTAGCATTTGTGCAGTCTTTAATCATAGTCCTTGCTTTTATGTTGCTGTCATTCGAGGCTAAAATTGATGGTCCAATACTAACGATATGCCCCATGTCCTTTACAGTATATCTCACTTATTAAATTTAGTATAATCTTGTTCCATGTTTTGGCCGAAACTTTAAATTTTTTAATTTTTATAATTTTGCTCTCACTTCTGAGAAGAAGAAGAGAAAATGTGAATTTCTTACTTACAAAATTGCAAAAAATTAAGCAAACGCTTCATAATGTCCGTCAATTCCTTATCGGTTGAATCAACATATAACCCTTTCTTTACATTCAAACCAAGTAAGTTATGACTAAACAGACAGAACAAACAAATTGAAGAAGCATTTAAGGGGGTAAAGCGTATGAAAACTGGAAGTGAAATATTACGATTTCGATCCACTACACGAACAACAGAATCGAATCAAAACAAACTTCAAAACATTCAACCATCTATTCATCCAACCAACCATCAATAAAAGTGATAACAAAAATTAAAAAAAAGTTATCAAAAGATATGATTCATTTTATAACATCATCGCATTCTATCTATGCCATATAAAATCACAATATATCATCTGTTGTCACATTTTGACAATACCAAAAATAACAACAACAATGTTTACTAATTTGTACTCCATAACATATGTCGTTTGTCGTGAGAGCCCTCATCAGTCATGGTTCGTGAGCTCGTTCGTTAAATGAAAAGAATGATACGAAATAAAAAGAAGAGTATATTTCACAACATGCGGTTCAGTTCATACGAGTTTTATCATACAATTTTAGAAACATTTTTTTTTGCAAAATTTTACAATGATAAAAAGAAATAAAAACAACAATGATAACAATGTGATATATACAAATACTGGTGATAACAATACTTCTACCGCAATTTTATTTTTTTGGCATATTAAAGATTCGAGATAATACTACTAGAATTTTATGGAAGTCATAACACTACCAGAATAAATTCAAATAAATTCGAATTTGTTTTAAATGAAAATTGTACTCAACGTTTTTTAATCGTCAATTTCATTGGCCTTGATAATTCAGTTACCTTTCGATGAGTCATCGCAATTATTGTTGATTCCAAATAGTTTATCGATTGTGGTTGCAACGAAGTAGAATCAAGAAAGTGCTGGTGGTAAAGCTAGCTGGTAAAACTAACGATTGCAACATTAAAATACATTGTGATCGAACGAAATTAACCAAATTATGGATAATAAAAATGTAGTGTTTTATGAGAATTTATGACCACGTAATAATGTGATAAATTTTCTTTTTTGCAATAGTCAAGAAATAATTATCTCGAAATAATAAAAACGGAGCGGACCGATAATTAATCGTATATGGGTTAATATTTCACACCAAGACTGATCGCATTCAGTGATAAAAGAATAGAAGAGATATGTTTGCTTAGGATTGCGTGTGTGTTTGTATGTATGTGTATGGCAATTCTCCGCTTTCTTTTTTAGTGCACTTTCCTCAATAATATTCACCATTTGTAATAATAATTATGTGAGTAAAAAAAATCATCATTCTTTTACTAACCACAGATTGATTTTGTTTCCGCCTTAAGTACATCGACCTATTAATTATCATTAAATGAAAAAGAAAATACACAGCTCAAACGCAATAATAAATAAATAAAAGTTAAAAATCTTTTTTAACTGATGCTTGACTGTGATGATGAAGTTAAAAGAAGGAATAGATGCAGAGGAATACTTTCATTTCAATCAATCGTACATCTCTTCATAAATAATAAACATTTCTTTTTTTCGTATCTTCATAAAATTTTAAAAGATTTCTTTAAAGAAAACTCTTTCAAATCTTTACAAATAGAGCAGAAAGTTATAAAAAATAATTACAAATAACAAACAAAAAGAAATCTTCATTGACGTGATACGTAGAAGTTTAAAAATAATAGACTCATACACACACATACACACACGTACACTTACACATACTACCACTACGCTTTAATACTAATAATAAAATAATGAAAAATTAAAAAATTGCAATATCAGAAAATAAGAAAAAGCTAAAAAGATTAATAATTAAACCAGTAAGAACGCTTACTGGCGGCTTATCTTGTATACCCTACACCCGTGTCATAAATTCATATTTTGATCGCAGTAATCAATGGACGGTTCATGCGCATTTTTTCTAGTACGCTAATATCCGAGACGGTCATCCCGATTATGAAATTTTTTGTCAAGTAATTGATACGATTTTCCGTCAACACCTATCAAATTTGATTTATAGATGAACCGGCCAAAAACGCACAGCCATACGGACAGACAGTCAGTCAAACTGTTAAACATTGCCAAATCGACTCACGAAGTGGTTCTAAGCAGGAAAACATATACTTCTCTATACCTATCACGCCTCCTTTAAATCGTTACAAACGGAGTAAGCAAATTAATATACTCTATCGTTTCTTGCGTAGGGTATCGAAAAAAACAGAACGTTAAAAAAGAAAATTTTAAGAAATGCAAAAAATGGGTTAATATTCATTCGTGAGAGTGAGTACATTAGTTACTCTTCGTGCGTGTGTGTATGAGCTTGTCTAAGCCTGATTACGGTTGGGAAAGGGGCGTGTGGGGTGTAAACATATCGTGCATTTTATTTTTTTTTTCATCAAATTCAAAAATAATAAAAATTAATTATCAAAATAATTTCCCTTTATAATTTATTGCATGCGATGTGTTTACTCGTTCTCTTTGCTAAAGCTCTCGAAATCAATTTGTTCTCGCTAAATTTCTATAAATTTTTTTTCAATATTTCTTGCAACATTTTAAGATTATGTCTAATTAAATTTTTTTATTATTGTTTATAATTGGAAACGAGGTAATTGCGAAAGAAATAAAATTCTTCTGCTTCTAATTTCGTTTAGTTTTTTAGGGGAAAAACTATTTAAGTTAGTCTAATCATCAAAGTCTTACATTTCTAATTGTAATTTTCATTTAAAAATGTTTCTCCTTTCATTAATGTTTTTAACACGTTTTAATCGGCAACAATTGGGTGGCGATTAGCGTACATTTTATAACATAGAACAATGCTGGGTGGAATATGAAGCGAGTGTATATTATGCTCTCTTAATTCTTCTTCTTCTTAAATAGTATACCAGTATCTCCGATGTCACCCGAAAGACTGTGACATACTCGCATGTTGTTGGCTACTCAACGCATAATCGCCTAAGATATTTAGTTTAATTAAATTTTATGGTTTCAATAAACACTAGCAATATTCTTGTATCCTTGCACGCACACTCAAATCCCACAACAAAGGCGGCATCAAGATATATGAAATATCATAAAGGATCGAGAACAAACACTGAAGAATAATCGTTATTTAGCTTCAGAATTACAAAAAGAGCATTTTATATCTCGGCAAAGGCTTTTAATTTACTGGATGTGTCATTAGAGAATTGAATGCAGAATATTAATTAACTACACTCCCCCTTATTCCAAGCCAGCCTTTGCTTTCATAGACCTTAACGCTAATTTGTTACTGCCACTGAAATGCAGTTTTTATAGCAAACGAATAACGATTAATTGTAATTAAGTGTTAACTAAATATTAAAGCTCGGTCTTTGAGATTTGCCGCATTAAATGTAATTAGTTGTTAATTTGGCTTGTAATGATATTATGCGTTATTTTCACTTCGGCTTAATGAAGTTTTCCCTGTGATTTATGCATTTATAAAAATTTTTATGACAATCTTATTAAATTGTGTTAAATTATATAAATTTTATTTCTGAAAAATCCATTTCTAAAAAAATCCATAGGCATATAACTCACAAATTTTAATTAATTATGTTGCATAACATTTATGTTTTTTTTTCAAAATTTTATTTTGAATTTGCATAATGTTCTTGCAATATTAATAGTTTCAAAAAAATTATAGCAAATTATGTTTTCATAGAAATTACCGCAATTTTCCAATTTTGATATTTTGCAATATCCTTTGCTGCAGAAGTTTAATTGGAGTGACGTCGTCACAATTAATTCAAAATTTAATTGCACAGGAAATTACACCAACCGACTCAACCAGTCAATTATTTCGGCGTGTCGGTTGCTTGGCAACCCTGTTAATTACTTTCTACCCGGCTGGGTTTATATGCGCGACTCCGGTTTTTGAAATCAACGAAATTTTATGATATCGCTCTAAAAATCTTGAAATATCTTTCGCGAATAATTTAAGCGAAACTATTCGCGAGTTAATTAAAACAATAAAAAATGTTTTTGAAAGTGTTTATGGCAACGAAATTAGAACGCATCCTCTTTTCAAAAGAAATACAATCACTACGGAAATACTCATTTACCAACAATAGATGGCGCTGTTACGAAATTATGCTCGCACCTTTAACGAGTATTGTCCAAACAACCGAAATTAATCCATTTCGTTTACTTAGTCAGTTGTGTGCGCGCGTGCGTCTGGATTATGTAGGACCATTTTGGATGGTCGCCAGAATGTATACGAGTTGAACAAGATAAGCCCGACTTGATTGGATTTTAATCCTGCTTGAATTTCATTTGATGACAGTGTTGGGACCGAAAGCGAGAAAGATCAGTGTTTGCGCGGTTACGAATCGTTAGATACTGAAATGCATCGATATAAATGGATTGATGTCGCTTGATGCTTGAGCGAGCGATGGTTGACTGGCCAAATTGGAGTTGAACTGAATGAGCTCTTGCGAGTTGTGCCTGAATTAAGTCGAAGCTAAAAGAGTTTTCCTGTTGCGCGATTTAATATTAAAATGAATGATACATTAAATATCAACAGCCATCACAACAACAAGAACAACAACAACGACAACAGAAACAATAGCCAACACCAGCAATATGCTAGGCAGTAGCTGCTACATAAGCATAACACTGACACCGCTGACAAAGCTTGAGGTTATGGTTGTTGTTGTTGTTGTTGCTACTATTGCTCTTTTGTATTTTTTATACTAGCATAAAAAGACGCACACAGAGAGACAAGCCGACGAAAACAGACGACGAAAACAGATGAAACAACACACGGAACGACAGACGGATGAACCGACAGACGAATCCGTACAGACAAGTATATTTTGTTAGCCTTTTTTATTAGAAGAAGAAGAGGAATCATAAAGCAACAACATGCTGTGATTTACTTGTGTTTTGACGAGGTTAACAGAGTTACAAAACCATCGCTGGCTGCAGCGATAACAAGTGGCGGCAGCGACGATATTCGAACAAGCAAGCAAACACATAACATATACACACACACATATGCAATCGATGCCGAAATTTTGATAAAATATGAAAAGAAGAAAAAGCAAGGAGGGGAGAAAACGATAGGACGCAGACTAACTGCATGAAACGAAATGTAATTTGGCGTGAAAGTATTTTTTGATTTGAATTAAACTTTTCAAAATTGAGATGATTTCAAGGTTTTTTGCGGTTTTAGTAAAAGTTTTTAATAAAACCCACAAAACGATTTTAGCGCAAAAAAATTTTAGTTGAAGACAGAAATATTTGGTATCAAAAAAAAATTATCAAAAAAATAATAGTGAATAATTTATCATAATGATTTTAGAGATGATCCCGAAATTAGTGAAGGAATATAATTAAAAAGTTTATTTGTTTTACAATAATTCATGCCAACAGGAAGTTATGAAACGATATTTTCAAATCTCGTTATAATTTATTTTTTCAGATTTGGCAAGAAATTACATTAAAACATATTTTATGATGATTTATTTCTTTTGTAATCTTTAAAACATTATTGTATTTTTTCAGGCAATATTTTTTGCAAATTTAATATATTTATTTGATTTTTATGATTTTGTTTTGTTTTTAAACATTTGAAAGTCTTTTTAAATTCAAATCGATTTAATTTTTTAATCTTATTTTATTTGTGACTGACTACGTTAAGTCAGTAAGTAGCGGTAGGATACAGTGAGGACAACTCAAACATTAATTTCCTTGTGCAATTTCTCGGGAATAGACACATCTCCAAGTGTCAAAAGACAAAAATTGGTATGAGCCCAATACATACCATATTTTTTTTACCCATGATGACGCGTTGTTTCTTTTTCTTGCGCAAATACAAGTATTCGTGGTTGAAAGAGAATAATCTAAATTTTTATTATTACAACGTAAAAGAATCCCAATTGTAATAATTATGTTATTTCCACGAATATCAAGCATTAGTCACTACCACAAAGAAGACGTATCATACAAAAGAAAGTAGTTTTCTTAGTAACGGCGATAATAAGCTACGGTTTTACGAGCGACAAAAGGCTCCTAATTTATGTCAAATTTTTAACTAATAATGCTATGAGATTATGAACTGTCTCGATAAATTGCACACTTTCAAAAAGAAACCAAGAGTATTATATTAATTCTTCAATTTAATTATAATACGTTTATTTACCACCAAAACACCTCCTTTTTAGTTTTTATTTAACACCAAAACACAAATCTCCAATAAACCTCGATTTCACTTAAATTAATTTTAGTCGTTTTAATCTTCAATGATGCTTAAAAGCTAATTTCATAAAATTAATCATTAAATAGTTTCATTAAAGATTGTTTGTTTCATTCATTCAAACTGATAAGAAACCTTCAATATTTTAATAAAAAATTGATGAATGCATTGGAAATTTCTGGTTTGGTTAAATTTTTAAATTGAAATTACGCTCTTTTATAAATAAATTGAAATATTTATAAATATTCGAAAACTTTTAACCTTTGCCAAAACCAAAAACAACATCAATCAAGTTATCACCAATTTGTTGTTGTTGTTGTTCATAGTGGAATGACCCTATTGAGGGGAGTGAAGTGGTAGAAGAAGTGCGAGAGACAAGTGAGGGAGAATTCGTATGATATATCGCAACACAGTCAGTCATTCAGTGATTTATTCGACAAGTTCTTGCTTGTTTTAATTGTGACTCTATTTAAACAATTCGTTTTTTCATTGTTTTCCATTGTTACCACGGCAAAACAACACACACACACGCACATACATATCACGAATGAATGAACAGACTTCCGTTTCTTTTCAGTTATTCTTGTGTGCCGCGTGTACCGCAATGTAACGAACAAATATCGTGGGTTGGTTGGTTACAAAGACACATTTCCGGTAATTTGTTGTTTTTGTTTTTGGGGTTCGCCAAACAAATGTTATTGTTGTTGGTGTTGTTGTGGTGTGGTATAGTTGTTGTAGCAGTGTATTCTTTTCTTTTGTTCTTCTATGCAGTGAATTAAAATTTCAGTTTACCCTTCGGAATTCACTTTAAAAAAACCAATTTTGAATAATTTTATAATAAACCAAAATTAATTCAAATGTTTGCTCTTTATTTTTGATGACATTTTTGAATAATTTTTTATATTGCCCCCGAGTTAGGTTTTTATTTGCAATATCTAGCATGCAAGAAATGGTGGCAACTACTTCGAAAAGCCTCAAACGGGTCACTTAAAGTTCCCGTTCATTAGCATTTGTTAGAGACAACATCAAACAGACATTTGATCCCTCTAAGTCTGGAAATTTGTTCGTTTATCGTTAAAAGCAATTAGTAAATGTCGTGACCTGTTGTCAAGGAGCAAAGTCGAGAACAGCCAACAGGCCAAGGAACTATTCTGCAAAAGAAAATTAATAAAGTTTATTTACTTCAAAGGAGGTCAGCTAGATCTTCAATTCTTCAAATAAACATCTTCACAATTTGTGAGCCTGACATATTTTCAAAGCAGGCAGTATTATTTTGAATTTGAGTCTAGCTCAGTCTCGGCCTCTGACACAATCATTAACCAAATGCAATCGTCGAAAAATTCTATCATCTCTCTGGGACCAAAAGAACTTTTTTCGTGTGTTTCATTGATGCATAAAACAACTCAATTAATTTTAATCCATTGCTTTAACTTTTTTTAATATTTTTCTATTTGAATAAAAAAGAAACCACTAATAAAACTTCCCAAAATCCTACGTAGTTGTTGTTCTTGCAAATTTATATCATCCTAATCTGTTGTTCTTGCTTGGATTATAAAATAAAATGTTTGATTGTGGCTTCGTTTCTATCTTTTCTCGGAATTTGTTCTAGAGAGTAAAAAATTATCACGATGGAACCTTGACCTCAGAAGTTTATGCATTCATCTCCTCCTTAGTTTTTAGATTATTTTGTCCTTACAATCACCTTGACGGTTTTGAAAGAAATTGTGATAGAATTAAAGAACAAGAATTTTCAAATTTAATGAAATCAAGTCTTGCCGAACCAATTACCGATAAATTTATTTGCGATATTAACGACTAAGTTTAAGCAAGTTTTCTTATGTAAAATTAAAATATTGTCCAAAGAAAATCCGAGTACCCTTGCATAAATGAACATTTATCATATCTACGACAGTAAGCTTCTAAAATAATCTTTGTTTTCTAAACAATAAAATCAGACACAACTGAAGAAAATCTTTTAAAAACCAAGAAATTTAATTGATTATCATCAGCGAGATGTAGTTGAAACGGATCGAAATTTAACCGTCTTTAAAGCGAGTCAACACAAACGACAACACGACGACGATGGCTGATTTACGAGAAAATAAAAAAGCGAGCGTAGTTAAAAGGTGGTAATCCTTCAAAAAGCCATTTGGGCAACCTTTCCTGTGATAAATCAGAGAAGTTCTATAGCAATGAAATTGCGAAAGTACCTGAAAATGGGGAAAAGGCTTAATAGATTGTAGTTGTTAATACGATCTCAAATGAATTTTGTTCTCAATAAAAAATTTCTTGTCAAAAAAAGTTCCAAAAATACACTTAAACCTTTTATATAATATTTTGCCTAACACATTTTTCAAATTCTCAAAGAAGTGATGAAAACATTTTCTTTATTCATTATTTTAAGTGTCATTTTATTTCACTTCATCTAATCGAGAAAACTGCTCGATTTGCTAAAAGAACTCTCCTTGTTTTTTTTTTTTTTTTTTTTTTTTTTTGAAAAACATTATCTTGAAGCTAGCGCACGTATGTGTGTGGTGTATGTGTATGCATGTTTGCACATGTAGGTGTAACGGTCATTTTCCGGCGACGCAACGTCCGAGAGAAAAGTTATGGGACACTTTGCTCTGCCTGACTACATTTCTCTTCTATATTTCTATTTTTTTTTCTTGTTTTCTCTAAGGAAAAAGTGTTACAGTGTTTGAGATGAACGTATGGACAGCTGATGCTAATGAGAGAATGAGGGAATGAATTCCTGTAAAGCAATTAATACTAGAGTAAGGTGTAGAATATGGAGAAGAAACGGGATGATGATAATGGGAAAAGAGTAAAATTGTTCTAAAGGGCCTAAGTGGATCTTTAACCAATCAGGCTTGATTCAGTTTAGTTTCTCATATTTTCGATTACTCTTATCACTCATTGAGTCAATTTAAATCTAAACTACTGATTGGGGTGCTCTGTTTTCTTTCATCATGATGATTGTAATTCCACTAAACCGCCTTAATTTTCTCTAATTTCAACCAAACCAAGGACACTATTAAGCTTAGTATTAAATATATTCAGCTTAGATTAACACCATTTCTATTTCTATTAAACTATTTCAATTTTTGTTAATTTTGCAAGTCTTAATTTTGTGTTAAACAACTGACGCGAATCAAGAATTTAATCAAAGCCAAACCTCTAAACCCTTTAGCTTGCATTTGAAGTTTCTCTTAACTATCTTGAAACGGCTAATTTTAAGGGCCTTCATTCTGGGTTCAATACATAATAAGCCAGATCTTTCGTCACTTCGCTGAAAATATCTTAATAGCTCAATCCTACATAACGGTACTCTACTGAAAATGTACGGCTAACCGTGTTCAGCTCGTGGCCAGCATGAAAATAGCTGACACAGATATAATTTTCCTAATGGAAATGACTGAAGAGGCTTAAAATAACATTCTAAAAAATCGACTTAAAAAATATTCCCCCATTTTTTTCCTACAGTTTCTTTTTGTTTAATGTTTTTTTTTTTTTGTTTTTGTTTTTTGTAATAAGTTGCTGTTTCGCCAGTATTCCAGCCACAGTCCGTTTTTATCTCTGTCTAGCTGTAAACGCAGCTAAAAAGTAAAGAGAAAACATATTTTATTATATATTTTGTAGAGCATTCATTCGTCCCTCGTCCGTCTGGCACCGTTTTGGTGAAGCAGAAGATTTATCATTATTTTCAAGAGTATCCTGCAATAGTTGAGTCGCCTTGCGGCTCGCAGATATTTCCTCCTGCTTTGCCATTTACAATGATGTTGATGCTGATGATGCTGCTGTTGAGCGACAAAAAAATTAAATAATTCTACAAAAAACAGTTCCCTTTTTGAAGTGCAAGGAAAATAAAATAGAATTATATTAAAATGGTTGCCTCACTGTATGAACGCTTAACGAACGGGTTCAGGCATTGCGTTTTTCGCACAAATAGACCACCATACCGGTTTGTTTTGGGCGATAAACTTTTGAATACACTTCCAAACAAAAGATAACAGTCTGTGCACTGGAAAATATTGCACAGTAAAATAACTGCGCAATATACATTCATGAGAAAATATATAAAGTAATTTTTCAATTATTCTTCTATTATTAGTCGTAAGTATCAAAAATGTTTCAAAACTCAAAAAATTGTAGTTGCTGATTTTTTTGTCTTTGACTTCTTCTCGAAAAAGTTTACCAAAAACTGAAAATCCAACACGAACAACTTTTCCTTTCAAAAAACTATTAGCTATGTTCAAATTAAATAAAGTTACTTTGCAGAATCTATTCATTAAAACCAAATTGAAATTTATCACTCAAAAAACTTCAACTGAATTCAAGCATTTCAATGACAATATTTGAAACAGAATTAATTTGTCTAAACTAACTTCTTTCATTGAAAATCTATTTGGAATTTTTCGTTCAAAATGATGCAACTAAATTTTAAATTTCAAGGTGCGAGGTATCAAAAAATTTTAAGTTGTTTGCTGTAAAAAATTACCAAAAGGGCTGACGATACAATTTTGTTAAAAATATGTCTTCAAACAAATTAAAAATTATGGAAGAATTATTTAAAATTTGAAATTAAATTATCGTCTAATTATTTCTACTAGTTTTGAAGTTATGAACATTTGTCCGGGAAATAATCGACCTGACACAAAAATGTGTTTTGGGTTTTAAAATATAATGAATGTGGAAGATTAAAACTAAACTCAGTTTCAGTTTTGAAAGCTTCATTATTCGTTACTTATTCAACAGCCATTTTGCTCTCTTGTGTAATTTTTTTGAAAGGCGGAAAATTGGTCATAATTAATTGATTGAACATTTTTATATGTTGTCGAATTAATGGCCAGTTGAAGATTGTATTCTAGTGAAATCTGATTATATTTATCACAGTCGTAATTCTAAAATCAGCCGCTATTTACGTATGATTTATTTCCTCAGATATAAAGACTTTAATTAAAAATGAAATTTGATAATAAATTTTAAACTGATTTCAGGTTTAATCTGCTTATCCTTAAAATTGAATATTACTCCCTAGTTGCGAACACCTAATAATTGATTTCATTTGAAGGATTAGTACAAATATTCAATAAATGATAATTATCAAAGCTTATCGGTCATACATTATAAAATCTTTTATTAAACCCGCCAATGGAAATTCGAAACAATTACAATTAAATAATAATTTTCAAAAATTATAAATGAATGATTGTTTTTCAATTCCCATAATTCTTTAATTATCTTCATTAATTCTGTTCAATAATAGCATACAATTAGTTATAAAAGCATACATTATTTATTGCACGCTAGTTAACACGTCTATTAATTATTCTAAAAAGACTTTCAATTGTTTTCAATCGATGCTACGCAAGTTGAATTTAAATGAATGCAACAAATTTTATAGAAATAAATTTAAAAGTCACTCGTAAGCCCTCAGACAACGATTAGAAGCAATTATGTTGAATTATTCGTGCAACACAAAAATGTGAAACATTTATGAAAGGGTTTCAAAACTCTTGAGCGATTCATGCGATTTGTATGCAACAAATGTCAATCCAATGGTCTGTCAATCCATCTGTCCTAAAACTGTGAAAATAAACGAAAGATTATGATTTTATGCAAGCTTACATACATATATACGTATATATTTGCACATTTCCATGCACGTATTTAAACAGACACACTTTCGTACAGACATTCATAACATACTTTAGACGTGTTGGTTTTATTACTGTTGTTGTAAGGACATTTTGACTTTGGACCAAACTACAAATATCGTAAAATTATGCGATGATGATTGAAGTAAATCATTCGGTCTACTCTCTTTAAGCGCTTCTTTTACTTAAATGTCGGTAACCTTACAAACCCTACAGACCCTACAAATTTGACTTTTTTGAAAAAAACATCTTCAAAATTGATTACAGTGCAGCGCGTTTGAAAAGTCACTTGTAATTGTAATGAATATAATTCTACTTTTAATCTTTTAATCTACCTAATACAAATGTAAAAGGTTTAAAACTAACCCTTTTTCCCCTTTGGAATGATCAGAAGAAAATTATATGATAACCTTAGAAAGTATTCCCTGAAAATATCGTTGGTTTTATTTATATTTTCGTCTCGTGCAATGATTCTACTATTGATTAAAAAAACCAAAGCGGGCGCCACCTAAATTGCGAGTTATCTGTTTTCTTGTAAAATCGTTACGCTAACACAAACGTATATGTTAAAAGTTTTGCATTTGTATGTATTTGCGTCGTTCTCAATCCGCTGAAATGTTTTTCGACGGGATGGACATCAATGAAGTAAACACTGCTTGTGGTAAATCTCTGTTAAATTATTTAAAAAGCCAAAAAAAATAATAAAAATAAAACGAACTTGTAACTACTCGAGCTTTTAAAATATTGAAAATTTTTATTTGTTGTTGTTGTTCTTGTCGGTTGTTAGTTGCGAGTCGCAATCAACGCTAACTCGAGTTAAATAACAAAATTAATAGGAGTCAATACTTATTTAATTTTTCGTTTACTTTAATCTCTTTTTCCCAAGGAAGACACGATTTTTATTCTATTTTTTCAAGTTTTGAGTAACAAATTGTAAATTTTAATGTTTTATCAACCCATTCCTTATCCTTCGGCATACAAAGCACATGCTACGATGCCTGCGACAATACATGTAAGCACACATACAATATAGATGAAAATATGCATTGTCACAGAATCGAATTTGTATTCAAAGAAGTTTTCAAAAAGTTTTCAAAACTGCACGTGCGTATTTCCGTGACCGTGGGAACACGTATGTGTCCATAAGTTTGTGCGTGTGTGTGAGTGTGTCTGTGTCTCTGTATAAGGATGTGTGGGCTTATACATAGATGTGTGTGAGTGTGTGTGTGACGAAATACGAAACACATTCTCACTAAAGAACAAATGTATGTGACTGAAGAAAACGATTATATTTTGTTAGCTGTCTTAAATAGAAAACAAAAATCCTGAAAATTCAAAAAATAAAACCTAAGCTTTGGCTGAGCAAAAAGTAAAGTAGATTATTTTTTAAAAAAGTGAAGAGTCAAAGTCGATGAATATTCATTCGTACGAATAATACGATATAAAATTTTATTGGATGAAATAAAGAAAACCTAAGGCTGTTAATCCAACTAAGTTATTTTTGCTGCATTCGATGGATTATGATGAGGCTGCACTGCAGGCATCCACTGCTTGAATTTTGAAAAAATAACATTTTTATATAAAACTGCAAAGGACGATTAAATCTCTTTTAATTTATTTCAGTTTTATTTGTGGACCCTTTTGGAGTATTATTAATGTGAAAAAGTGAGATTTGGGTTATGTCTTACTCGCATCAGCCTTCCAACCAAAGAAGAGAAATGCTCATCCACTCCTGATATCTTTCCTCTCCTTACTTCCTCTCATATTACCACATTTTCGTCCAATTTTTCTCACTTTCGAAAATATTTTTCGAATACAAGGAAGAAAATGAAAACACGAACAATTGTTTTTCTTTCACAAATCTTCGATGCAGTTCAAAATATTTCTTATTTATGTCAGTTACAATTTTTTACAGTGTTTGTTCCGGTTATGTCTGCTATTGCCAGCGAAAATGTAACAAATTTTATGTTTTATGTATATATTATGGAAAACAACTTAACGCAATTGAAAGTCTAAAAATATGTGATTTTTCAATTTAAAAATATTTTGCGAAGGGATAAATCAATATCATTTTGTGTTGGAAAAATCAATCCTTTTTTGGTGAAATTATTGAATTCTTCTCAAAAGACATCAAAGAAAATAAATACAAACACTAATCAAATAAAACGGTTATAAGAAGCTGAACTGAAAAGGGTGAAGAGGGATGAGTCATTAAACTTACCGCTTATCTTTACGCGTTTGCGACGGTCCAAAATAATCGTTGCCCATTGTACCGCCATAACAAATACTGTGACTCTGTCCCGATCCTATTTTGATTTTGAATTTATGAATCGTGTGTTTTAAAAATTATATTCTGAAAAACCAAAAATACGTAAGAAAGCAGTCTAATGAAATAACGAATTAATATCTTAAATTATAAAAAAGTAAGAGTAAAAAAAATTTCATGCAGGGAGGAAAAAATGGATTCTGTGAGAGTTTGAATTGGTTTGTGATTTATGAGATCTAGGAGATCTGATTGTACACGTAGTTTGAGACTAATAAGGCATTATCACTTTCCACCATTGCATGAAAACATAAATGATGGATACACCGATATAAAATCGATGTCTTATCAAAACAACTATAATGATGTTTACAGAATTTGCGAAAATATTTGCTCTTATCTAAAATATTTTCAAGTAGAATTCTATTTTTCTTTAATAAAGTTATTAAAAAGGCGAGTGCGTCTCTATGGGATACATTCTATAGAGCCTTCTCAAGCTTATCTTTTCTGAATGACGATCCTTTAAGTCATTCCATATTGCCATCTCCTAACACACAAATGTGATAACGGTATCCTAACGCATGAGTGGGTATCTGTTTAGAGGTATTTAAGTGCACTTACTCCTCACACAGACGCACCTTCATACATCCACATATCATACACAAACTATAAGGCTTTACACTATCAGAATAATTGGCAGAAAAAAGTTACGTTAAAAAAAACAAAAGCATGAATCGTGCTGAGAAGAGCCCGAGTAAAAAAATGCATAGAAAGAAACTACACATTTGGGAGGTGGCGGTAGGAATGAGGCCGATACGTCCCACACGCCCATTCAACGTCTTTACCTTAAAGGTAGCTCTTGAATTTAATCATGCTTCTCAGCTCACTTCCCGAGTAAATAAAGCGTGATAAGTGTGTAAGTACAAGAATGAAAGAATGAAAAAAGTTAAAAAAAAGAATTCATCTCTTATGTACAAAAATATAATTGGGGTAGGCGTGTGCAGTCAAGGAAATAAGAAAATTGAAAAATTATTCATGAGAAGAATTGAGGAAAAAGTTAAAAATAAAGTATTTTTTTAAACTTCAAGTGAATAGAAGAACTCTGGTTCTACTTTCACCAAGCTTACAAGGGTCATTCAATGTATACTCGGAAAACCTTGAAAGGAAACATTTATGTAAATGAAATTGTTTTTATGTCTCAATATTAACCGTTGCGACCTCTATACGTATGCTATATCGTAATAACAATCCTTTAATACGCTCAAAAACGAACTTTCTTTCTTCACTGAGGAAGGAGCTCTAATTGCTCCCTTGGGATCTTCGTCGTCAAAAATTGTTTTCCACTAAGATGCTTTTCAGAGTTTTCTCATAAATAATAATCATAATGAGCATTAGATCTGAACGGTTTTTGGCAACAAGTTCCTTCAAAACCATATTCTCGCATAACAGTCTGCGACAGTATTGCTGGACAGCATTGTCATGAAAGAGCAACAAATCGGCGATCAGTTTTGAATTACTTTTTTTATTCCTTTTCACGGATTGCGCATATCAGTTGTGTCAGATGCTTTTCAAGGACAATTTCACATTGAATTACGTCAGTAAAATTTCCCATGAGTTCTGATAGACCGTTGGGTTTAAAAAGGGTTTAGCATCTTTTTTACGAAACTGTCACCTTGAAAATCATAATGATGAACATATAATTCGCTTCCAATACAAATTCGGCTGAAAAGACCATCGAAATCTTCACCAAAGACTCTAAAAATTATCTGCAACACTTTTCAGCAATGCCTCCTCAGATATTCGATCAATAATCAACATACCAAGTATTATTATTATTATAAACTATAAGTAGACCACCTCGGATATATCGAGAATACATTGAACACCCCTCGTAAATAGTTTGCGTTAACTAAAATTAAAAATATTAAGATATCTCCTATTTTTTATCACGGGAACCTTCGTTTCCAACTATTTTTAGATAATTATTCCGAAGGAATGCACTCTTGTCCGTTGTGATTAAATCATATAATATTTCTGACCTAATCTAACTTCAAGTTAAACAACTGAAGTAATGATAAATTATTTAGAAGATCTTGATTTCCTAAAATGTCCGAAAGAAACAAAGAACGGTATTGGAAATCAATCGAATGGTTGACTGCCGTCAGGATTATAGTCATGGAATATGTATAAAATAAACGTGCAGTTTCTTACTCCATCGAATACGATTTTCGTTTTAGTTAAAAAGATTTCTTCTAAGTGCTTAACTTTTCGGAAAAGAAAACAGAAAAATACATAAAAATTGTAAAATAAAAACAAAAGCTTTTTGTATTGCAATTTTTCTTACTTGGGTTTGTCTTTACTTCCTTACATCGCTCCTTCGTGAGGGACCCTCATTTTGTATCCTTGACAAAAAACTTAAGAGTTGAACTTGGGGTCAATGGGCATAACGAAATAAAGGCTTTACTATTTTACGGTACATTGCGGTTACGAGGTGCAATAATACATCAAAACAATATTAATAGAATAATATTTGAAATTTAATTAAAGTCAGTTTTTAGTCGACTGACTGACCAATAGCATGCTGCCTTTCTGCAAACGCGATGAAGAAGAGAAAGTGAATTAATTAAATAAAGAAAAGGCTTTGATTTGTTGTTTTTACTTTTCGATTTCGAACCAAAAGGGTGGCCTAACTCGAGAAGTTCAAACACTAGAGGCAGATGGAGGCAGAGGCAGGGGAAGAGACAAACAGTTGCAAATGTTATGGTCACGGTTATTAATTCATCAAAAAGGATGAAAAACAACAAAATGTTTGAGTTTTGAGGTTTTCAAGCTGAGATTACTACGAGCAAACTGAAAAAGTAACCAACACAAATTTTAAACATGTTTTGAGAAAGAAAACTGAATTGAGAGAGAAGAAGCGGATAAAAAGTCAAGTCAGGAATAAACCATAAAGTGAAGAAGCTCTCACAGAAATTATTACCGAAGTTAAATTTTAAATTAAAAGTTAGTTTTCTTTTGAGTCAATAACGAAATTGAAATTCACGAATCACGAACAAATTTATCGATTTATCAAAAGTATCACAATTATCGTGTTTAAAAAATGATATTTTAAAATTATTGAAATAATCGGCAGTTAAATGACATTTAAAATATCTTTAATTTGTATAAAAAATAAATTTAAAATTAACTTTTTCATTTGTCTTTAATAAATTGCAAAATTTTGTGAGCAAAATTCACGAATTAACTTCAGAAGGATTTGAAAACTTAATTAGGAAGATTTTAATTAATTCTTAAAACCTCCGCAAGAAATCTAACTACGTTTGAATAAAACAGCTTAATTCACAAGCTCCAGTTAAGCTCTAATTAAACTCTGGTTCATTTTTTTAATTCATTTCTTTTATTTTTATGTTTTTTACATCTTTACATAAAGCTGCAAACATTCACTGAACAGTGAGGACCAATGGAATTCCTCTAAATAATATTTAACGTTTGTAAGCACGAACACTTGGGTTCAATCTGATAAAGTGTATTTAGGCCAAGAGTTACAACTCTTAAGCATTTCAATGCGTTCGTAAATAATTCAAGAGTGGCAAAAGGACTCATTTGGAGGAAATAAATCAAATTGAAAGTTTTATATACTAATGCTAACTTTTATATATTCATTTAAAAACACAGGACACTTAATTCCACCTTCGGAAAAAAAGAATTCCAATTAAAAAAGGGTTTCACCGCAGCTTAAAGTGAAAGATAAAGAGAGTAAACATCCAACGAAACAACCATTGTAATAAGAACAACAATAACAACAACAACGACCATGCCACAACCATAAGTCAAAAGTTAAAAGCTCTTACCTGATCCCTTTTCTATTCTCTCTCCACTCCGCACTCTCTCCTGCTCGGGCTTTTGTCGTTCCCGCCTTTTGCCGACCCACTTTTCACGCCTTTCAAATCGTAAATCCTTTTGTTTGATGCAGATGGAATTGCGTGTTCTTCGTTTTCTCTTCCACCTGCTCCTGCTTCTTATTTTCTTCTTCTTCTTCTTCTCGTTCTTCTTTTACGGGACTTCGTTATTGTTGGCGTGGTTATTATTTGTGAGTTTTTATTTTAGTCCCTTTCTTTTTTCTTTATGGTTTCTTCGGCCTTTGTTATGACTTTTAATTTGTTTTAATATTCATTCAGCGATTTTTGTTTTGAAAAAAATACCGCATGGTAATCATTCCTTCAATCAAGTCATAAAGTGTACTTATCAAGTCAGGTGGCAACACTTAGCTGTAATTAATGGAAATCATTAAATCAAAAAATACAACTTGTTTTTCTGAAATTTAGTTCATAAAAATCATCACGCGACATGCTCGACTGGAGAATATAATTTCCGTTTCCGTTTTAATCGTTTAAGAATTTTATTATTGTTGCTGCTAAAGCTAGTCTGTTGGTGTTGTTGCTGTCGTTGCAGCAATTATCAGTAACTGCCTTTTCGGTTAGCAGGCAACACCTTTAGATTGTTCTTGTTTGCATATTGTTTAACTATTTCGTTTATTCTTTTAATTGAAGTTAATTTCTTGCTTATTTATAAAAATTTTTATTTTTTCTGAATTATCTTTTTCAAAGTTTTTGTTTATTTCATAGCAAATCAAACTCCGTTTATTCTGCTTAATCAAGCCAGGAGAATATTCTTTTAAGAATGAACGAAGAAAAAGTATAAAAACAAATACACTTCTATACGACACGCCTGTAGACACATGCGATTATTGTATGCATTCAGATGCGTTCCCGCATAATTGCTGCAAACATGTGAGCGTTATATATGCGAAGAAGTCCAAGTAGGAAAATCACATTCAGCTCACTGACGCACCACGGTCTTAATCGAAGCAAACAAGCTTTAATTTAACTTAACCTACATGCATGTCACGAGCTTGTGTTGAAGGATTTATTTCCATTCTATAGATTTGTGCATTTGTATTTGTTTCTGCATCTGTATTTGCATCTGTATTTGTTTTCTTTACAAAACCGAAACTTAAATGCATCGAAAAACAATAAACCCATTATAGAATTATATATGCCTTCGATTGTTTTACAATAAATTAAATTAAATAAAATGAAATAATCATTCATTCAATTGATTCAATTGATTCATTCTTTGAAGCATGAACTTGAGATTTGGCCTGAAAGATTTATGAATTTCAATCATGCATTACTTACATTTTGTTGAAATAACTAATCGTTATTTCCAAAAATTTTGAAAATAAAATTCGGTATGTAATGGGTTAATTTTTGGTATAACTGCCCAATCATCTATGAATCAATTATCATTACGCAAATACATACTCAGTCCAGTTTGTTATCTCCTAAATATTTATTTCCTTTCGTGAGTTGAAAACTTAACTTATTTTTAGCAACGACTAATGCAACGAAATCGAATAAAAATGAAAACTTTTATCCTCTAATCGTTTTTTGGGAATAGATTGAAACTATCATTGCATAACAAATGGTTTAAATTTGGTCCAGACAAAAGTCAAATAATTCGTTCCACTTTTCGAATCAATTAAATTTCTTTTTGGAGTTAGTTTTGCATTCAATGATTGCAATATTTCTCAAATATACATTATTTTTTAGTTTTCTTTATAAAAAAGTTGTCAGCAATCAAGCAATCAATATTGTTTGTATTTCAATTAAAAAACTATGAAACAAACACAAGAGTGATTCACTAACTTTTTCAACGGCAGAAAATTGGAGCGGTGACGGTCAATTTCATCAATTATCGATATTTCACATATTTCTTATCATCTTCGATTTAAGTCATCAATTCAGCTTGTTTTAGCAGAAAGTCAACAATTCGAAACTTTACTTGTTTTTTATTTGTGTCTGTAGTTTTATAAAAAAAACAAATATATGAAATTTTTCAATACGCTTTTTTACTCGGTGCCGTTTTTATGTGTGTGTCTATTCAAAAAATTTTGATTCAAAAATTTTCTGTGATAAAGATTTCTGTGATAAAGATTTTGAATTTTATTGCTTGAGTATTAAAATTTGTCAATTGTTTTCAAATTTACTTTTCAAAGCGTATTCAATTGAATCTAGATTTCGTTGAAAATTGTTGAAATGTTTCCTTCTGAATAAATTTGCATGTTTTTCATGTACGTTTTTTAATCGATGTTTAAAATAAAATCCTAGGTAATAAAATTATTACAAATTAAAAACTAATAAAACTAAGATTAATCAAATTATAATAAAGAAATTATTATAATATAAAATTATAATTTTATTAATTTTAATGATTTTATAATTTTTTAAAATCCTCTAGGTTTTATTAATTTATTTAATTTTTCTAATTTTATTAATTTTATTATAATTGGAAATTATTTAGATTAACGAAATTAATTAAATTAAACTAAATAAATTAGTAATTACTTAAGAATTAATAACGAAATTATTAATTAATTTATTTATTTAATCAATATCATTAATTGGTTAATGGAAATTAATTAACAGAATTAATTAATTCTTGGAAAATTTTAATTAGTTAATAAGAAATTTGCGTTAATTTATAATGAAATAAATAATAGTTAATTTCTGTTTACTTAATTCTGTTTAATTAATTTATGATAACCAACTTATTAGTAATACAATTATAATCTTTCTTTATTTTTTTAGTTTAGTCTAATTTATAATTGAGATAAAATTGTAGTTAATTATAAAAAAGTTATTAATAAATACAAACAAATTATTAAAATTCATAATTTTCACAAAATTAATTAATAATGAACTTGCGGTTAATTAGTTATTAAACTGTTGATTTGGAATAATATTTAATTTTTTTTGCAAATTTCAAAATATTTCAATAAATTTTTTTCTCTAGATAACTTTACTTTTATCGGAAATTCGTTTAAAACTTTGTGGGTAGTTTTTCCTCATTTTTATGCCATTTATTGTTTTTATCACGTTTTATTAGAAATTAAGAAAAGGTTGCATTTTAACAATTTCTTAAAGTTGTAGCGAAGGGTGTCTCTAAATCTGTTTATATTAAATTAATGTAAGTTTGCGTTGACTCTTACTGTTTGCTTCTTATTAATTTTTTTATACATTCTTTATCAAGGTTTTATTCTTTAAAAATTCTATAAAAACATTTCATCATAATGATGACTTCACGATTATTCCAGGAAAATAAAATCTTCATTTTACTTTTTTTTGTAAATTTTCGAATTTTCAAGAGTGATTTTTTTTCTTGATAATTTTTGAGTTATGATAAATTTGTTGTCAAAGCGTTCTGAGTTTGTAATGATCACTTTAAATATATAAAA
The DNA here is from genome assembly GCA_963966595.1 of Physocephala rufipes. Taxonomy (NCBI): domain Eukaryota; kingdom Metazoa; phylum Arthropoda; class Insecta; order Diptera; family Conopidae; genus Physocephala; species Physocephala rufipes. The sequence goes on along the minus strand of OZ016503.1, from coordinate 39,631,163 downwards.
ATTATATATAATGTGATTTATATATAATAGCAACGTTAAATTTTCGTTGAGAACATATTTTACTTTTATTATGATTTTTTTTCTAAGTATGTTTATTTTCTTTCAGATTCTTTTCCATCGTCCTTCACGCTATTTTTTTTCTAAGTGTAATTGTTATGCATTGAGTATCACTACTCATGCAATTTATAAACGTAAACTCTTGTAAATATCACTCTCATGTGAATACGTATACTTGTGTGCGTATGAGTGTGTGTACATATGTTTGTATGTACTTTTTTGCAACAAATGTTTGTGTCTGGGTCGTCATGTTTATGTAATTTTATGGAAAGTCTCTTAACGAACGATGTAAAGCTGTGCAAATGACGTCGTAATGAGCGAGAAAATGTTCGCAGGGTAAACATTTTTGTATGAAACGGCATAACTTATGTCACTTAAACCGAAGAAGAAGCAACAAAACCTATGTGGAAGCAGCATTCATTCATTCATGGCAGTAGAAGAAGGAGTGGCAGAAGGAGGCAATCAATTTAGTAATTTTTTCCTGAGCCCGAGGCAAACCACGAATGAATGGAATGGGAGGGAAGGAGATTATCGGAGATTATGGGCGATAAATTGAAATGAATTCACAAATCACAAACAGATTTCGCCTCGTGGTTTTTTTTAATTAATTAAAATATTTTGCTTTTAAAATTATTCTTTTTCAATTGTTTAAACGTTGTCATTTTCATAACAGTCATATTATATTTTTAGTGGTTTTTTATAAACAATTTTTTCCTAGTTTATATTTCATAAAGCTTTATTTAATTTTCTAACGAATATTATTCAATTGATTTCAATTCTGCCGCGACGGGACTCGATCGTTTCGATAGTAGTTACCGTTTTCTTGTTGGTTGTATTTCCGCAAAAGGTTTAGAAAGAAAGAAGACGCGTCTGCCAACATGAAAATCTAAAAGTTAACTGATTGTTTTTAAAAAAACTGCATCAATAAAATAAACGGAAAACTTTGAGTTGGTTTTTTAATGAAAAAAAAAATTCCAAAAAATCAAAATGCATGAAAATAATAATCATCACCTACAATCAGTTACAAACAGCAAAATCAGCAGAGGCAGCAAAAACAGCAATAGCGCTAACACCAACACCAACAATAACAACAATCAAATATATAAAAATAAAATCAAAAAGCAGCTCAATACACTCGTTACCCAAATCGTTCAATTTACTCTTATAAAAAGAAGAAGAAACAAAAAAATGAATTCGTCTCAATTTCTTTATTCTATTCTCCACCCTCTTTACCGCCATACTAGCACTTTTTTCGCCGCGACCTAACATCGCTCTAGTCCATTCGTTCCCCTTTCGTGCCGCTTTTATGCTGTTTCTCTATCAATACCTGTCTCTACCTATACCTCTATCAACACCCTCTCTCCCCTTCCTGCTTGCCTTCTTCGTTTTCATCTTCTTCATTATCTTCTTCTTCTTCTTTAATGCCTTATTAATTATAAACTAACACGAAATCGCGTTTATAATGCATTAAAAGCATTTCTTTCCTTCCAAAACTAAGGCATCGGTTAAATCGAGAATAAATTGATTTATGTGTATATAGTTTATATATATGTAGTAGTTTCACTATGCCTTTCCTTTGTCCCTGCTCTTGTTCTTCTTCTTAAGTTACTCACTAACTTTTCCTTGATATGTTTTCTTCAAAGCGATTTAATTGGTCGCGATTTCTTCAAGTTATTAATACTCGATTTCTCGATTAAATAAAAATAAAATTCTAAAAATTTTTAAGCCATATTGAAATAATTTCAACGATTTCAATTAACTTCAAAGCTTTCTTTTATTAATTCAAAAGTAATCTTTGTTCTCTTCGCTTTAGGTATCCGTTTCCGAGTTCAAAATCCAAAATACTTGTTTTTTACTTTGACTTTTTTCCACTTTAATTTTTCCAAAATAATCAAAGCATTTTGGGAATATTTCATTATATGCTTTCTCCAATACCTTTTAGTCATTATATTTCGCACACAGAATGCCCGAAATGAATTTTAATTTCATTCGAAAATCATTCCATAAACACCTTTTGATTAAATCACCCACCTCTTCCTCTTCTTCCTTTAATTGATTTTCTTCTTCGACTTCTTCCCTTGCTTTCTCTCTTTCTCTTTCTCTCGTTGTTTTTTTTTGTCCTCGTATGTATGCAAATAATTTTTGTACTCGCTTTGATAACAAACGAATTTCAAATCTATCGAATTCTATAAAACTCTTCAAGCACACACACAGGCATATCGATACATATGCTCTGTGTGTGTATGGATTGGTTTGCAATAAGTATCTTCTTTCTCTATTGATTTGATTTTATTTTGATCGCTGAAGGAGTTGACCGAATTTCTTATCGATACGCCATATTAAATCGAACACGTTAAGACGCCTGCATGCACGCAAGACAGCGAAATATATACTCTGCAGCTCTGTTGGCGCAGCGCAGCGTCTATGGTGCAATTAAAATGTTTGCTCTACATCGCCAACACTCGGATAAGCCTAAACTGAAGGAGGAAAAGCACGCAAAATTACAAGACCAAGGCAATAGTAATAATTCATAAAAAAGAATGCCAACAACAACACCAACTATTTACTAATACTAATACTAATACCAATACTAAGAATAATAAGAGTTAACACAGTAAATTTAATTAAACTCATACAAACAAGAAACAACAACAATAACATCGTCGATATTTATTATTTACAATTATAATTTTATTATTACAAACATTTCGTTCATTGCAAACACATTCATAAATGTTCAGAAATTTCTGCTGTTAAATTAATTAAATTGTTGTTAGCATCCATTGTGATTGTTAGACTGACTGTTAGTTGTTGTTATTGCTGTTGTTGTCGCTGTTTTTTTAGTTACCTTTATTTACCGTACGCACTTTCTTTTCTTTGAAATTCTTACAATTTGACACAAAATGAATAAACTGACTGATCACAAAAAATGATTTGAGATATTTTTGTTTAATGAATAGTTCGTAAAATCGATTAAACTACCAGAAGATCCACGACGTAAACCCGGGGGTGAAAATATTTTCCTCGTATTTTCTGTATTTTTCTAAATCGCATGCAATATATCTGAAATCCTGACAGTTTTAAGGCCAAACTCCTTTGGGAACATTTGGGTCCGAATTTACGAATTGTTTATTCTTTTAAAGAAGTTTCCACATAATGACTCTTTTTATTATTGTTATAAAAATGGTTACGAAATCGCCAGGAAACATTCTGGGAATTATTTCGAATTTACCTCGAAATAACTTCAAGAAGTCCTCGGAATGGCCCGGAAATAACTTCGAAATAACCTGAAAATAGCCTGCCACTCATTTTACTGAAGATACTTCAAACGAATCTCCTTCATCACTTTGCAAGTTTGGTTTCGGTAATATGTCATGTGTGGTTCCTGCCTTTTCTCCTTAACCCTTCGCAACTCAACTCTTCGCCACTTTACAACTAAATCATTAATTTTAAGCACATTGAAATGAGTTCTCGACTCATATATTATTCCTGCTTCTCTTCTATTTCAGATGATGTAACAGTGGAATATATACAGGGTTTGCCACACCTCACCGTACCCTTGCCCAGTCGAAATGAAAAATGTCGCTTCGCTCTAAAGCCGGTGACGCATAAAGTCGGCGATTTGCTGAACATGCTAAAAGCCGAGGATCGTGGCATCGATCGCGCTACGGTACTCAATGAGAGCGGCGTGAGAATAGCATCGACGTGTAATATCGAAAGTTTAATGGATGAAACATTTTGGTAAGAACATTTCCTTAAGCGATGGATTGATTGATTGATTAAGTGATTGTTCATTATTGATACTTTTTCCTTTCATTTCATATTTCGTTTAGGCTTTGCATAAACGATCAAAGATATAAAGTAACTCCGCCCACGCGAGAAAGGATAACGGCCGTAGATATTCACAAATTGGGCGATATACGAGCCCTAGTAGCGCAGGTAAGAAAGTCATTTGATTCAATTCATTCAATTGAAAGTTTGAGTGAATGATCGTGAATAATTTCATCAAATTCAGCTTTACGAGGCTTTACATGTTGGCGAATATCATGTGGAGAAAGAGCAAGAATTAATCACAAAATTAGAAGATCTCAAATATCAAGTGATCCCACTGGAAAGGGTAAGGCCTCAATACGTTAGCTTTGTATATGAATAAATTTATTTATCGAGCGATTGATGTTCTTTATGTTTCTTTTCAGCAAAAAGCCGAATTGTGTTCTCAGGCGACACGAAAAACCAATATTATGACATGGGTGGGTTTGGGCCTGATGTCCGTGCAGTTTGGCATTCTGGCACGTCTTACCTGGTGGGAATACTCTTGGGATATTATGGAACCGGTTACTTATTTCGTTACATACGGTACCGCGATGGCATGCTACGCCTATTTCTGCATAACAAAACAAGTAAAACATTACAATAAAATCAATTGATAATAATCACGTTGATACTATAATTATGCGTTTTGCAGGATTACATTCTGCCTGAAGTCAAAGACCGTCAATACCTCCTCACAATTCACAAACGTGCCAAAAAGAAGAATTTCGATATTGATCAATACAATAGTCTTAAACGGCAAATTGCTGAAATCGAATACGATTTGCGTCGTCTACGTGATCCACTGAATATTCAGCTGCCACCTCGTGTAAATCGATCACAAGAGTCAGGTCCAATAAGGCCACCCTCTGACAATCCTGTCGACGTTAGCAAAGACATTTTAATTGATAATCAAAAAATCAAAACTAATCCTCTGAGTTCCTTTTTCGATGTAAAAAACTGAAACGAATTAACGCAGCTAAATTGATGGAAACTGCAAAGATTGAAAGCGGCTATTTTCTGTTTTGACGTGGCGATGAAAAGGAAAACAAGGCACAATTTTCATCTCGACTATTTACTTAACTGTTTCCTAATTGTACACAATATATTGCACAATGTATTTCAGTTTAGTTTTATATGTTTGAAAAATGCTAAGACATTGATTTCATGACTTGATGCCCATGTTTTTATTCTTAATGAAAATGAAAAGTAATCCTAAATTAAAACTACTTTTAGGTATAATTTAAAAGAGAACAAATTATGATTTCATTATCACGTAATTATGATTGCATCTAAGCGTAAAGTATAATTCAATAATTTTTATTAATAAGTATTTAGTTTGACCGCGAACTTTTTGTTCTAGAATTATTTTGTGCTCTTATTACGTATTTTTTGCTTAATAATTTATTGGAGTTATTATTGTTTGCTTACGACAAAACTCTGTAATTAATAATTCAGTTTTACAAGCAGTACAATATGCTTTTAGTCTAATTTTATAAAGAATATATGTTTTTAATAAAATTGGAAAATTCTTACGTTTAAAATATTTTTAATATAATTTGAAATAATCCAAAATTGTATTTTAATTATCGCTAACTTCACTAATACTATAATTTTATGTTAATAAGTCTTCAGTCTGACCGTGAACTTTTATTCATTTAGAAATTATTTTTATTTAATTTTAGAAATATTAATTAATTTTTGATAAATAGCAATTTATTGTAATTATTGTTTCTCGGCAAATCCTGTAATTATTAATTCAGTTTTATAGGAGCTCATTTTTTTTTAATTTATTTCTTGCAATTTTTTTATGAGTTTATAGAAATAACTGCTTGTACTAGAAAATAGTTTGAGAAAAAAATATATAACGAAATTGTTGGTTTTTCTTTTTCATTCGAAATTTGAGAAAGGAGTTTAACGAATTCCTTGAGGACCCAAGACCTGCATCTGATGACTATGCGGGTAAGTGAATCCAAACAGGACATAATTTTTAGAAGCGGACAGGGTACAAGATTTAATGGTTCTCTCCTCTAATAAATAGTTCCCAATAATTCAAAAAATTTTATACTCTTCTAATAAATTACTAAAACGCTTTTTAGCATTTTTAAAGGGTTTATATTTCAGAATGTTAGTTATTAATTTGATAATATTTGTTCACTGTCTGGTTCTGAGTAGAATACTTATGTAATAATTTTTATATATTTTCTTCAAAATCTTGGAACCAATTCCCTAATAATACTAAAAGGCATGAATTTTGTTTTAAAAAAAACTTAGCTAAAACTGTTGTTAAAAATTTTATAATAAAAAAATAATTAAGAAGATGCTTTCTTATTAACTCATACGCTAGTATAATAACAAAGGCTTCTTTTTCTATTAAATTTATATAACTTATAATGCATTATAAAAGATTTTTGTACATAAAATAAAGCATTTGTTTATTACAAGAAAAAAATTCCAACGATAAAATTCGAAACAATTTATAATAAATTTAATATAAAATATTTACAGTATTTAAATCTCGAGCGTATCTCTCACTTTGTAAATAATCAGAAAAGATATTTATTATGTTTCATGACAACGTAAAAGATTTTCCATAACTCTCGTCTCAAACGAATCGAATCAAATAAAAATTTGCCAAAAAGGAAAGAATTTGCCACATTAACTAAAATGTATTAGTTTTAGGAAAGATTTTAGCTAATTATTAATAAATGGAACGATGTAAATTCACGCAAATTATTTCAATCGAATTCATCCAAAAGCCCAAAACATTATAATTAATATTTATTTCATCGCATCGTAGTCTTTTACGAATTCAAATTCAAAAAAGGACTTCATAGATAATGCATTTTTTTAATCAAAAATATTTAATTGGTTGTGTCAAAAATATGAAAATTTATAGCAACAAATGTATACAGATTTGTATTATACTATATAGTAAAATATATGAAAAAAATATATAAAAGATAAAGAATAAAGAAAAAAATAAAGAATTTCGTAAATTTATCAAAATTAAACTAAAACTATATTAAAGGTAAACGTTAATCCTATTTATTTATAAGAAATATTACTTTATAAGACTTAAGCTAAAAGTAATGTAAAAAGAGCGTCCAGATTTTTGTAAAGTAAATATCAAAAAATAATATTAAAAGGAACATGGATAACAACAAATTAAAACCAGAATGGAATTTGGGAATGTTCCTCTTGTGGGAAACTATATGATAATTATGAACTTTACTAGTTATTTTTAAAACAGCTGATTGCATAATGGACCCTCTCGTATGTATATAAATATTGCCTCGGTACAAATTATTTATAAATATCAAAGAAAATACTTTTAATTCTTAGATAAATAAATGCAAGCCTTCGCACATATACACGCACACACTTGTAAACGCACCAGAACTTGAAACAAAACACACAAAATTTTTCTTTGCATTAGCAGGACACACCAAAAAAACGACATCTATTTTTAAATCAAAAGACTCAAGTCACAAACCTGAACTGAAAATAATTAAAACATTAAAAATTTTTAAGATCCAGATGAAATAAACCTTAATTAACTTTTATTCCAAAATTATTTATATCTACAGTATTTCTATTCCACTAGTTATGTTTGCACACATACATACACAAATACGTTTATGCATGCATACACTTGTATACAAATATTCATCAGTGAGAAGCGACAACTGCAATCTCCAGACTACATAAACTCAGTTCTTTGTGAATAAAAAATATTTTCAAATCCTTTTATAGTAATGTATTGAGATTATAATAAAATGTTAGTAACAATTATATTTCTGAAAATTCGTGATGAATATAAAATGTCTCTTAACTCGCTTACCTCCCTTACCAAATCATGTATACATTTCAGCATAAAATATTATTGTATTAGATATTCTGAAATTATAATGATTGTACATCCCGCGATAGGAATTTATATATATATATATATAATTTAGGTAAATTTGTTTTGTTGACATTAACCCATTTAGCCGGTTTCATATATTTCCACAGCGCATTAGATGCGGAGTTAAATCGCAAACTTCATAACATTCGTTTTGATTAAACGATCGGAAAATTTAAACGAAATATTAAAATAGAAAAGTTTGTTTATGCCATCGGATTTTGTACATGAAATATCTGCCACAGCATTGAAAGAGCTATAAAAGTATATAGTAAATTAATTTAAGAGACATAAAAACAAAAAACAATAAATGTTAATAAAAAACCGCTTGCAAGTCTAAATTAATTACCAAAAAAATCGCATGGATTAAAATTATTACTAATGCCAAAGATTTACTACCGAATAGAGGTTCAACATTAAATGGAGTTACCATTTAATAGATTTTAAAACTTTTCAAACGCTTATTTGAATATATACGATTATATAGTAATTCTAAACTTATCTTAATACATCGTATACTCTTAGATCGATCTTTTTAATACTTTCTTTTCTTAAATTAAACAGAGGTCAGTTCCTTTTTTCTCCACATCTATAAAGTTAAGAAAGCCATGAGATTACGAACCGATTCCTAAGGCCATGGAAAATAAAAAATATACTTGTATGTTTGCACGTATCCATTTGAATATCGAATCGATTTTACGAATTTATAAGATCCCAACAAAATTATAATCTTTTAAAATACAACTAATTTTACTTCCAATACATCATTAACAGATTAAGTGCTTTATTACAATCTTATAACGACATTATAAATATTTTCTGTGAAGAAGTTTTTCATTTTCACGAAACTATTTTATCTTTGTCTTTCACAGTCGAGCTGAAAACGTAATAGAGGACTACTTTCGTAGATATATAATTTTAATAAAAGTATAATATATTAATATAAAATAAAATTTTATATATTTTCCATTTAAATATTTTCCATTTACTAAAAAAATAAGATTCGAATTTATAATATTTCAATGCTGAAATGAAGTGCTTAATTCAAATAAAAACTGATATTATTGATACGAGGAACTCTACCGAGTATAAGATTTTCCTCAAAGACCATGCTAAACAGTTTATGTATAGAAAATGCGATAAATAAAAAAATTAATAAAATGTTTCCAATTATACAAACACCAAATGTATTTTCTGTTTATTTTTATGAGAGTCTTTTATATTAATTTTTGAATTAATATTACGTTACGCTTGATTTTCACAGAAGTCTCTTTTCTGCACCAGAATCTTAGACAAAATATAAACTCGAAGTAACGAGTATAAACACAAAAGAAATTATAGTGTTGTTCCTTCTCTAGCAATTCATGTTCAATACCAAAATTACAGAGCATACTTTTAGGAACTTATGAAAAAGAGGATTCATTGTTTTCGACCGCGTCTTCTGTTTTCTGATAGCCTGGTAGAAGATGAATAATTTTACACGGTAGGTGTGCTTGGCGATTTTGACAAAAATCTGTCGTCATGTCGGGATTAAAGTAAATTTACCGACATTTAAAGGAAGCCAAACAACGATTTGTATAAAAGTGCTACTACCAGAATCATGATTTTCTGGTCAATAAAATAGATCCCGGCTCCGAAAATTGATATGGCAAAAAATTGACAATTGTTGTTGTTGGTACAGATATGGATTTCACCTTTAAACGTTCTTCATATACAAATAACTAACGATTTTTTATGGAAATATAAAATATATATTTATTTTCACAAATCACATAAATACAAAAATTCTAAAGAAAAGTTATTCAATTAAACAATCAAATTTTTAAGAAACAAAAAAATATTTAAGCACATTTTATTTCCAGTCTAAAGCAATGACTTGAATCTGTCGCATTCCAACGAACTAGCTCTGCGATTGGACGACTGGGTTTCAGATATACCGTCATTCGTTCATTTAGACGTAACGGTGAAAATTTACTAATGACAATCGCCTTCGTTGATGGACGATATCTACCACCTACGCGGTCGTTACTAAAACTACTACTACGCCCACGAAGTTCCGGACTTATGCTTGACTCTACCACCGTATTGGCTACATCATCGAGTAAGCGATAGCTTGGTTGACGATGAGTAGAATAACCCAATTTACGACATATCAAACGTACTTCCGATATATCTGGTGGTGAATCACGTGGGAAACATTTCGTATGCCAAACACCATAAGTTTGTTCGATTACTTGACCGAAGGGTGAAGGATGAACGTAACCACTGCAAACAAAATGATTTCAATTAGGGAAGCTTGACTTGGATTAATTTGCATTAACCGATACTAACGCTAATGGTGGTCTTAACCATTTTAAATTTTTAGGATAATCTTTTACCGCCGGCTGCTCGACGCCATAACAGAATGCTTCATCCTCGCCATCAGGACAATCCCATTCTTGATCGCAGACAAACTCATTTGGAATGCATTCTTGTGAGCTGCAAAATAAACGGAAATGCATTTAAATGCCGAAATGGAGATATGTTTAAGTGAATACACAAACCGTTCACAGGCGAATCGGTCTGCGGTGCAATTACAAAATACCGGACTTTCATCACTTTTATCCCAACAGTTACGAAGTCCATCGCAAATCTTATCTGGTTCAGCCACTCTAAAGAAAAGCAAAGGACTAGTTTAGAACACACCGTGACTATATTTTTTGATTAGATATCTCACCGGAGGTACGTAAAACACGAGCAAACGGCCGGTTCATCCGTTAGATCCTCACAATCCGGTACGTGATCACAGAATTTTGTCTTGGGAATGCATTTGTTTGAATTTCGACATTTTATTTCGGATGACTTGCATGCTGGAATAAAGAAATAAATCATTTATAATAACTCCAGACACCCTCCTTCCTGTCTACTCTACCCTAGAGATTCTCTAATATTTATTTTTACCTTTTCTTCTTTCCGTGCACATCTGGATCTCTTCGTCGGAAGCATCATGACAATCATCACGACGATCACAAATTTGATCCGCCTTGAGGCATGTCCCCAGAGGGCAACGTAATGTTTCGCACTTGGAGGTTCCATGTGAGAAACGACACTTCGAATTTCCTAAACATCAATGATCGAAATGAAAGAGAGCGAATGAGCTATTACGAATTACTAAAATCGCTCAATCATCTCACCAATAAGATTCTCAATAATGCTATAAACACGTGGCAGAGTCCGAACAGCGAATGCTTCTTTGAAACTCCTACAATCGGTGTTATTGTAATTGAATAATGCCTTCGGATACCAACCCTTTTCATTGCCTCGACACATTAGAATTGCTTGATCGACAAGGTCAAGCCCGTCGAAATTTTTGGATAACTTATTCCCAAAATTTGTACAGTTTACAGATTGCGATAAATTATGACTATTTGGTTCGGAATCATTGCTCAAATCCACAATAATTTCATTCATCTCATTGATATTCGTCGGCGTTTCTTGAATGTGCAGGTGCTGGTGCTTTGTGGAGGCGCCATCAATTAACTGATAGCAAGACAATTCGGAATTGTTTTTACATGCTGTCGCATTTTTATGTTCAATCACATCCAAGGTCTTGGCACGTCCGGTGCGATCGTCTCGGGCAATCACCAAACATTCTTTAGGGACCATTGCAGGATCATTTGAACTTTAAAGTTAAAAAAATAAAATCGTTCGTGGGTGAGGTGAAACGAACGTTGGAGGGAAATACGTACACATCCGGAAAAAATGTGGGTAAGATGTAACGAGTAATAACGACCGGCTCTTCCAAATGGTAAAGTAATACGTCACTGCTGGCTACCAAGTCGTAACAATCGACGCGACGAATCTCTTCATGCGGACTCTTGTGCAACCATTCGTTTGATTTGCCACCACCGAAAAGAGCTGCTATATAATCATCTCCAAATCTATAAAAAGCAGTCGATTAACATCGCATCTACAATATATTTACAATCCATTCTAATATGCTTCTTCTTACCGTACTCCAAATTTGCACGATTCATGAACTAAAATCCAATACACATCGATTAGCACGCCAATACACCACAGACGCCCATTCACATACACATCGACCAACCAGGGCCAATGGATCTCCTCAAGAGCTTCGTGTATTTTATTCTGAACTTTAACTGCGAGTTTTTTTCTGCTTTCAAGAAGCATTTGTAGCTTCCTACGTGTCTCATCGTGAAATTGCCAATTGGTCATGTTGGGCTTAACAAAGACGTTCGGCCTGCCGCTGGGTGTAAAAACTGGATTCAATTGGTGTGGCTCTGCAGAGTGTGAGGCCTTTAACTCCTTCCCAGCACTGAAGGTGCTCAATGGTGTTGACTTTTTCGATTTGGCTTCACATTCCACAAAAAGACCTAAACAATCACCTGAAGATTCTTCCAATTGTTCGGCGCGCATACGCAACCCTTCCCTTAACATTCGCTGCTTTCTCCAGTTTGCTATCGATCTCGATTTTAGACTTCGATCGATGTCGATGACATCTTGATTCCCCTCGATTGCACTGACGTTATAAAAGGAATAACCTTTAAAACCGAGTAAAGCGCACACTTCGCTGGCAGTTTTTGAGGCATCTCGTTGGAGGTTTACATCACGAAAACATACCGTACGCCACGCCCCGTGTTTGTTATGAGAAAATATACCGACATTGTTTAGCGCTGGTTGTTTGTTGGAATCCAGGAGGACATATTGGCCGTTTGTGAGCGCAACTGAAAAAGAATGAAAAACAATTGAAAAAGGAAATACTCGTGGAATTCATTTGTGGGCAAGTCGTACAGCAATCCTTTTCATCTTCCTTGAATTTGCAGTCAACGACATTGTTGCAACGTTGCCGTAGAGGAATACAAGTTTTTGAAAGATAGCAATAAAATTCGGAATTTTTACAATTTCCTGAAAGATTTTGAAATGTGATTTTATTAAGGACTCTCACTCTTATCTTATAATACAAACCACAATTATCTTCATCCGTTAAATCATCGCAATCGATTTTGCCATCACACACTAAAACACTAAACGAACCCTAAAGGATACAGAGAAATAAATACGTTTAAGTAATCGTAGAATGATATATGTGTGTGAATCATTAGTCACCTTGAGATAATCACGGCAATGGCAATTCTCTTCATCTGTACCGTCTTCGCAATCGATCAATCGATCGCAACGATGCTTCCATTCAATAAATTGCAGAATACTTAAATTAAATCGAGATTGTAAAACTTTTATGAAGATTGAGTTCTTCCCAAAACAAACTTACTTTTGGCAAACAAATTTTTGTGGCATCTTTGCTATAAATCTCTGTTCAGTTTGATTTAAAAGGGGTGACTGTGATGCTTGGAATTTGATTGAAGGTGGCATTGGCACGTCGGAGCCACTGGAGATAGATATCGGCACCTTAGCTGGGACAGTTGCAGGATTAGTTTGTGGAGTCGTTACTGGAAAAGCATTTCCAACATCGGTGAATGTTTGTGTATTTTTGGTCGGCCCACGTGCCATAGAGTCGTGTAGCATTTGTAGGATGATTTAAAATCATGAGAAAAAAAATTATTTATAAATTAACTAAACTAATCAAAAAATAAACTATTTAAACAGAGAATAATGGGAGTGCCACAAACAACACTATGATTTCATTCCAATCCCGCGTCAATTAAAACCAATGACGAACCAAAGGAATGGATATGCTCGATTTCCGAATCACATGGGAATTTTTAATAAAAAAAATTGCATTATGGAAATCACGCGAGGAGCAAGAGCACACCCCTCGAAATTGCCAGAGGAGAGTTTTGTAATTCCTTAAAGAATTCTTACTATTTTATATTCGCAACAAACTCGTAATTCCTTTTTCGAATCTACTTACCAATTGTTTTTGTTGTGGTTGTTGTTGTTGTTGTTGATTGTTCCAATGCTAACACAGTTTTCGTGGAATGATCTAACAAGGTCGGTGCAATTGTTACAAAATCGATATTAATGGTTGATGCGGCTTCCTCATCATGAACGTCATCTTGTGCATCACTTCGCTCCCTTCCAAAATCGTTTTTTTCTTGCGCGAAATTTGATTCTTGATCTTTCTCGTCACACTCGCTCGATTCGGTTGTCAGATTCCTAACAGACGCCATATCCGGTATGAAATTATTAATGCACCCAACTTCATCTTCTCCGCCCAAGCAATCTACAATGCGATCACATCGCCGCCGCTGCGGTATACAATGTTGGCCACCCCACACACAGACGTACCCGGGGCAATTATGGCGTGGCTGATCGACTGGTAGAAATTCGGTACGAACGGCCATTGCAATCCAATCGAGAAAGAGCGCTACACGCGTATAAATACCCAACTCACCAACACGAGCACACCCCAGGCCATGACTCACCACACCAGCTAAATACCATTCTTCTTGATTCGTAACGCTGCGACAGAAAAGTGGACCACCTGAATCACCCTGACAAGCATCACGGCCCCCGCCGGTGTCACCGGCACAAATACTTTCAGATATTTGATCTTCTATCTCTTTGCAACGTTTTCGTATGGGAACATTCACCTCACGCAATTGATCACCTGAGTATAAATTGAAGAAGAAAGCATCAGTTAGCAGCGACTCGTTACTAATTGCTCGGACTTACTGCCGGGACCTCTTTCTCGAACCGCGCCCCAGCCGACGGTATAACAAAGAGTATTCTCTTCAGGACCCCAAACCCAATCATCCAGCAAAGTCGTACGCCCTTTATCGGGCAAACAAATTGGTTTCACCCATCGATTGAGTCTCAACGGCTCGGCCAAATATAAAACAGCTAGATCGTTGCGCATACTGTGGCGATCGTACGCTTGATGGGACAATATATGTGATACCGGACGGATTTGGGTGACTGCTGAATAGCTGGATCTTCTGAGAACACCCGCATGTACCTCATAGTAGTATTTCTTGAAATTAATTACGCAATGGGCTGCAGTAATTATCTGTTGTTGAAGAGACGGGTTTACATGAAAGATATCGATATTAATGACTGAAGATACGAAGTAACGATTTTGTAATTAACTCACCCAACGTTCGGAATAGATGCTGCCACCGCAATGAAAACTACCATCTCTGTAAAGAGCTACAACAAATGGCCATTTACCCTGTTTACATAATCTACCTCCTACGATACGCACGTCCTCTTCCATTGCTTCGCGTTTTTTGGTTACCGCCAGCTGTTCGGCAGGACGCTTCGATCTTGGTCTAGGTTTCTGACGCGTGATTCCGCATTTGGGGGGAGCACAAATTACGTATGCGACATTATCAGTTAATGCGCTGATACGCTCGCGCTTTTGACACGAATGCGGAAATTGAACTCTTCCCGCACGAGCCGGTTCAATAAAAGGTCCCGACAAGGAGAGCGGCCGGAAAGTAACGGTCGGTGGTGCTACATAGCCGCCTTCATTCTCACATGCTTCTCTTGCCCAATTCTCGCCATTGTTACAAACAGGATACCACACTCCCCGATGGTTACGATACAGAAATCCTTCAGAACCAGAAACCGAATGCGACTAAAATCAGACGGAGAAGGAGAACGGATCAATGAGGACTGATCAATTCGATTACTCTTCTACAAATGCACTTACCATGTGATTGATTACATCACTGGCAATAATGTTGCAATCACTTTCATCCTGTTCATTCAAGCAGTTAATGAATCCATCGCATTTCTCCATCGAACTGTAACACATTGAGACCAGAGACCGATTAAAACGCTCATATTCCTCTTCGTTCTTGTAGCAGGATATCATAAATTCTTTACAACCGAAACAACCGATTTCATCCTCGGCCATTGGACAATCCGTATAGCCATCACAAATGCGATCATCCGTTAAACGATCGCGACAAGTACAGGCGGCTTCATCGCTGCCATCGGTGCAATCCACTTTTCCATTGCACCAAGCCCTTCTGGGAATGCATTCATTACCGCCATAGCAAGCCGTTTGATCGGGCAGTATGCACTTGAATTGTTCGCCGGCATTCACTGACTTCGGTGTGCCGTCGTAGGAGGCATAAACGATATTGGTTGTCGAAGCTTGATTGGAGTTACGCATTTTAAAGTTCGCATTCGAAAAATTTATGCTATTCATGCCATTGTCTGGACCAATATTGTTTCCACCATTTGTACCAGCCATAAACATGTTGTTGTTGTTATTGTTGTTATTGATATTATTCTTATCTTGCACGTAGGTGCAAAAGAACTGTCGCGGTACTGACTGCGACATTTGTTGCGTCTGAGACTGCTGTGGTTGTTGATGTTGCGATTGTTGTTGTTGTTGCTGTTGTTGTTGTTGTTGTTGTGATGGTTGTTGCTGTTGTGATTGTGGTTGATGATGAGGTAAGTTGATTTTGTTGAAAACATTAGGCATATTAGGATTGCCCTGAAACCTAATTGGTTAAAAATAAATTTATAAATATTTTCATCAATTGCGCGAATAAATCTTATTGATCCCTAACCACCTACCCGCTGCTACCCATTGCGCCCGAAAGGCCAAAAGCGTTGCCTGCGTTCGACATTTGCTGCGGCACTAAGTAGATACCGCCCGAACCACCCGCGCCCCCACCAGAAAAAACTGCTGCATTCGATCCACCAAAATTGCCGACAGAACTGCCGAAGAATGTTGGCGGTGTCCAAATAGGTGTTTGGTTGGGAATGCGAAAACTGGTCGGTGTTGCGTAAAAACACACGGGTATCGAAGGCAAGCCCGGATTCGGATTGAACATGAACTGTGCCGAAGCTTGAATTGTTTCGCCGGTAACGGGAAATCCGATCGGAACTCGACTCATAGTCGGATTATCGGACTGCCGCGCAATATCATCGGTATCGGAATTGTTAACGGTAATACCGGTGGCTGCAGTGCCGTCATTATGCGAGGTTCGTTCACACAAACTCGAATGCTGTGAATCCGCTGCTTCGAAAAGAGATTATTAAAGCAATTTTTAAATCCAGAGAAATTTTTTCACGAGAAAACAAAAAGCATAGAATTACGGATATTACGAATTCCATAGGTTTTCGTTGGACTCCTCTAAAAATGCAAAAGTCATATCATATTTTTTTAATTTGAATTAAAATAATTTATCACACAAACCCATTAGTTCTACAATCAATAAAATCTTGTTTAATTAAATTTTAACAAAACCTTAATAGTCCTTAATTAATTGCTTGTTTAGCTCATTTATTGTTCAATATAATCATTTTACTTACAGTCAACCCCTTCCCTTCGATTGCAAGGTTTCAGCTTGCCTTCAATTATCATCGTTGTCTTGTTTCCCGATTTTCGTGCACCCTGTTCAAATATTTTTTCCCATTGCTTCGAGTCGTACGATTTCGGTGTTATTTCCACAGAGGACACCTTCGACCGATCTTCATTTTCCGGCCCCGATAATAATCTCGGCGTACTCTTC
This sequence comes from Physocephala rufipes, assembly GCA_963966595.1. Taxonomy (NCBI): domain Eukaryota; kingdom Metazoa; phylum Arthropoda; class Insecta; order Diptera; family Conopidae; genus Physocephala; species Physocephala rufipes. The sequence goes on along the minus strand of OZ016503.1, from coordinate 39,613,955 downwards.
AAAGCAAGCAACGGTTCCGAACTGCATGGCTGCACGGGAGCGGAATTAGTTTGCATGGCACGCATCTGCGATGCAGCATTACTCGAATTTTTGGCTTCGGCCTTTTTCGAACCAGTATCGATTATCCAACTGTAGGTAATCGGTTCTAAATTGGGTGAACCGGGTGGAGTCGGTGATGATATTCTTGTTAGGCTGGTTGTTGTCATAGTTGTTGTTGTGGTCGCTTTTGTTGTTGAATTGGACGGAACTTTTGGAGATGTCCCTCTATCATCCTCATCCTCATCCGAAGTGGTCTCCTCGTCATCAAGTATCCAATCGAATTTTAATCTTCGTAGTTTCTCTTCATCGCTTTCGATATCGTCGGTGTCGGATTCCAACTCTCGCATTAGATTCCTTGGAGTTGTTGATTGATGGAGGAGATTGGTGGAGGGATTATGTTCGCGATGCGGTGTGGTCATTTCGTAATATTTTGGCATTAAATTCGCAACAGCCCCAGGAGGTGTTGGCGTCTTGAAGACGTTAATTACCGGTGGCATTTTTGGTACTTTTGTGGTGGATTTCGCACATATTCTTTCCGAGCGTGCCGAGGTGCGGGTAAATAATTTTATTGTTGTTGCTGGTGTTGTTGTTGGTCTTGTTATTTCATCTTCATTTACTGCTAGAGCTCGAAATTTCGTTTGTTGTTTCCGTGTGGTTGGTTTTGTTGTTGTAGGATTTGTTAAACAATTTGTTAAATTTGTAATTTTCTCATTAGTCCTTACGACCGTGGCCTCCGTAAAACCGACTCCATTTGTATTTTCGATTGTTTGGTCATTAGCTCCTGCCGATCTATTTCGGTCAAGAAACGATTCAAACGATTCCTGCGAGTTGGAATCACTTTGATATTGCAATAGATTTTCGCTATCCCTGAAAATAGCTTTCATCTTCTCCATTTTCTCACTGATTTCTTTTGCCAAATGGTACATTTTCACAAAAGCCACCATGCAATCTTTACCGTTAGCTGATTCTTTCTTGCACTGCCGGTACTCCTCCTCCAGTTTCGAGAGAGCGATTTGGGTACGTTTTGTTCTCACCTTGGCATAGAGTTGTGGAAAATCCGGTCCATCCTCCGTCACCAAAATGGGATCAGGTAAATCGAAAAGATCTCTGGGTAGACGTCGTCCTCTTAAGTATTTCGAATTCGTCTGTTGAGTTTCCACCGTGATCACTTCCTCCGTCTTTTCTTCAACTTTCTCTTCAACTCCGACATTCCTTTCTCCTTGTTCGTTTATTAATTTTCTATTATCGATCATTAAGAGTATTTTACTTCGAGAGTGTTTGTGATTGAAATTATATTCCTTTAAAGGTTTCGGAGGTGAAAATACTGTTATATGTTGCAGATTATCTAAAATGCCATAAGACATTCTTGTGATTTATATGATTTTGTTTATATAATTTTCGTTAAATATAATTTTAATTTAATAAAAATGAAAACTTGTTTAAAACTCACCGATTCCTTCTTGAAAATTATCGTGAAAAAATACCGACATCGTCATGATACCGAACACGACAAGCGTAATAATTATGATCCGTTTGAACATTATTGAACGGCTACAAAATCTTTCCCCTCTTCGTCTGTAAAAATGTCTAGTTTCTGTACAAGAACAACAATAAAAAACGTAAATTTTAAAAAATTGATTAACTAATATCTATTTTTTTTGATAATTTTGGTAGTCTTTAATTACATTTGTTTTTTAATTCTTTTAGAAATTTTAACTTTTTTGTATTCTGACTACTTTCAGCTTTTTGAATTTTGCATAATTTTTTTATTTATTGATTATTTATTTATATTGGTTGTAAAATGTCTCAAATTCATTTTGAATTAATACGAATAAGTCCAATAACAAAGGTCAAGAATAGTCGGGCATCTGTTTGGGATTATATTTCGGAAGGTCTTTTCTGAAACTCTATATGTTCGTTCGTAAACACGATATCAAAACTTTTTGTAAGCGATCGACTCCTCCGAAATTACTCCAAACATGGAAGCGAATCGAACTGATTGGTTTGATTTGAGGTAAAGCATTAAATGGGAAGCTTTTTTGGAAACCTGGCAGGATCCAATTACGTATCCGATGATTTGATATTAATTAATATTCAATTTGAGCTTATTCTAAATACATTTGAGACAATTCTGATTAGCTTATAATCAATTATTATAATTAATTATAGATTTATTTAATTTTGCTTTAACGCACTTTTTTATTAAGATAAACTTTTATGCCAACACATTTTTTAAAAATAATTATCTTAAAAATTCGACCGAAATAAGGATTCGTTATTGGTAATAATTTTGAAATTATTGCAAAAGTATATATCCATAAATTAATCACATTATCCAACCACAGTAATGACATGACAAAACAGAAAAAGTAATTGTTTTTTTATGTTTGAATTTCAGTAATAAATCATTATAAAGTCATTGACCTTCTACTCGCATATAAATAATTATTATCAATTGCTTTGAATGCAATTGAATTTAATTTAATTTTTTCTTTTTTCGCAATATTTTATAGCAATGTTAAATAATTTATTGTTTGTATAATTGCACTTATTTTTCTCTTTACCTTCAGTATTTGAATCAAATTTTTTAAATATTTCTCTAATATTCATTTTATTTTTATAATTGTATTCCTTTCAGATTAATTTTCTTTTAGTCATCTAAACCTATCCGTTTATTTTATGGCATTTTTAAAATTAAAATTGAATAAATTTCATTATAACTATTTAATTCATAATTTTATGAAAGTCACTTAGTCCACAACGTCGAAGAAATATTTATATTTATCCACCACTTAATCCAGCACGATTTTAATCAATTAGCGATAACGTCCGCTCGGGTAGTCCAGCGATATTAAAGTGTCCCGCCGACAACGATATTTTCAGCTTTTTTAGCATTTTAAACAATAGGAGGATAACTAGAGAAACTACAGTGGCGACTACGACCCATATTTTTTATAGAATTTCTTTCCTTTGTTTCTGCTTTGCTTTCGTTTTATGAAATTTTAATTATTTTCTTTTCGATTTCAGCTAAAATCGACAAAATTAACATTTTAAACTTGTATACATTTTTTTAGGAAACATAAAAGGAATTAATATAATTGTTCTTATTGTTGTTGTAGTTGTCAGTGTTGAAGCCAGTGGCGTATTTAACTCTTTTTATTGTTTTCAAGGCGGGTCTCTGCGTTTGATTAAATTCGAGAACATTTCATAATGACAAAATGTAATTGGTTTATGCAACTTTATTTTATGAACGTAAATCAGAAGGAAAATGTTTTTTAAGAAATCGAAAATTAATAATGTTCATTTTTCTCTCAAAATTCTGATTTGCCTTAAAATCATAATTTAGCAGTCATTTTCGAATGAATTTTAATAGATTATCATTAAGGCTATTCTCTCGAGGGTTATTTCGATGGTTTCAGTTTGAAATAAAAGCGGGCTCGTGTGATTTCCAAAGAATGAGTTCAATATTAATTATCACAAACAAATGATACGGCCAAACAAATAATCATTTAATTTACAGGAATCGATGGTAAAATCGAACCAGTCTTGGGTTGTAAGATCGATCTTAATCGGTTAGCCGAATAAATCCGAATCTCTGAGCATTTGTATTGATGATCAAGTTTTAAATCAAATTCTGTTTTTCAAATTCTTATAATTGTAAATGTTAATTCTATATTATCTGAGGTTTTGTTATAGACAAATTTAATGTCCATCAGAATCTTATAATTAATGGAAAATTTCTCTGATAGCCACTGGTTTGTCGACGCTGTCTTTGCAAAATAAAAATGTAAGCAAAAAAAACGCTAAAATTGACGAATATGTAATTTTTACTAAACAAGTTTAAGGTAAAAATTTTTGCATGAAGAAATTTCATAATCAATAAATGTCAGACTCCACAAAGCAAAAAATTCCATTCTTAACATATATGCGACTATACAGAGATGTATTTACCAAAAAATATATCGAAAAATAAACGTTGTTTTATAAAATAAAATCTGTTTTTATTCACCTTTTTAAAGAGTTACACTTTAAAGAAAAACAAAAATAATTAGTAAATACTTCAATTGTGATTTAGGATCATATGGTATGCAAAACGTATGTTATATAAACATATACATGTGTGAGATTAAAGCATTTTAACAGCTTCTATTTAACTAAATGAATTCGATAAACACAAACGAAAAAAATCAATAATGGATCTCTTCAAATAGATGAGGTAACAGTTTATGTAATGTCCGGTCTTTAATTCAATATTTCATAAAAGGTAGAAAATATAGTAGCCTAGGATCTAGATAACAGACATGAGGTCTAGATATCGGAAAGAAACCTCGCTCGACGCTTTTCGAACAATTCGTTCATTAAATCGCAAAACAGAATTGGATTTATATTTGCACTTACTTTAAACAGTACAAACCAATCACCAAAAGAAGTGTTTTTCATGGCTTGGCGCACTTGTGATTTGGGCATAGAACGTAATTGTGTGCGTATGAGTTGCAGGCGAAAATTTGAGCTGAAAATTAATAAAAGTCTGTATAATATATTCAAACAGGAAATAACGGCCATCAACAGGAACCAACACCAGAGAAAGGCGAATATTTTCTCGTTGAGAATATTCAATGGTAATAAACAAAGTTTATCGCGATGTTGTAGACTACCGGAAGGGCCACTGAAGAATATTTGACATTTTGCAATTTTGGGAAACACCCGAGATGTCATCTTATTCCATAGTACCCAATTATAATCGGGAATAGTGGCCAAAGCTCGAACATATTTACTCCAAAAGCCATTCAAAAACGTATCCAAAAGCAAAATATTAACGATCTATTAGAGAGTGTATGAGAAAATAAAGACATAAAAAATATGTTTTTCAGAACTTACACTAATAACAAAATTTAGAAGTTCACAAAAAAGATACTTGGCCGCGTAGCAGAAGTGAATGTCTTTATAATCAGTCGTAAAGTATTGAACCAACATTTTACGGCGAGTCAAATAGGTTTCCTGTGGAACCAAAGCATCACCTGTAAAATATCAATATTATCACATATTCCTTACATTCTATTTTCCTTCTCTCGATCTGATAATTCAATTCTTACCGACTTCAGAACATAGCTGTTTTAGCCGTTGACCCTCCCATAATTTCCACAAAAACGACGGAAAATAAAAAACTACTGCCTCGAGCAACAATAACATTATTACCCATTGATAATACCGCAAATATACACGTTCAGTTCCTTCAAATTCATCACCAACGCCTTCCCCGATAAGAAATTCTCTAAAACTCATTTGACGATTACCCTTACCGGTTGTATTTCTTACTGGAAAATACAACGGTTTATCCACCCATTCCATTATGTATGTACCCATTGTCCAGCAAAAGGAATTCACATAATCCTTGTTATTATTATCATCGTTCATGCACTGTATTGGATCGCCAAAATATTGCTTCGCGGAGAGTAGGAAAGAGCACGCGAGCAAAATGACAACGGTGCATTTGGAGTGCAATGTAAAGATTGCATCATAAATTCGCACTGATTTAAATTGCAAATATTTCGAAAGCGGTTTTACGGCCGCGTACATGGTTTCTATTTGCGGAAAAAATACTTCCAAAACTCCAAAGCTAAATATATCCAAAATTTTGCAGCAATTTCTTGGAAATAGCACATACGACGGACAATACCTAATTTTTAAGGCCTTCACGCATGTGAAAGCAAATTTTGCGAGCGTTGAAATTAGTAAACAAAAAAAATAGCAATGGAGCAAATGTAACGGTTTGTTCAATTAACTGCTATCCCAAAAGTATGTTTCAAGAATTGGTTCAACGGACAATCTTTTACATTTGATTAACCCCAAAAGAAGTATTAAGGTGATGTCACACTATGTCAGGCATATCTTTTGTATTTTCTCTGAAAAAAACTATGGTGGTTCCGACTAAATACCTAACATGGAAGGAAACAAAATGAAATCCGTATTAGTTTCAACGAATTTCTCGGTCAACACACAATGAGTATGATGGGTTTGTTTCTAAATACCACCATAGCGGGTCCATGTTTATTTTCTTACTGCACAACCCAAACTTCATTTATCAGGAAAACGGTGTAAAACAGAGAAATGTGTCGCATTATGAATGTTTGGAAACTTGTTTCCTGAAATAAATGTGAGTGCCTTCATTTTTGCGTGAGTGGTTTGTAATACGCACATATTCGCTGTACAAAGCTACACAAGTGATGGTCAAGAGCATATGAACCAAGAAAGAAATTTGTAAGGGAAAGGCAAAAGAGCAAAAACAAAGAAAAGATTACGTATGAAACAATTGAAAGATACTGATAAAAAAGTTGGTAGGAAATGGTGAGGAGTTCATGACGATTCAATTACAACCAAACCGATTCATGTAAATTTCATGACTAGAACTATCGAACAAAAACTATCGTTTTATTTGACAGTTGTACATTATTCATCTATTCGACAATTTTTCGCATTTAAAAAATTATTCAACTAGTGAATCTTCCTTCCTGTTTAATTATTTCTGGAAACCATCGGATAATTCAACCATTCACTCGGTCCTAATAATTCAGATATTAGCGAGTCCAGCAAATAAATACCGATACCCAATTAATCAACCAATAGCAACGTATTAGTTGATTATCACATAAGTTGAACTCGAATCGGCCGAGTAAATGAATAAATCAAATCAATTATTCGTTAACTATTGAGCAATCATTAAGTACGTAGTTTCGGGGGGGGGGAGGCCGCAGTTTGTATACTTTGATGTTCCATTCGTGGGTTGTCTGCACACAGTGCCATCATTTTACAGAAAAGTTCAAATACATAAAGAGAAAAAAGGCGAACGGCTTTATTTCACTCAAATCGGTGTGTGCTGCCCCGTGAGTACAACGAATCATTAAGAATTCGTTGTCATTCCGCTATACTCGTTGTCGTACAATCTCTCTTCGACCTGATGATTGTCAAATGTAATGTCAGAAGACCAGGGTTGCAAAATATGAGCGATATCAGAAAAATGAGTTTTTGTCTGCACATGCCTGGTCTACGGTGTTTATGAAAGTTGGGAAGAGAGGATAAAATAGGAATTGACGTGATTTTCACTAATATGAAAACAACAAAACAAATTATCCGCGAAGAAAAGAAACTGAAGAAGTTAGCAGCTTTAGCGAATATAATACAAATGAATGATCACGATCGCATTGAACGCCTCACTGCCGACCGTGGTGTGGATGAAACGTTGGCGAAGCCTTCACAAAGTCAGGATGACGAAGGATACGTAAAGGTAATCATGGGAAGAGATTAGTGGCACAATTGTTTCTACTAGATTATATTTCAAGGTTTCAAAAAAGAAAAAGAAAGAAAAATTAGACATATCTCCATCCATGGTTTGCGAGGATGAACCGCATGAAAAACGACATAAAGTTGTTAGTGACGGAGATGTTAGTGATAATTCGGCTGTTTCACATTCTCAAAATGATGAAATGCTAAAGATGAAATTGAAGCTTAGCAAAGCGGAGTACAAAGACCTTAAAAGACAACTCCGGGAGCGCAAGCGCCAACTGGAAAACGCTACAACCTTCCGGCTGCGTGAATTTGGTGTGCGTGCTTGTATAGATGTTCCTCAATATAACAGAACTCCCATTTTCTTAACCGATGTACAGCATTTGCTGATGTCTGCATTACTTGGAAAAAAGTCGCCTTGCTCGCCGAGTCGGTGGTGTCATATGGAGAAGTTGTCCAAGCTATCGCACACCGTAGTTCTAATAGTTGAGGGATTCTCACTGTACCACTACCTATCAAATGAGAGTCAATTTGAACAGACCAATAAAATATTTGAAACAAAACTAGAAGTAGTTTTGCCATCATGCGAGAAAGGCAGTATTATAAAAGAATTAGCTCAGGTTGGTACATCGTCACCTGGGCTTCACCGGCCGCAGGCGGTTTGTTTAGTCTGATTCTTAGTTTATGAACTTGTACATTTTAGGTGCCTTTAACTAATGTCCAAGCTAGTGAGCTAATTGAGACATACGGCAGTCTTGAATCTGCCATCGAAATGATTAAAGATCCAACACTCCTGGTAAAAAATATTTTCCCCATTGATAAATCAGGTGTGGACGCTGAATTAGTAGAAGACTTACCAGAGGGAGATAAATTTTCAAGGACAAAACTATTACTCTCTGCATTACAAATGGTCGATGAAGGTTATCCATTACCTTTGCGTGGGGAACTTCGTGAGCGTTTTAAAAACTATGTATTTACAAAAGAGAAATATGCGCCGGTTACCGCACGTAGTCCAATGTTTGGCCTCGATTGTGAAATGTGTCGTACAGCAAACGGAACCAATGAACTAACACGTATCTCCATTGTAAATGAAAATCGAGAGACGGTGTACGAGACCCTCGTAATGCCCAATAACAAAATCATTGACTATTTAACGCCTTATTCTGGTATCACTCCGGAGATAATGAAGACCGTAACCAAAAAACTATCTGAAGTGCAAAAGGAAGTGCAGACTCTATTGCCTCCAGACGCTATTCTAGTGGGCCAGTCGCTCAATTCAGATTTAAACGCTATGAGAATGATGCATCCTTATGTAATTGATACAAGCGTTTGTTTCAATTTAACCGGAGAAAGGAGACGTAAGTCGAAACTGCAGACTTTGGCCATGACTTTTCTTAAAGAATCTATTCAGGAGCAGGTTGATGGTAAGTTGTTAATTAACGATTTTTTTATAAAAATTATCTCTTCGTTTGTATAATTTGTAGGCCACGATTCTGTGGAGGATTCTTTAGCCGGATTGAATTTGGTCAAAATGAAATTGTCCAATTCGATCGAATATGGAGATGAAATTCTTTTGCAAAGAAAGCGTTACAATGAAATTGTACAAGCTGCCAACAGTGACGCTATTAAAAATAATTTCTTCGCTCATGTCTCCAAACGAGACAAAAGCACCTCCATAATAACTAACGGCCCCCTTGATAATGAAGTTAAAGAGATTTTGTTAAAAGCTCAAGGGACGGCAAATCAGGAAAATCCATCAAGAGCTATAATAAATTTCGAACTAAACTCAAATAAGGAAGTAGTGAAGAAAGCACGTGGAGTAGCTTTGGAGCACTCGCTAACAATCGCCAATTTACATCTAAATGAGGAAGAGCTACAGCTGAATAGCGTTGATGAAACTCTTCGTCAATTGGACAAATGGATAAATAAAGTATGGAAGACAGTAGCGCATAGTGGAATGTTCGTAGTGTTAATGGGCGGAGCTTCAGAATCACCTACGGGACTTGTAAAAGTTGCTATAAAGAAAAATATTGGCGACGTAGCTGCGGAACTACCGGTAATTACAGATGAATGAAAAATATCAGTAATTATCGTGGGGAAGCACGAATAGGTGAAGTTTGTTGAACTATTTCTGCCTTTTCTTATATTTTACACCCCATAAAGGTTTGTAGTGGAAAAATTAAATTAAAGTACACAAATATTAAGCAAAATATTTTATTAAATTGTTCTCTTATGCTTAAAACTATATAAATACATATAACTAATTCATTGATATGCAAAAATGAAGAAATAAATACAATATTATAACAAAATTTATACCTTTCATGAAGGCATGAAAAAAAATTCGTGTAATATTTTTTTGCCTACGCTTCATAGAAACTTCATAGAAGGATCAGCCAGTCCTCTAAATAATCATATAAATATTTATTAATATCGACAAATCCTTTCGAAATTACATTCTCCATTACCACTACCGTTGTGTGGGCGTGGATATTGTCATCAAAACTTAATACACAGGGAATATTGACTAATATGCCTTTGCCAAGATTCGCATAGCCTCGTCTCGTCTTAAGTTTGCTACGAAAAGTGAACAAACTGTTGAAGGAACATTTATTCAGTTTACAAAAGTTTTCCAGAAACCTTTTATACGAGAAAACTGAAAATGTTCTATTACATCCTTAACCAGAAGGATTTAAAACCTTTGTCAAAATTTCTTTTGGTTAGAAACCGTTTGATGTGGTAACACCACTCCTACCTCACTTAAAATTATTGTGTGGGCACTTCTTCGCCGATGTGATTATGTATGTTCGTGCATGTGTTGGAAGGGAGTGGAGGGAGATAAAGCTTTATGGAAGCTGTTATTTGGCCAGTCCACAAAAGCTTTTCCTACCCCACGATTTTTTGTTGACTCTTTCCAAAGAAGTTTGTGAAGTAGATAAACGAATAATCGTAAGTGCAGGTCTTATAGAGTAGATGAATTAGGAGAATGTTCAGGCAGAGTAAGATAGAGAAAGATGGAGAGAGGGAAAGAGATTATTATATTTGGTTTGATATTTAAAAAACATATAAATGTAAAAGCTTTTATATTTTATTAAAAAAATATTAATAAAGTTTTCATGGGTGGACACGTAGGAAGAGTTCTTTTAGCACCTTCACTGATATGCAAGAGAGGCGTTATCCTTAGACCAACAACTCCTATAAAAATTATCGTAGTCTGATATTTTCTAAATTTGTCCAAGAGTTATTTTTTGTGTGAAAACAACTCACTGAAGATACACACAGAGCCAAATCCGATTTGTTTCCAACAACTTCCGATGGCGTAAAATCGTGTGAAACTCTAGAATTTTAAGCTATTCCTAATTATTATCATTAATAGTTGAATAATCCTTGAAATAGCTGCAATATATTGAAATAATGGCTATGTTTTAGCAGTTTTTAAAGTCTACTTCAAAGGCAGGACACATCGAAATTATTAAAATAATAATGAATACGTCATTTAGTTTTCGATCGCACTACATTCAGACATTTTAATAAGTTTTTACCATAGACTTAAAAAAAGAATTTAACTAAATATAAATAAATCAAATATTGGTTTAATTAATTGATAATAAAGGCATTTACTTGCGTGCATTGACCGTTATCAAAAAACCGTAACGGAAAAATTGGCATCGAAATTCTCGGGAATAAGCTCTCTCATTTCCCGAATTTTTGAACAACCGAAAATTGCTGAGCGGTTGCAGCGGTGAAAGAAGTAGTACGCATGTGTGTCAAAGGCAAAACTTTGCTGAGAAGCCGGAGAAAAATCTGTTAAAGCTGATATGGAAATTTTCATAATTGAACGAGCCGCAACAACAATAATAACAACTAATAAAAATCAAACAAAAAACAAATACATAAAAAGTTTTCTTTTACTTCTGATTCAGATTCTCAGAAGGCTAGAAGTAAGAAGTTCGTAATCGGCATCCGCGGAAAATGCTTTCCAAATGAATTTCGAGAGTCGCCTCGTGAGCAACAGCGGAAAATATCGTCGTCGTTGTCGTTGTCGTTCTCGTCATCGTCGTCCTAACGTTTAGCATCACGCAGCGTCACTCAACGCAACGCATTTTTGTGCAAAACGAACAAAAAACAAGAAAGCGCGCAGCGATTTTTTTAATGCTCGCGATATAATCGCCTTAGTTTTATTAAAACAGAAATATTCGCACGAGTGTATACATTTCTTTTTTATCAAAATTATATATACATACATGAAAAAAGTATATATGTGAAATATGTTTGTACCTATGCATTGATAGATTTTCTAAAATTTCTATCACAAAAAATTTTAAATAGTGAAAATTTTAAAAATATTGCAATTTTGAAGGTAAGATAATAAATAAAATTCATAAAAATAAAAACAATTCTACAGATAAGAGATACAAATGTTCATAATAATAAGAAGAAGAATAGGATTCTTTATAGGTATTGATTTTGGTATGAAAATAAAAAAAAATTTTGTATACTTTTCTTTATACAGTTCACTTATGAAAAAGTAAATCGGGGAAGAATATATAATACAAAACTGAAATCAAAAAAGATTTAATCATTTTTACTTTGGTTTTCTTGAAATTTTTAATATTACTCATTTTAAAAAATTACATTTGTATTTATTTGATATTTGTAACATTTTTAAAATATCCTTAGAGCTCCTGCACATGCACATACACACAAACACGCACACGCATACATCCATATATAAACTAGTGAGCTTATGTGAAAGCGAAGTAAATAACGTCTCTCTTCAAATGCTCGCCTATATGCATTGCTCCCGTAAAATCCTCCCACGTGAACACGGCCGCACACATGAATGCAGTTGCATGTATAAAACTTGAGTGCATCCGTGTGCTTGTGTGCGTGTTTGCAGGTGGGTATGTCAGCACTTTAGTAGGATACTAACCTCTTCAACTACCTCGCAACATACATGAAAATTAATTTATGAATCACTAACGAATCGCTAATTCTTAAAACAAATTATTTTTAAATACGATATTTCGTGAAACGAATAACAGTAGTTTTTGTATGTAACGAATGCAGTATAAATGATGATGCTATGATGATTCCATTCAGACCAACATCTCGCTTCAATTTCTTTATCGCGTTACAACAAATGGCAAGAAATATTAAACCCTATTAAAATGTTTTCGTTGATGATTTCTTTTATTAAAATCGGATTCACGATTCATAAATAATGAAATGAAGGTCAAGAGTGATGCCTTCTATCCTGCCCTAAGGACACTGGTAACGAGCCTATAGAGCAAACAATTTTTAATTTTTTAGTGAAATATATTTACATACACTTGATATGTCGCCACTTGATAGATCGCCACTTCATATATCGCGGTAAATTTTCTTAAAAAATGAAAAGAAATAACAAATTCGTTTGTTCGTTTTCAACTTCAAAACCTTTATTCTCTTTTCTGTTCTCTCCAAATGGAGTAGTCTTCTCATTCATTCATCCAATCGATTGGATGCGCTCTTGAACGCCCTTGACACGTACTTCGTACATCTGCCCTCTTAACTCTAACTCACCCTCTCCATGCCATGTCTTGTCTTCGCCCACGCGCTTAACATTCGTACGACTACCCTCAGCCGACCATAAAAGCAGGCCATTTGAGTAAATCAGCTCGAAATATAGGTCTAAATTCTTTGCTACATCACTGCTCGCTCACAGACCGACCTGTATCGATCGGGCAAAAGTGGGACACGGAATTGTTCCAAATTTGTTATTTTATTCGTATCTCAAATATATGTAAAGCCATTACAATGGATTATTGTTGGTAAAATGAGGTTGGTGTTTTTTTTTTGCTAATGTTGTATCGGTATAAGCGTTAGTGTTGAAGTATGTCATCGTTATCATTGTTGTTTTATTTTTTTGGAGGGTTGAAAAGATTGAAGCCAGCAAAGCTCGGCAAATCTTAAAATATTTATGTTGAGGGTGGCATCGAATGGCGTTCGTGATGTCCGCTTATGAAATCGTTACTCATTTGGAAACCATTGCGTAGGCCGATCAAAGAGTGAGCTTTATTATATCTTTCTCGCTTTATTTGGATATTACCGAAATATATGAAAAGTTTCATGTATTGGTATTTCCGTTTTGGTTTCTCCTCTTTGGACTTGTTTCATTGTTTTTCAAAATTTGATGGCGTGTTTGAAATGTTGACGCTTCTACAGATGGACGGTTCTTTTGGTGCTCGTAAGATGTCCCGTAATGAATGAATGAATGAATATGAATGAGAATGTTTTCATTTGAAAAATTTTTTCAAACACGAAAAGATAATTTCTTTCAACGCGAAAGAATTTTGTGGTTTTAAAATATATTTTTTAATAATTATTTTCTATTCAATTCCTTTCACAAATCGCTCCAGGAGATCTGCGAATATCATAAATTTTCGTTTAATAAATTCGAAATATAATATATATTTATTTATATTTATTGTATAAATTATATATTTTCCAGTAAATATATCGAAGTAATTGTCAGAGGAAAAACCCCATTAAGAGCGATTTTTTCATTAACACAAAAATAGTCGATTTATCATCAAGTGCATGCATGACCAAGGCCAATAACCTTTATTGATATCCTAAAAGTTGAAAATTGCTCATACGTCTGATGGTAATGACATCACAGTCTGCAAAGGAAGAAAGAGAGTGTGAGGAGGGGGAAAAGTAGAAAAGTGCTGTAGGATGGAGTATGAGTGGTCACTATTTTGAACTTGGTCGGTGTTGACTGACGAATTAAGTGAAAGAGCATTCATTTTTTTGTATGAGCACGAATACCTTGCAACAAATACACGCAAATAAAATGCACGTGTATAAAAATATAAATGTAAATTATAAATGTTTTATTTTGTATTTTCCAAAACGATAAGAATTCTTTGGACTCTTACGAAAATACGATATAACAGAATTTTCATTTTGACTAAAGTCCGAGGTCGCAGAGAGAAATATTACTCAAAAATTTTTCCTTGAAAATTTCGAAATTTCAATGAATGAAAACGAATATTATAAACAATCGTTTCCTTTTTCATTTTTGTTGTTTGTATATTTTCTTTAAAAAATTTACTGTTAAAATTACGAAACAATTTATTCTTAATAATTTGTTTTTAATATTTTATTTTGAATATTTCATTTTTGGGCTTTTGCGTTTTTCTCATAAAAGACATTAACTTATTTGACTGCAATTTTAAGCTTAAAGGAATTATTTTAAGGAATAAAAAAATTATTGACTAAATGAATGAAAATGTATCAGTCATTTAAAATTGCGTATGATTCTATTTCTATAAGAATAGAAATTTTTAATAGAAAGAATAGAAATTTTTAGGTTCTTTGATGGGCTTGCAAACGAAAGGCAATATTTAACGAAACAAGTTTAGAAAAGATGGTCGGTTAGAACTGAAAACCTCTGAATTGGTACGTCATCAAAATTACATTTGAATGAAAAAAATAAAATAAAAAAAAAACAGGGACTTTATTTATAGATTTGCTTGCCATAAATTAAAAAATGTTCCCTTCTCTAATCTCTTCCCACCACAATCAGCTATCACGATAAATCTCTTAAAACGATTAACCTACAAAAAATTATAATTTTTGGAATTCCAAGAAATTATTCTTGTCAACTCAACTCCTCCCATATGATTTTTTTATTATAAAAGTATTACACCATTTTCTCCTCACTTTTATTTGCCAGTTCTCTTCCTGGTCAACACTTGCCCGATGTGGTCGAAGTGATCCATTTCATAATAATTCGTTCCATCCGAATTCAAAATTTTCCAAAGTGTCGTAAAAATTTGCTGCCGCAGTAGAAGCAGCGTGACAGCGACAGTAGCGATTGCTAGAGCAACAAGTTCCGCCAGAGCGCAAAAGCCACTTGTTTTTGTCGTTGTTGTTGTTGCTGCTGCTGCAAATCTTTGCATAAATAAACCTAAAATAGATTTTTCTCGATCTTTGAAATTTGAAAAGCTGAAAACATTAAAAGACGCAAGCATACAACCTGCGGAATATATTTCACTGTGATTTGTTTTTATTGTTGCGGCCATAAATGTTTCACTGATGTGTCATTCCATCGACCTCGGATATAGCTCAAACACCGGCCAATAATTTCGAGAATTTTTATTGGGAAAACATTTACGTAATTTCGTTCGGTTTAAATTATATTAATTTTGTTTATCCAATGATCAATGATCTTTTTTATCGATTAAAGAAAATTGTTAATTATTTTCAGTTCTTTGTCACGATTTTGTTGGATTTGTTTAACGCAATAAGCTCGGAAACAGCTACGTTGGTTCAAGAAATTCAAAATTCCGGTGAATTTTTGTTTCAGTTTTGTCTTTTTCTTGGCAAAAAAGTGTAATTTTTAAGGTTTCAACTAAGGATTAACTGAAAATTTATGATTATGGTTGGCCGGTATACTAACGAAATTGTATTAAACCTAATGAAGAGGATTCGTCCCCTATATCTTCACAAGCCTTACGATATTCAAAAAAAACACTTTAATAATAACTAAATAAATTTTTTTTTCATGAAAAAATTAACAAAAAACGGAGCACAAACCCAAATGGGGGCTTATGGGATATACTATAGCCCACCAAACGCTCCAATTATCGACACTTACACTTTCATTCATGACTTTGAAATGCTCTGCTCACAGAGAATCCGCGACACTTTGTTCATTTGGCCAAAAAAATTTGTCGATGGTTTAATTAATTTAAGCTTCTCGGTCACGTACAAGCTCAGATTGATAAAATAATCGAGACGGACGGAGTCGAGTCGGACTGCCGGCCATGTCTTTTGAGGCAGAACACATAAAATCAACATAATTCAATTAAAGCCGGGAACATGTCCGGCACATCCACACATCCATTAATGGACGCACTAGTTGCGGTAGTGTTAGGTACCTTTTAAGGATGTACCACTGCCAGACTACTGAATATTCAGTCAGAATGAAAAGACGTGACGAAGGGGAAGAGACTTAAAGGTAGAATTAGCGATCGCAAAGTGGTATAAAATGGCCACGGCCATCGACAATATTATCAGTTCGTACGTTCTAGAGTTTCGAAGAACTTAAGCCGCGCTTTTATTTCTATTTCACGTCGTAAATCAGCAAATAAAATTAAAAACGCAAAATGGCTAATCGTCGTCTATTAATTATCGTCTTGATTTTTGTACTTCTCACTATCGGCCAAGCTTTACAACAGCGAAAACGCACTAGTTCTCGGCTCATTGCTCGTCCACGTACTCGAGTCCTTGCCCGTCAGGAATTTGCCGGTATTGATGCTGAAGCCGAAGCTGTCACGCCATATCCTTCAGCCGATGAACTGAAGCCAGAAATACCTTTCAATGAAACGCCCGATGTGTTTGCCGAGTTTCCTCCACTCGGTCAACAACCCGATGAAGTATACGGTCCTCCGGATCAAACCGATAGTCATATTCCTGACGAAGTTTATGGACCACCCGAATTCTGGCTACCCGGAGAGGAGCCAGCCTTAACATTTGAGGAGCAACAGGCGCGCCTGGTGTCAGCGCGCCGTTCAGCAGCTTTGCGACTGAAACAGCAGCGTTTGGCGTATCGTAAGGCAGCCGCTTATCGAAAAGGAGCCAAACGTAACTTGGTGCGTCCGCTCAAACTCATAGCAATCCGAAGCGGTAGGCAATTTGTTTGAGACGACCCCAATTTCGCATAAAAGCCAACAAAATACTCTAGAGATCAAAAATGTATTTTCTGTAATTTTTCGAAACCGAACCGAATAGTATCGACATTTCCGATTCAACACAGTCAACGATTCAATTCAGTCAACGCTTTATTTGACAAAACGATCCATTTCAATCAATTTCTTTTATTTTGTGTCGAATAAAAAAATGAACAAAAACTTCCTTGTATATTATTTTCAAACAGCGGTTAGTTTTTTCAGTAAATTGATGCATTATTAGAGGTCTGCACAAAACAATAGTAAAAGCTTGAAATCGGCAAGGCAACATTATTGTATTGTAAAAAAAATCTACCCAGCGTTTCTTCCGCTTGATTTGAAACTGAGTTGCAACTACTTTGGCAAGACTCCTCTAGCTCTCTTTCTTAAAATCCCCGCTTAATTAGGACCATCCCAGAAATGTTTGGAATGTATAGTGCATTCCTTTAGTCGTTGGCATTTGGTGGAATTATTACTTAGGAACCTTTGGAATTGTGCATAACGAATTTTTTATGCTATTGCCTTAATTCTTTTTATTATTTGGAAATCCAATAAAATCCATAAAAGAATTTCGCCGAATTCACATTTTTTTCGTCATTTGCATTTGAAGAATCCATACAAATTTCTTATTAGTGGATTTTTGTTTAGCAAAAAAATAAAAATATTTAATATTCTAATGGCGTTACATTATCTTTTTTTGTTTATTCTTAAATTTTCTTATTAGACCTTTTTATTGCCTCTTGGTTTCCTGATGGTTATCGGTATGAATGAAGCTAAAATAAATCCGTCTGTCCGTCTGTGTATCTGCCCGTCGGTTTGCGTATCGTCGGCATTTATTACTAATGGCGGTAATAAACCAACAATTCAGCACAAAATCATTATCATCGTGAACGCCATCATCATCATCGTGACATTCTATGATAAAGTCGAAAGAAATTAACAAATTAACGGATCTTCTTCAAGAATTTTAAGACCAGTAACGTGTTTCTCATAATATGATGAATTTTTTTTCTTAAATTTAACTATGCATAACGGTAAACAATTGAGCAAAAGTTGACATTTGTATTATCTGATCAAGTCATTTTTATTGTCAAGAGATAGCGCATACAATTCACAGTCTTACGATTATTAAAATGTCTTAAATGTTTTCTAATAAAAGTTTCTGCAATGGTTTAAAATTTTATAATTTTTTTGTATGTTTTTCTTGTAAATTTTCAGAAGTCATAGAAAAAAAGTTGCAGAAAAAGAACAGAAGTTGTAAAAATAAAAGATTAAAATTTAACATTTATCAATTTTGTAATAAATCTTTTAGAAATGCTTACCGAATTCTGCCGTAGAATATTATGTAAATTTCTCGGAAAATTTAAATTAGTTTTTACACTTTTTCATTTCAACGAATACATTTTTTCAAATTTATTCTATAGAAAATCTCTGGAAAAAACAAAAAAATAGACATTGACAGCTTATGTTAATGGCGTACGCTTCACTTGATGAATCTATAAAAAATGTGTATTTTTGTAAATTATCTCTTAAACACCTAAGCACACACACACAAACACATGCTCGTGAATACTTTTCGATTTGTAAATGCCTTCGATTTTTAACATCATTTAAAGGAACAATGAAAGTTTTTGTCTAACGTAATCAATCATTATCGCGTACATAAAATACTTACATACATAAATACATTCATACATACTTGCACTCTCACTCCGATGCGATGTACTTAGTTTTCAAACTGCCGCCTGTCGCCTCTGGAAGGTCTTCAATGTCAAGGTTGTTTTGTGTGAAAAAATATATATGCACGACCATGCGATAGTCGGAATGAATGGATGGTTGAGGAAGGGATGGCAGAAAGGAAAGGAAGGAAGAAAGGAAAAAACGCATGCATTTTTCCAATACTCCAAAAATTATCAATAATTTTAAATCGTGCTTGAGTCGGTGTCGCAAGCTTATGCTAAAATCGTTCAGCTTCTGGTCGCCACGCCGACGACAACTATCTCATCGTTCTGTTTTTGGTTAACAAACTTCAGTAAAAAGCATTCTGGCCAATTGTTCTTCAATTGAAATGGACAAGTTGGCAACTTCAGAAAGAGTAGAGATGTATGATTATTATGTCATGCGTGAATCGTTTATGTCTATCTAACGATTTCGAACTACAGGGCATGAATGTTTAAACAGGCTTGTCACGGATTGTGTGTGTATGTGTGAATTTGTGTGAAGATGGATGTTCATTTCCGTTTTGGTTTGGACGAATTATTTACATAAATACTGTATGGTATTACATTGAGTTTATAAAAAAACTTATTTATAAACAAGGCCATTCTTATGTTGCCACGTTCTTTTGTACGTTGCGATGTAAGCGAAAATATTTATTTACATTCTTGTGAATATATTTTCGTATATGTTTTCCATAAAATACATTTTCGGTTAAATATTCTGAACATGTCCCAAAGAAATAGCGCAAAAATCACAAAAATCTTTATTATTATATCGTACTAACGCTATCACTAACGCTAATACCAACGTTAACCCTTAGAATTTTTTTGATTCTCAAATTTTAATATTCAAATAAGAAAGACACAAAAAGATTAATTAAGTTTAATTTAATCACAAAATCATATAAAAGATCCACACACCTTACTTATTCTGATAAGTTTTTTTTGCATTCTACTGATGTTGTTGTTGTTATTGCTTATACAATATTTCCTTCAATATTCTTATCGAAATTAATTATGATTGTAACGCCTTTTTTGTCTGTTTATTTGTTTATTTAATTATGCTTCTTCTGCTCAGCGTATACTTTTTTCTTATTTTTTATCATACAAAACAAATTTGCTTAAGAGCAATTTTCATGCATGATAAACCTACCCGGTGATAAATTCAGCACCTCCGCTTTCACTGAAGATCGCATTGTCATATTTGAAATTATTAGAGTCTCTTGGTTTTAGTAGAAAATAATGCGGATAAGGTTTAACGAAATTCATCCATTATAATCTTTTGTTATTTAATTTCAATAAAATTGATATTAGTTTCCTTCAACAAAGCCCGATATACGTGGTAACGAAACCAGTTACGTCTATATCGTTTCGACGGGTCGATTTTGGTTTGGTCTATAATTTATTTACACGTATCTGATTAGGCTAATATTATCTATATTTATCTCCGATATTAACGTCATGTAAGAATAGATTTACACGAATAAATTCGATATAAAACTGACGGCAAGGAATGGAGTTTACAATTCGAGAAACTTTTCTCCTGCTTTCAGTCTTTTCTTTTTTATGCAATTTATAATCTAATAAATTAAAAATTCTTACAAATTCCATGAAACAAAATTACCTTCTCGATTAGAATTCAAGTAGCGTTATCAAATTGAACGGGATATTGATACCAAATAGTGGTTGGAACTGTACGAACGAATTCCATCTATCTTATATCGATCGCGATTAAATCTTCCGGCTTTTAATCCCGCCAGCTAATTTCCCACAGGGTATCTCACACTTTCGTTCTCCCAAAATTACTTGCATATTATTTGACATACGTTTCTTAAGAAATGCTAATTGCTTGAGCTGATAACGAAAAAAAAACAGCATGATTAAGCTTTAAGATTTGGCAAATAATTAAATTATTTGTCTGATTCATTATTTATTTTCGTTATCAATTTTTTTCATGTTTCTTTGAAATGATATTTAAATTACGTGCATCTTTAATAGTATTTCATTTTACTCTTGTGTTCGCGTGTTTGCGCTTGTACTTTATTTATTTGATTTTTCCATCTGGGAATACGAAATCACAATTTCTTCGACTTAAATTAAACGTAGCCAAGTCTGTCTTAAGTTTATTTTAGATTACAATTAATTTCAAATGGAGCATATTTTTGAAATATTTATTTATTTACGCGTGTACTGAAAAATCAATTAATTGTCACTCATTTATATTTAGAGATAATACAGTATCATAATTTAAAATTCAGGAGGAAATATTATTTCTTTGTTTTCTGTCAAAAATGATATTAATTGTTTGATTTCATATCGCGAACACGCACATGCACCATAGACGATCTTCTGAAGAAGAAAATAAAATAGATTTCCTTTATAGGAAGAAACAAAAGGATCTTTGGTTATATAGATTAATACTAAATCCTTAACATTTTTCTGAAATGATCCTGATTCTGAACTAATTTGCATAAAATTTCTTCTGATATCTCATTAATATAAACGCCCCCATAATATAATATGAGAGTTAATGATTAGTATATATTACTTGTAATTTTTTGAAATTTCATTCCTTATCACTGATTTTTTTGTAGTAAAATCAATTGGTTTTAAAACCTCAGGTCGTTAACTTGGTGTTGACTCGGTGTCGTCGCTGATGTTTGTCTAAAGAACATTTTCAACAGAAATTTGAAATATTTCTCACGCAGCTTTTTATGTGTTAAATGATAAAATATAAGTGATAGTGACAAGAATGAAGCTTATAGAGAGCGGTAACGGAGGAAGCGGCTTCACCACTATGGAATATTTTCCAAGGAATTGACTCTCGTTTGACTCTACGCCTATGGATATTTTCCATTGCTATTTAACTGGTTTTATGAATTCCTATTACGTTAACTTTTCTCTTTGAAAGGTAACTCTTTAAGGAACTGAAAAATATTGTATTATTGCACTAACCCATCACGAAATTCGCTCCAGTTTCATCTAAAAATTCTCATCATATTCGCTTCATTTCCATAACTGCCATCTTTTGAATTTTTTTATTATTAAATGGAATGAAGATAATTCATTAAAGAATAGCACAAATCGATATAACTGTTATATTTATCGAAATTAAGATTTGTCGTTTAGGTTCTGACAATCCGCTGTGATGAGTCGCTTCAATTGTTTCACACAATTGAAAATCAAAAGCCTTTTATAAAAAAGACAAATATTATATAGAAGCATTTCTCTTACTCGAAAAAAACTTTCAAACCGAAAAAAGGGGAAGAGGACAAACAAGCAATCAATTATATTTCTATTTAAAAATGTCCAAACTCCGTTTAAAATTTTTGAAATACTCAAACAACCCCGCTCCCGCTTTGCATTTGCAAGCTCAAGTACCAGCATAATTTGAGACAATATTCGATCGGAGATACATAATCGTGGGATATTAAGTTACTGACAAGGAGTGTGTCTGCATCATTAAAAAAATGCAATCGCAGAAAAGAAAAACAAACACATAAAAAAATCATAAAACGATACAGAACAAAAGTAGTATTCTCTCAAAGCATTACAATGTCATTATCGCGTTCATCATGTGTGTGTATGCGTGTTGGTGTGTGTATAGAATTCATCTTTCTTGTACCAGATGATACACAAATATACCCCGTACTGCCTGTATTTACGATCAACATCGAGAGCACCAATAACAACAACAAACAGTAGCTTAAACTAATTAAATGAAACAAATACAAAATATCAATAAAGCGTCACGCCAAAACGAAGTACAATAACAATCATTATACAAATAATAATAATAACACTAATAATGACCGTAACATTTCGCGGACATAAGAAACTTCACAGGCAATCAGTCAGAATTTTTATGTCACGGAGTAAGGGTCGAGGTTCGATCAGACGATCGGTGTATGGAAGGATCGATAAATAGCATAATCTTAGTTCAGCGAAAAGACATTTATATTAAAGTTTTGGAAAAGTTAAAGAAATCTAGTTGTAAAGCTTGTATGATCGATCGATCAACAATGTCGATGATAATGATAAAAATATAATATCTATAAGTTTGTGAGGGTATTCGAGGGTATAGGAAAGCAGGTATAATAACAAAAAAAGTTGAACTTAATTTATTCTTTATATAATATCAATTGTATTTAAATATTGTTTAAAGAGAAAACTTAAAAGAAAACTTTGGATTTAAATTGTTTTGTAACCATAATAATGAACATCTTGAATAAGGATCTTGAATCATAAAGAAAATTGGAAATCAGCACTGCCGAATACATTTTATGTCATAGAACAAGATTGTTGTGCTTTAAATTTCGGAGAGGAAAGAAAATACTCAAAAGAATGGAAATGAATTAAAAATTTTGAATAAAAATTTTTAAAAAATTCAAAATCAATAAATAAATTTAGAAATTCTAATATAGAACTCCATAGTTTTTATAATAATTTAAAAAATTAGTTAGTAATTGTGCATAATTTATGTCGCTTCTTTCAAATTTATCTCATGTAATTTAAAAAAAAATCTAAAGCTAAATAGCATTGTGCACGTTTTTCAAAAAATCCTTAAAAAACATCAAATCGGTTTTTTATCATCTAAATCTCGAAAGGAAATTGATTCAAATTTCCAAGATCAATATCTCATCAAACTTGATAAGCTCGCCACCACCAAACGCCGCGAGAGAGCTTAAGGTGAAAAATGCTGTGATAAATAATTTGACTGATTTTATCGAACAAAAATTCATATAAAAATTAATCCATATAACAAAAGAAAATTGCTAATAAGTTTTGATTATTCGTTAATTGATACCAGAAAAGGAATTAATAATAATTAAAAAAATACATAATAATAATAAACGCAGACGATGATGATTTATTTTTCTGCAACGATTTGAATCGGAAGTAGAAGGGAGAAGGAGCGTTAGAAAAGTGAGAGAGTAATAAGAAGGAAAAATTATTGCCTTTTACTATTCATCATGTTTTCCGAGAGGATTTGACGATGGCGATGAATTTTGAAAAAAGAGGAGTCTCAAAATTAAATTTGGTCATGTTTTGACAGTAATCGATTCATGAATTTATTTAAAAAATATATACATATAAATTCCATGATTACAGCTATCAATGCTAAAATATTTAGTCAACTATTTATTCATTAAATCAATTTTTTCCGGATATTAATTTTAAAATATCGCGTTTGTTCTGTTTTCAGAATTGAATTTAACCAAAATATTAGCAGATTTTTCAGAAAAAACAACTTATTTTGATAAAAGTTTCTAATAAAAATGAGGAAGGACCCGTAAAACTTTAATTCGGGTTTCAGCAATCCTATTTTTTTTAAAAATAAATATCTATTTTATTTCGATTTACTTTTCAGATTTTTCCTGAATTGACTGCCATCGATGCCAACCCCTCAAAACTTCACTTCCCACAAAATTAAACAACGAGCATTGTGAGAATTTACCTAAAATTCTTCAATTCCAGAGAACAACAATAACGACAACAACAACAATAACCTCTATTAATTATGGTAGTACCATTTGGTTTATCTGCAGACGGTCAACATATATCCGGTCAAACAATGGTAATGCCAACAGCGCCTCCCGTATCACTGCTCATGCACGGTCAGACGAACGTATCGACCGGTATCCCGATTATACCCAGTCCATACATTGACTTTATCGTGGTGAATGGTGAAAATCGTTATATGATTCGATGCGAACGTAAAGCCGTGCTTGAAAATAGTGTCGAATTGGCCAAATTAATACATGCCGGTCCGAACAGCGGACGCAAGGGCGACAATCATTTTCAAATTTCCAACGTCGATAAGAACGATTTCGAGCTTCTTATACGCTTTCTCGAAACAAAATTCATCAAATTCCGCGATCATTTACACATTCTTAAAATTCTCGAACTGGCCGATCGTTATAACTGCCCCGATTTGGTAAGAAAAAGAGAAGTGAAATTGAAATAGTATTTATATCTTTTTCATTCTCTTTTTGCAAACTCAGGTTATTCACTGCATACGTGAATTGGATTTACAGTTAACCAGTGCCACGGTCATCGATGTTTTTCGTTCACTCTGGTTTTATCAAAGTGTGACACCAACGAACCAAAGTCAAGTGGGAAGTGTGATCACAAGCCAGGATGCGAGTGGACGCAAAGCTAAACGGAAATCGAATTCAGTTTCATTGAATATGGATGCGAATGAGCGTGGATGCAATCCGAATCCTTTCACTGCCGAAGATTTCGGTGTGGCTATGCTTAATAATTCTCTTCAATTGATAGATATGCACGCAGAACTTATTCTAACCAAGCAACAGATGACAGAATTACGTTTCGAAGAGCTCGAAATGGTAGCCAGGCGAGAAGCACTGCAGCTAAGTTCTGAAATGGTACTTTTCGCCTGCCTTGCCGATTGGAGTATCGAAGAATGTAGGCGGAAAAGGCTCGATCCCACTGCAGAGAATCGACGTCGTGTATTGGGACCGCTTTGCTATACGCCACGTTATCTATTGATGACTGCTACGGAATTTCGCAAAGCTTGTGACCGCGTTGAATTGCTTGATCCAGTGGAAATCTCATTGGTCAGCGATGCTATCGAGGGTGAACATAAATAAGAAATGACTCAATTTAATTGTTTGTAAGAAACATTTTTGTTCTTCATTAGGTAAAAAATTGAAAAATCTCACACCGGAACAGAATCAGTTGTTGGAAAAATTTCGCACGCCACGCCCGGAATTTGCAAAAATGCCCATACATTTAAGCGATCGCAGTAATCCAAAGAATTATCCAAAGAAGATGCGTCAGGCCGAAAAGAAAACGGTTCCATCCGGCGGCGGAAGTTGTTGGGAAAGTTTCGGCATGAATTGTCTCGCGGTGTTCGCGTGCATTTTTGACTGAGCAGTCAAGTATTTATTAAGTACAGTCGCAGCTTTTGCTTCGTGACCATCGAATTTCGCCCCCTCACCTCCTCCGTTGCATCAATCAGTTTTGGCGGATATAAAAATGATCGAAAAAGATAAAAAGGAAATAATTTAATTTTTTTTCTTTTAATGCTTTGGATCTGATTACTATTGTCTGGAAACTGCTTAGAGGGTTTTGTTGTTGCCATGTAGAAAATTTAAATACCTTTTAGTGTATGATTGTGTATGTGTACCTGTTTTAATGCAGAAATATTTAAACCGTAAAATGAACTATACTATATATTTAGTCCTTTTATACGTGCATTTGTTGTTGTGTTATCAGAAAACCATTTACCTGGAAATTAACCTTACACACGCATACGCAAGCGTACACACATAATTTTTATATAATTTCCTTCAGATACCGTTTGCTAGTCAATGTGAATGTTAAATTCAAATAAGAATTATTATTGTCATAATCATATATTTTAAAATGTTATAATACAATAAAATGCTTTATAAGAAAAATATGAAATTTTGAATTCATGCTAAATTTACCGAAGGAGTTTACTGCAGTTTAAATTCTATAAACTTCAGTAATTTTCATAACGTTTTTTATCCTTCATGGCAGTACATTAAAGCCGCGTAAATCATATAAACTATATATTGATTCTTGATATATGTTGAAGTTTCCGACAGGGTTGGATGTTAACGTATTTTGGAACGAACTTCCGTCATCCCTCGTCAAATTTGGTTTGGAGACAAACCGGTTTCGGCGTTGTGCCATCTTCAGTGTCTAGTTACGTTCTCAGTGTCTAGAACGTAACTAGACACTGAAGATGGCACAACGCCGAAACCGGTTTGTCTCCAAACCAAATTTGACGAGGGATGACGGAAGTTCGTTCCAAAATACGTTAAACTATATATCTTTATGTTGGCTGACACAATCTATTCAATTTATCCAAGAAGGAAAATGAAGGAAACACACATAAGGCCATATAATTGAATTTGGCTAACCTACAACACACACAACAGTGTTACTCATTACTTTATTAGACGAAACAGAAAAATATGCACCATTGATAGCTTGAACACATAGAAGAATTGCTATCTGCCGGGAGCCAGCAGATCAAAATGTCAAAATTATGTTGGCTCTAATGTTGGCTTTAATGTCATTACATTGGCTCTTATGGAAAATTACATTGGCTCTTATGGAAAGCGAGAAAAAAATGAAAGCTGCCTAGCAGCAAAACTGCTTTCTGCCAAGTAGTAGATTGAAGTTTTAAAATTTTGCTGCCATTTGTACCTTGTTCTTCTTATTTTGTTTTGGTTTTTATTTCTTATTTGAACTGAATAAACAGAGTATTCTTACACAAGCTTCTTGTTTACATTTTACGAAGCATTTTGAAATTGGCTGCCTGCTGTCCGATAAGTTTGTGTTCAACATTAAAATGCTGCATTCTGCCGTCAGAACGCACCATTTATATGTGTTCAAGCTATGACGAAGACTGTCCAGTTTTTTGGAAATATAATATATGGATAGCGCTATTTTCTTTTAAAAGTAATATAAGATGGCTGGCATATCTATTCATCTGCTACAGGTTACCATGTTATCCATTCAAATTTGAAGTCCCATAGCTTCACAGGTTTAAAAAAACAAGTAAAAAAATAGTGTTACTGCCGGCAGAAACAGTAATTTCTATGTGTTAAAGCTATTAATCTAATAGAAAACACAAAAATTCATCTACAACCCTGGGAATGTTCTGGAATTGAGAAGAAATTGTCAAAACTGCTTCCCTGATGTCAAATATCAAAACATATTTTTATATTGATTTCAAGGCACAATTGTCAAATGAATGACAGCATTAAATTTGTTATTATTTTCAACCCAATAAATGACAGAGAACAATAACAACATCATGATATAACTTGCGTAAGGGTGTGCGATGTAAATATTGTATATAAAACAGACGTCAAATCTCTTTTCTTTAGAAAAAGTGGAATTGAGAGTGTTCTGTGTCTTTATCTCTGATATGTGTGATGTATGCATCGATAATCGAATACATTTAATAATAAAATAAAATGCAGAATTTCATAAGAAAACGTAATGCTCTGTTTGCAAGCTTGGATGATGCTAGTAAAGAACTGAAAGGGACACAACTGGATCAGTCCGGTAACAATTACAGTGCGTCAGAACTTTTGAAGCGATGTAGTGATATAGGCGATGGCGATGGTGATGGAGACGTGATTAACACTTGTACTATATTAACAAATACTACCACTTTCCTTTCGCCAAGGAGAAGCCTTTCGCGTTTGCGCGGCAAGGAAAGTATCTTCAAAAAACCGGAGCTTCCCATTAGTAAATGTTTAAAACCCAGGAAAACCCCGGATTATCAAGTACATATAACGCACTTTTCATATACTAGCATATATTTTAAATTTACCTCAATAAAAACCAGATCAATCCGCACAAATGGAAAAAGTACACATTGGCTGATGTGGATATATCTGATGAGACTAACAGCAGAGCTGCGCTTGCCTTCCTTACCGAAGTTGACGAACAGCGCTCCATTCAAGAAGCTGAAAAGGATGATCCGACCAATGCATGCAAAGAGGGTAAAATTCAATTTAAAAAATTGAGCATTATAAAACGTCGAATATTGGCACGTAATACCGAGTTGGCCGATGAAGAAATCGACAAGCCAAAACAGAAGGGTTCTAAATTGATCATGCCCGAATATGTTGTTGGAAAACATTTGAAGAGGAAGTCCACAGATAGAATTGACGCACAAAAAAGGACGGTAAATACTGGCGATGAAGGGAAACAATTGCATTTGGCACATTTGCAAGAATACGATGATGGTGAAGATGACTCAGAAATTGCTTAAGTGGATTGCATTTTTTATTATTGTTAAATGCATGCGTTTTGAAAATGAATACATTGATATTTGCATGCTCTTTATATTGTAATAGCTTTACAAAATATTATTATTATAGACATTATACGTATTTCCTTAATATGTAATATATAAATGCATTTTTCCTTAGTAAATGCCATATAAAAATATTATTTCATATCTCATGGAATACTATCATGGAAGCATTAAAAATTTTTATAAAAGTATAAATATTAACTTTACAATGGTCATAAAACTACATCGATATATACGAATAACTAAATATTATCATATCAATTTTAATGCTATAAAGAAGTAGAAATCTATCACCGAACAGAGCTTCAAATGAAGCGATTGAGATAAGCCAGACACTAATCGTCTTCAGCAACGCCTGGATTGAAATAAAGTTTCTTATTGAAACCAATATTAACATAACTGCCAGTCTGCATTGCACCATCTACCGTCCTCAATTGTCCCGTCTCGTGTTGTATCAATTTGACGATATCTTCGAAGTCGGTATCATGCGCATGAAATGCCATCATCTTACAGAATTTTTGTATATACCACGATCCGTCAATACCATCCCGATGCGATTTGAATCCGCGCATTGACGCGTGGCAAATAAATATATCTGATAAAGTAGGGATAGTACTTTGAGCAATTCGCCGTTGCGCTTCTCCAATACTATCCGTTTGTACCATCCGGCGAAAGTGTCCATAATCAGCAATTTCGCCACGACAGAAAGGAAATATTAGTATTTTCGGTTTATGTACCAAATTTGGACAACGTCGATTCTCGAAACGATCCTCAATATCACGAACTTTTATGATCGAGCCGTCATGAAACTGAACACGTTCTGTCAAATTCTCATCCATATTCCCATGAGTCATCAACGCCATTACAAAACATTCGGCATCACGCGTGTACTCGGAATCGATAATATCATCAAGTAGGGTGAAAAATTCGCTTTGAGTTAGATTGATATAAGCAAACAATTTAAATCCGAGCTCCTTAAAAAGATATAACAGAGATTTTCCGTCTTCTTCTGCTCCATTTCGACGTTCTTCCGTATTGGGAAAATCAATAATATTAACCATAAAAAACACACCACGATTATGACGCGAACGCATCGGATATATGCCAACTTTTGACTCAATGTGAATGAACTTCGATTTAATTACTTGAGGAACTTCTTTTGGTTGAATAGGTTCCGTGTATAGCTTTAATCGTGGTTGATCTTCACGCGGTTGTACCTGAGGGATATAAGCACTTTAAATGGAACCAGTATTGCTTAAAATAATACAATTTACCTGAATGAAACATAAGCTGTCTTGGTCTTCCTGCTGTTTAGAATCGTCACAAGCAAGAGGTGGCTTAAATCTTTCGCGGGAATCTCTCTCCATTTTATCACGCTGGTTTATGGAACGATATTCAGATTCATCATTATAGGAAAGCTCATTCAACAATCTTACAGCTTCTTCATAATTAAGTGCAATTAAAAGAGTTTTTAGGTTGGCGTAAGCGCGAGGTCCTCGCTTGGTCAATTTTATAAAAAGGCGTTTGTGTCGCTCATGTTTCAATTGTTCAGGAGCAAGTGGACCATGTTCGAAATTCTCTATATTGTTGCGCATCACACCATTAAGCAATTCCGATTTGACACAGCCATTCATGAGTTTCTCATAGTTTGTCAATCGAATGAGTTTTTCGACATTTTTTATGATATGCTGACGATAAATATCTTCCATGGTTTCCTTATTGGGAAGTGGGTGGCAATGAAAACAATATGACAAAAGGTGTCGTTGATGAACTTGGCAGTGACAGTGACTGTTTATTTAGAGTTCCCCTTGACTATCTTTCACTTAGTATTAGCACAATTGGCAACTTTAAACTCCTTATTTTTTCCAAGCAATTTATTCCAGTATTAAAATGCACAATAAAATCAGATTCTTATCCTTTTTTGGCAACCTTTAGGATACAATTTGTTACAATAAAATTTCTCCCGAAACAAAAGGAGATCTTAGTGATTCAACAAACAAATATAAAATGATGAAATATTAATGCATTTGTAGTGTTGCAAAACATTTTCGATACGATTTTAAATCAGTCCTTTACTACGTGGGTTACCAATGTTTCGCAAAGTATTGTTTTCGAATTTTGTGGAACGTCATTAAATATTTTATGGCCTATCTCTTGATAATCTTTCCGTTATTTTTCATCATTTGAAACACAACTAAAATTTTTGTGAAGGTGGTGTAATAAATTTTGCACCTTCAGAATTAGCTGCGGACCATATTAGTAATAATGCTGTTGAAAAACAAAATGAATGGCCGCAAAGACGAAAAGCCAAAATGGCGGAAAAAATTCCGTTCCGCTTTACTAAATTAAAAAATTCCTTTATTTTAGATAAGCTTTATATTTGATATTTGATTTCATAAAATTTATCGAGTCAACTAACATTAAACGCAATGCCTCGGATATCAATAATCGTATATTCGTTTAACTATTATATAGTAATATTTACGCGATATCTGTTGGCCAGATCATGAACAGTCATGGTTTAGAATATTTCCGTGTCGAATTGATCGCTTTGATTCCACCCATACTTGGCGAAGTTAGAAATTTTCCGGCATAGTACGATATTTTTCGCCTAAATATTTCACTTTTATCGACATTTCCACTTGCGTTTTTCCATAGGTATCGATTCAGCGGGGGTCTCATCCCGTGGAAAACTGCGAAATTCACACACCGTTATTTGTTTTTTAATAATTTGATCAGCTGCAAATGATTATGCACTAAATAAAAACAAGATAACGTAGTTAGAGTTTATTACATTACAATAAGAGAGGGTGGGTGATCTGATATAATACAAAATCAGACAAAAGTATTTCGCTGTAACAAATTTCTTAGACTACATATTCCACATATGTTTGGCAGACTCGTCTTCGTGACGTACTCTGACTGGGTTAAAATAAGTTAAATTATTCGACATTTAGTTGATTTAAGAATCTGATTTTATTCAATCGCATATTCCGCAATTGGTCTAATTTTTATTTCTTTAAACATATCACGTTTTTTACAAAGGCTTGTAATATCTCTTGGTAATTTATTGTTGTGAATGCTGTAGACTGATTTTGGCTGGATTAGGTAAACTACAGTCAATAACTTTTCACGCTGACATTCGTAAGTTGAATCATCTATATAAAGGACATCTATTCCTGTCCTTACGTTGTTTTTTAACATAGAATTCTGAATAAGTTCATCCACAATATTATCCAATGCTGTTGTCACAAGAACGGTTATATACATGTCTAGAAAGAAATTAATAGAAGTTCAAAAAATGTCAAGTCCCTAATATCGACGTATTTTGTTCATTAACTATAGTTCCAACTCTGACGCGGTCATTAAAAATCAGCTTTCTTGATTTTATAATTACCTTTTAATAAAAGCATTGAATCACCGAGGTCTCCAAGAGGTACCAAAGTTACTTCGACTATATTAGAATCCGGAAGAACTATTGAGAGGGGCTCATTATGTTCGATTTTATAAGTAAATGGATTGAGGCCAAAATTCTATTGAAGGTGTAAAAGAAGTTTACTTCTATTCGAGAATAAAAATTTGTTGATCTTTCTATAATTATTTTAAATTCAATCTCACGCTTAAAGGGACTTTTACTCCTTTTAGTACGTTTTGTGGTCCGTACAGTGCCCCCTTCCATAATTTTGAAGCAACGAACTTGTTTCTAATGCCAGTTAAAATCATTGGAGCGCTCTATTAAAATTTAGGAATCAAATTACTTTGACTTTTAACAATAGTAAAAAACCACAAACCATACCAATAATTCAGAAGACTCATATTCATCAGTATTCGGTACGAAATTATTGACAAAGATAGGACTTACAAATTCCGTTAAAAGCATTGTGATCAAATTAAAAAACCATAATAAATATACTTTCAAATATTTACGCAATCTTAGATTAGGAAAATTTTACGATTTCAATTTAGTAACAAAACGCTAAAACCAATGTCTATAGCCCAAACTCGGGTAGTTTACATCAAAGACAATCTCTGGATCACATTGAGGTAACTGAAATGTAGTTTATTGTATTACGTATAAGCGTCTAAGGCGTAACGCTTCAGTCAAACTGAATTTGAAATACGCAATCTTATGGGATCATAATACTCTACGAGCTGACACAAAGCTATTGGAATTTCTAATTTTGCACGCGCTAAAAAATTAAAAAGTTAGCTTGGAAACTATTGAAGTTAAGAGGAAATTCTTTTGACGCGAAAGTGGGGTCACAGCAAGCATCTCTTGATGCAACACTATTTTTCGGTTGAGTTCAGCGGCGTCCTGAGAAGAGGTGTGGCTCGCGACGATATACACCTTTATCCATACCACATAGTTTCATGTGGAACCATAATACACGACGCGGAGCTTCAATTTGTACCAGAAAAGTAATTTGCTTTTCTGTTTCCCGCTTATTACATTGAAATTTAATCTATTTTATAAGTGAATCCTACTTTATTCATCAAATAGTTGGAAAATAGGAAATAATAATCTTATGCTCTATGAATTCAAACAATTTTCTATCCCTTTTCGCCTATGAGGTAAAGGGTATAAGGTTTATACCTTAAAACCCGTACTTAAGGAAAAACAAGTGCAAGTTTCGTTGGCGAGGTTACATATTTCTGGAGGAACGTACTAAATTGCTAAGAAAAGGTGACAATATTGTGAATGTAACATAAAAAGGCGCATGATAATGGCTGCATTCAGAATCGCTAAGCGCTAAGCGCTTACTGTAAGCGCTTAGTGTTTTGTGGTCGTGAATGGACCGCTGACATTCAGCGCTAGCACAGCGGTCGCCATTTTTTCCAGCGAAATATTTTCCCGCTGACTTTGCTCAGCATATTCTTTCTCTGTCGCTCTGTCGCTTTCTCTGTCGCAGAAATAAAGGAATCAAACCAAATTCAAAGAGATAGGAATGACCTCATCATAGGGGTGCTGTATGCCTTAAATACGCGAGCAAGCCAGTAATTCTGGGCAATCTGGGCAAATAATTTGGCCTCGGGTAAAACGGTATCATCCAATATTATGGTCAGCATACAATTAGCGACGTTACTGTCCATTTCAGTTTTCCCAATTTTAGAATTTTCGCAAATAATATTTCGTGTTTACAGCACAACAGCTGTTTGTAAGCAGCAACGCATTCAGAAGAGACGGCAGCGCTGACTCTCAGCGCTTTTCAAAAAGCGCTTAGCGCTTAGCGATTCTGAATGCAGCCAATGATAAAGAAATTTTCAGAACACTCTCTGCACATGCATATGCATTGTACTAATTCTATCTAAAAAATCTCGTATTTCGGCAAATCGTAATCCAATCTAAAAAATCTCGTACTTCGTCAGAAGATGATGATATAGAGTCTTATTATTAATACAGCACTTCATTTAATTATGAGAAGGCAAAAACATTTATTATACAATGCTGTGAATAAGAGACGACAATGACAGCAACATTATTGATCTCTTCTATAGTGTCCGTTTGCCAAAAAATCATAAAAATAGGCGCTTGACCGCTTTTGAAGCGCCGAATTTAGAGTATTGATATCATTATCTCTCGCGAATGGTTTAGTGCGTGTAGGCAACCCGCTTAACCTCGGTTCCTATACCCACCCTGTCAAGCGAGGATCAGATTACGTAGTTGACTGTTAAAATCGTACTAATTGAATTCTATAGAAATGTCGATAAGGTAGGCTGCGCTGGTGTTGCTTTAGGTATACGATGTGAGCGATTTTTCGGATTAAAATTGAGAAATTTTTCGACCGTGCTAAAAAAATAGCGGCAGTTATTTGAAATGAAAGAGCTTTTGAAAATTATTTCAAATGAGGATATTTCAAACAGCCTGCTGCAGTCTTTACTACGCTTTATCACCAAATCTACAAAAATTGTAACAATATGTATTATATCATTTCTTGATAACAGTAATTCACGGTAAATTGAATAATCTTCCATAGCGGCTGTGGTTGCAAATAATTTAGAATGATAGCCGAAAAGACAATAAGTGCATGACTAGATACATTTTCACAAAAATTGAAGGGATATATGACTTGTACTATATGTAGGGGCAATATTAAGCCCTAATTGAATTCATTAAAAGGGTAGTTTCGGTTCTCAAAATAATTAAAAAATAAGGTCTTGTCAGAATGTTAATTTTTTGTCGTTATGTATCTGAAAGCAATTCGCACAGATTTGGAAGATTGTAAAGCAGTTCAGCTGTAAATAGTATGTCACTGATGTTTAATCTTATTTCTCACAAGCCGATAACATCTCGCCATCTCTCGTTTGCAAATAATTTTAAGAATAGGCATATTTTTTGTGTTTTTGCTACTAAATTTCAATTTGCTCCAATGCCACCACCTTTTCAGTATTCGATAAATTCAGAAACCAAAAATTGTTTAAACGATTTCTTCAAGCTGCCATTGTGAATTTTCGAACATCAGAGTGATTCCGTCGTTCGTCCGGTGAGGACTGTGTCGCGGCTGCTCGGTTTTGTTTTCGGCGAGTTCTATTGGGTGTGTGTTGTTTGTGTCTTGCTTTTATATCCTTGGAATTGTTTTTGAGGAAGCGAACGACCTGAGCCCTAGTTTTTGTTACCGCTTCGTTCGCTGATTTTCTGTAACAAATACATAAAATACGTTCTTCATTTCCATGTAGAAAATAGATCAATGATTGAAAAGTAGTGATAAAACTGAATGTGACGAGTAAGATCTGTAGAAATTAACATTTGTTGCTAAAGGAAAACATTTCTTCAATTTCTTCAGTGCAAGCTCTAAAAAATAGAATAAAAGTCATAAAATTTGTAATGAAATCGAAAGAAATAATTTGATTTTTGAGTAATTTTTCGTATTGTCCCAAATATATTCAATATCAATACATGCATTTCCTGCAACTTTTCCATATTCTCTCAAAGGGTTAATTAATTATCTCAGTTAGAAAACAACAACAACAAGCGATTAGGAGAGAATGAAGCTAAAAATTACAAGTAGTCACAAGCTCTATATTCTGCGACTTCAACGGATAGCCATACAATTTGATTGTTAATTATGTAAATTTTGTTTGTTATCATATAGTAATTTTTTGGGAAGAAGGTATTTTGTTATAGTATTCTTATGGGTTTTCATCTACAACGAACATCCTCCAAATGCTTGTTCTGTCTGCCTACTTTTCTCTGCCTTTCTCCTGTAAATATGTGTGTGTTTTCTGTTAGTGACAATATTTATATACTCTGCATGGCTTTAGTACAAAATCTTCATAGATGGTATTCTGCTAAGGCACCTTCGAACGACCGCAAAGAATTATATGAGAATTATATACATGGACGCACGCACATAAACCCACACACATACGCACACGAACCACGCACGCATGAGTCCCATCGACCAGATGAGTTTTCTCATATTTGTTGGGGTTGTAAAGAAGGGAAAGAAATCGTAGGAAAATATGGAATAAATTTTTTAATCATATTTTTCAGAAAGTGCAAAAGAATTGTGAAAAAATGTCAATCCTACAATAATTATTTAATTAAACAATTTACAACATTCTTAAAAAAGAAACAAGGAATTTAAACTTAACGATATAATTTAGCGAAACCGAATTGAAAAGTTATTCTTTAAAAAAACAATCGACATATGATTCAATAAACTCCGGCGTGATCTTATAAAACTATTTGTGATTCGCGAGGTAAGTGTAAATATGAATTTCTAGCATAATTATATTATTAATGAGTCTGGTAGACTTACAATATTCTCATAAGCTCGTAAATATTTGGCAGAATTTATTTTACTTGCAATGAATATGGTTTTTTCCTTGGCTTTATATCCAATTATTGCAATGCTCAGAAATAAAATACCCGAAAATCAGTTGCGTCTCTTCCACAAAGGAGAATGTAATCGTTCATCCCACTTAGTTCTGTTTTTAAAATAAAAAATGAGATCCTCTAAGAGATCACCTATATTCCTATCTATAAATTCTTTTAGCCTACACCCAAAGAGTGGTATCGTTCTCCGTTTGTAAATAAACAGTTCTTGAGTCGCCTTTTATATCGGTCTGTCTGTCGGTCTGGCTAACGGAACGAGATAATACATTTATTTTGCTAACAAAGTTTTATCCTCGAACACATCCACCAGCATGAAATTATTTCACAAAAAATTGGCATTAATTACGACTGTTAGGAATTTGCCTACCATAAATCCAGACATATGTTTTATTACATTGTCAATCTCCATCTTCTTATCATCATTTTGAGAATTTTTCGTAAGCCTTCTCTAAACGTTCCTTGATGATTGATATATAGAGAGGCACAAGTGGAAGGATCTTTTAAAAGATCTAAAAAAATAATCCTCATAAAACAATTGGCGATTTCAATACAAAAAATCTTCCTTCGAGTGAGATTTTTGTGCATCGATTTCGTGCAAAATACTACTAAAATATCACAAAGGAATATAAACGTAGATTGGCATAATGACAGAATATAATCCCTCATTTGTAGCCTGTAACTTCGTCTTAATCTCGAGTTTTTAATAACGCTGCGACACGAAGATTGGGGAAACATCGTTATATGTCTTCTATTCATGATCAACGAACCCTAATCAATTATTTAAGAGTAGTCGGAGATTTGTATTCAGAAATGTCTTTACAATTTTCATGATAAATACTTAGTGGATACTTCTTAAAAACTATAACAAAACGTTCTAAAATAATTATTTCCTTTATATAGTTTTATTTACTCCTTTTTTCTGCAGAGACAAAGTGCATGGAATAAAAACTTGTACTTTTTAGTGAACATCCTCCTTGAAAAATTACAAATTTATCGGTAAGAGATAAAACAATGATAATGAAAACGCAAAATAAAGAAATATAAAAATATATGAATATGGCCGTGAAATTATTTTTTATTATTACCTTGTCTTACTGACGCCGTTCGTATCAAGTAATTGCATTCATGGCGTTAATTCAAAGTGGTTGGAGAATACGGTTAACAGGTATTAAAAACTAACTCATCTTTCTCTCTCCGATTTTTTATTTTATGGTAGACGTTGATAACACGTAACCCTGACGTCAATTCTCTGGAAAGAAAGTCCCTAATATCAATTTATTAGTAAATACATAGAGTAAACTATTTTATCAGTAATTTTATCACAATTTTATTTGGGAATTTTAGAGAGAAAACGGTACGAGTATTAGTTGCAAAATTCTTTGAAACGATAATGATTTTTGTGGAAAAAAGTTATCAACGTAAGATACTGCTTTTATGAAATAACGCCCAAATGAGGGCAATTTACTTTATATGAAGTTTTTATCAATTCTCTTTTCGATATTTAAAATTTTTCAAAATGAAATTTTAGTTAAACATATTTTTTATTAGCGAGTGAATAGAATAAAATTCAGAACTGTAGAAAGCCAAATTTCTCAATTGAATGAAATTAGTTTTAATTAAATATACTATCTTTACTATGTACAATTAATTTTTAAAAATTTAAACCGCAGAAACAACTTCAGCATATTTCAAAATTTTATCAAAATATATGACTAAAAATCGGCCCTTATGTTTTAGTTGTTTTTAACAGCTTGTTCGCATAAAACGGGTTTACTTATTGTACGTGAAAAATCGACCATCTGATCGATGTTTGAAAACCCAAACTCAGGTTTATATTTTTATGTGCACAAGCTGTAAGAAAAACTAATTATAAACTAATTATATTATAAAACGAATTATATTTTAACATTATTGTTTCTAAGTCCGCGAAAATAATCTCTTGATCAATTCTTATTAATATATATGACTTTATATACTTTTTATAATCATGCGGATAACTCTTTATATAATTCTTACGAAAAAAAATTGGGAAAATAATTGGCAAGAAAAAATTGACAACGTAAACACTTAGCTCTTCAAACCGATAAGTTTCTCTATATCTTTTGTACATGTGCTGACTATATAATTTAGTTTACAGTTTAAATGCAACACAGTTTAAATGCACACCATCATGATATTGCCTTAGAAAAAATTACCCCCTACTTGTCGATTTATTTATGTAAAAAAAGAAAAGATCAGAAGGGGAAAACAGAATAA
Source organism: Physocephala rufipes (assembly GCA_963966595.1). Taxonomy (NCBI): domain Eukaryota; kingdom Metazoa; phylum Arthropoda; class Insecta; order Diptera; family Conopidae; genus Physocephala; species Physocephala rufipes. The sequence continues at coordinate 39,575,273 of OZ016503.1, read as the reverse complement.
GGAAAGAACATGAGGATAAAACAGAAATCGAAATATCCGCTACGACAACAACAATAAAAACAATTGTAAAATAATAATACGAGCAAAGGAAAACCACCCAGAGCGATCTTTTATTTGTGATTACTTTTGCTTATACTTTTACTTTATTCGTTCAATATATTCTACGGCAATAGAAACTGGTGGTTCTTTAACATGTCTCCTCCTCTTTACATCCTTTTCTATTGCTATCTGCCGTGGTGCAAAAGCAATTTCCGCGAATGGCAAGCACGTAATTATGCGCTTAATTTCATTTACCATTTTTCGCTATGTATTACTTATTCATTAGTTTCATATGATTGGCATTGAATACGGATCAATATATATGGTTTATTTAATCATTAATTATTAATTATTTAATTATTAATTAAATTAAGTAATTTTACAATAAATACAATAAAGTGTGAGATTTTTATTTATTCTTTTTTTATATTTATTTGTGTAGAAAAAGCTTATATAACAATCTCTTCTGAAAAAGTGCTTTATATTAAATTCGGTGAAGCCAGATTTAGCTCATTCCGTTAAGTTTTAAGTTACTCATTTTGTAATTTGATTCATGCCGCTTTTTGAATAGAATGATAAGAAGAAGGAGGAGAACATCGTATGAAACTTGCATGACACATTGAATCGTTCACACGAGATTTGAGATGTACACTCTCTTAAGGTGGTTTAAATAATGTATCCTTTAATGTTTTTTAATATAATTTTGAAGAAAATATCGTGCAAAAAACAGCTTTTAGACGAGACAGGATTGCTAAAGTGATTCCACTAAATGCATTTTTAGTTGACACAAGGCTCAATAAATTAACGAAATCATTTTCATTATATATGTATGCATTTCTTAAAGCTTAAATGGAATCTTAGATAGACCTCATAATTAAATCATTATCGTTTGTGAATTAAATGTGAGGAAATTTTTGTTTTTGAAAGAATGGAAAAAATCAAAAAATTAAATAAGTTGAACAATTCGCTTCATAAGTGAAAGATGAGGCCCACAGCTTTATTACAATCCATCATTAAATTCCAGTTAATTTTTGAATTTTCTACCATAAATCTATTTTTAGGCAATATACGCAATGAGACTGAATACATTAATAAAAACATGTTTTCGTCAATAGATGTTAGATTAGATCTATGACACAATATTCAATGAAGTCATATGAGCGCAAAAACAAACTAGCTGATGGTCTATTGCATAGGAAAAAATAATGTTCGCCATAAAACGCCTTTGTTAACATTTGTGCCGTTCCTTGTTCTTTTGCGGATTTCTCCCGGTTAGAAAAAGGAAGTGCCAAATTATCATTAATCATTATCATCATATTCACTATGATTTGTTCCTTCTGTTTGATAACATTTGTTGCACACATATCCGATATAATTTTAATACGAACTATTAGTGACTCATTTATATCGTGGGAATAGACGTATATGAATGTGTGTGCTGTTAATTTCTGTTACACTTTCTGATACACTTTCGAAATTTCGAACTCCTGCGCCTTCATCAGTCGTGATCGTGTTTTGCCTTTTCTTGTTATTTTCAAATCTCTCTGGTAGCTTTTCTCCTTTCCCTTTTTTGTAACTGAAACAAACAATTCGAAATAAATTTCCAAAACTTCATCTAACCGGTTGTTTAAAAACGAAAAAAAGAGGATAAATCTTTTTTCTTTCTAATCTCAAGAAACTTGAATTGAATGAATCATATTCGTGGTTCAAGTTTTTTCAACGAAGTCTCGTTGTCGTCACGAGATAAAAATATAAAAATAGGGAAAAAATATGAAAGTAATGAAATAAGCGTAAGATTGAATTAACATAATAAAAAATAATAATGCATGAATGTATTGAAGGCAATTTAAAAATGATTGCTTTTTTAAATTTGAATTTTATTTGTATTTGAATTAAAAATGTGCTGAACATCATCTACGATATTCTTGTTTATTTATTTGGCATATCTCATACTTCTCTTACTTCTTCATTTTCTCATACCTCTCTCATTTATTTCTTCTTCTATATCATTTCCTCTTTTTCTAAAGATTGGGTAACTTTAGATCTTCGACAATTCTAAATTCTTTTTTTACAGAAAATTTCATTTTTAGTTGAGTTTCTTTTCGTTCCTTCTCAAGTAAAATAAAATCCTATCGCCTTTAAATTATCATTTTATTTCAATGACCCTTGAAGAAATAGTGAAAAGATACAAATGCAGGGGTAGTCAGAAATATAAGAAACAAAATAAATTTTTGATACTATATTTTCATTGTAATAATCTATACGGGAAGCTTCATGGAAAAACATTTGCAGGTTTCTTGAGTGCCGAGGCTTGTATGGAAATGGAAACCTAAAGATCCGGTCGAATAAATCTACTTAATAATTCTAGATATATGTCTAACATAAAACCGTTCTTCTCATTTCATGTCGAGAGTTTCTTTAAAATTTCTTTCTTTAAATACATTACTGAAAGTTTGTAATGCACCCTGTATACTTGTATTGGAAATACAAACTGCATCAAGTACCATACAGTTATTTATTTGTGATCGGCATACAAAAACTTGTTCCTCTTTTCATCAGGTTTATGCTTTGCTACCTTTCTCATCTATTCTATTGCCTTTTGTACGTCCGTTTGTTATTCCGTCTTTGTGTAAGTGAATTTCTTTACCTGTTCATCGTATTATATGTGTGTACACACATATATCTTATATATAATTCTTACTTATGTTATTCTTTTACATCTGTTTGAACATTCAATTCGTTAGTGGTTTTAATCGATTTTCGTTTGAGTCTTAATAGAATAATCATATCCAGAGACTGTATTTATATTAGATAAATAGATAAATGTGATATATACTGTTGAGGATATATGCATAGATTATAGTGAGTATATATCTAATATAGGCAACAAGTAATTATACGATGCGGGGATGTTACTTTCGTTATTGACTTCAACTGACTTACAGACTGCCACTGACTTTTAATGATCAACACTAATCATCATTTCTATTGAGTTTAGTTGCTTTTTTTAAAAAAAAATCATTTTTACTTCATTCTTATTTGCCGTAATTTACTGATGATAATCAACAACCAGTTAGTCGTTATCAGCATGAATTTGTAAATAATTAGTGTAAGCTCGATGAGCATCTGGTTGATCAGGTGCAGGTGTTTGTAGGTACTACGAATGTATCTAGGTGGTTGGTTGGTTGGCTGGTTGTAACACTTGCCATTTACCAGCTAGCGATCTCTACGACTACTGAAACTGACTCTCACGTAAACGAACGTCTCTCTAACTGTTTATCGAGATATATTTACGCATGAAAATATTTATATCTTATGTGTGTCGTAAGATTAAAAAAACTAGATATTAACGCTATTTTCAATGTCTCTCAAATTGATGTCAAGGAAACAATTTATTTAAATTTGAAATTTCAAACTGATAGAAGTTTATTATTGCTTTTTCAGAATCATTGCCAGAATTTATAAGTTACTTTCGCTGTTTCTAGGGATGATGTAGTTTTTTAGAATTTTAAACAAATACTTGTAATTTCCTCTAAAAACCATCAATTTTTAATCAATATCGTAGCAAATATTTGTATGAAATCATCCATTCGTAAGCAGAAAGACACCAGATATTGATGTACGAGATAGATGCCGTCCTTGGGCAATTTCGGTTTTCTTGCTTTAAACTCTTAACCCCCGGATGACCTCTTTTCATTTGTCACAACCACCAATTAACCTACTTTCAAATCAAACTTATGCAAGTTTGTATGCTTGCGCGTGTGTAAGTGTTTCGCACTGTCATCAGTGTGTGTGCATTATCAAGTTGGCATAAATGACATTTCCAATTGACTTCTTATAAATTCTACCTGAAGTAATTTGAAAATTATTACTTATCATAATATTGAACGAAAAGAAGAAGATGCTGGTGATAATGATGATGACGAGAATTTCTTTTCTTCGACTGTTATGTAAACATAAGAGATTTCCACTATGTTTTTATTGCTTCTTTTGCAACGCATCGTTCCAACAGCATCCACGGGTCAAACGTGGTGAAATACAAGAATCTACCTCGATAATTAGAAGCTCAAATCTCGCATTTCTCTCCACGCGTTAACAAATCTTTATACATTCGTTGATATATTTGACTCTCGTCATATGACCACTCGTTACCATTCTCTTGCGCTTGAGAGAATGATTGATGTGCGCATGATTCTGCAAATTGTTTTTCATTCACTACTAGGCCACTTCAATGCCGAATTTTATCTGTTCGTTGGAGAAGTTTTGAAGAAATCGTGGCGGTGGCTACTTCGAAGTGGACGACGCATTTTAGACACGTCTAACTAAAGCACAGATAAATACAAAAAGTAGGAATGAAAAAATAAATTAAGAACCAATTAAGTGAAAGTTTAATCGAAAATATCAATTTTCAATAATTTTTATCAAAGAAAAAACCAAATAGTTTCCAGTGTTTCATTGTTTTCCAATCTATTCAATTTTCGCCATCAAGACGATGCCAAAGTCAACGATGGCGACACCTCGCACAGGTCAAACGCCTTGTAAAGGTAAACATACAGATATATTTTATATATGGTTAGGATACATTTAAATGGAGACAACTTGATGAGTGTAAGAGAGAGTAAGTTTGGGGGTGGTTGAATACTTATGAAAAAGTGTCTATTAAAATAAATAAGGTAACAGAAGTAAAAACATTAATAATAATAACAATGATAATAAAAATAATAACAATAATATTAATAGTAATGTTAATAATAATAATAATAACGAGTACATTAAGTTGCGACTCATGTTAACTTTTTAACCAGGTTTCATTTGAAGTGATAATGTTTATTTATAATGTATTTATAACGGCTTTTTCTTGTTTAATATTGTTTCGTTATTGATAATGTTTCTTATTGATAGAGTGATGATACCGCTCATGTTTCTGTAACCTGATAAAATTTCTGCTATTGGCATAATTGAAAATATATAAAAATGAAACCAAATTTGTGGAAATATTTAATTTTCTGGTATGTTTTGCTTTAGTATTAATTTTCTTTTATAATCAAAATGAAAGCGATAAAACTAAAAAAACATTGAAAAGAAAAAAAAAACATTGAAGAGTTCTTTGTGATTCAAATGGAATTGAATTTGAGTCACATAATTTCTAAGAGATATAAACAAAATCCAGAACAACAAAATCCCGATGATTTCAAAAGATCCCGAAACGACAAAACCCAGAATTAATTGCTTGTGCCCACCGAACAAAAAATCATAACTTAGCGACAATGTTTACAAGAATATTTTTGGCAGCGATCAGAATAGGATTTTCTTTATTGTGGGTTGCAGACCATGCCACGGTAGTATGGCGGCCTACCATGGAAGGACATAATCTATAGTATATTATTATATTATAGTAATATTCTATAGTATATATTTGCGTTAGCAGCAAAGCAGGTATCGCCTCTATTGAGAGTTAAAAAATTACCGTTGAAATAATTTCAAATTTGATATATTCTTTCCTGAATTTTTCGGGACTTAGTCGTTCGGGGTTTTGTCATTTCGGGATTTTGTGGGTATTTTATGGCTCGGGATATTGTCGTTCGAGATTGAGTCGTTCGGAATTTTGCTACCAACCCGATTTGTGAAAGTTTTACGATACAAATCAGAAAAATTAATATTGCTATAAAACGGACTTGGTATGTCTTTTTAATGCTCATAGAAAATAATGGAGTACGAGTAAGAAAGTGGTGGGATTCAGATGGTTAGTTAGTGGTTTTTTCATAAAAAAATACAAAAGAAGTAAAAACGAGTGCAATGCACTGAATTGACTTTTTTGTACTTCTCTTGTCTTAACCTCGTTTCCATCATAGTCTAAAATTCTGAAACTGACGGGTTGACAGATTGGGAAAAGAAATTTCCGGATATATATATTTGATATCAGTCTGGGTTTAGTGGAAGAAAAAACATTGCTGACAGCACAAAATTATTTTTTTATTTCTTTTTTCAAAACTTTCCATAAAGTGTCGAGTATTGTTTTGAATTCAACACCGACCCACAAATCGTTGACGACGATAACGATCTTGCATTTGAAATTCTTCTTAAAATTGTCTACAAAATAAAAATGTAAAAAACTTCATGAAAACTTCATTATTAATAAAGAATCACGATGCAATCGTGATCAAACTTTCTGTAATGAAAAATATCTAAAAAAATAAGAAATTTTATTTACCTGCCAATA